>OZ025289.1:353766097-354191097 GCA_964019185.1 Maratus speculifer
TGAAAGTGATTTTATTTTCTTGATTTTACTCACATCAAAAAAAGCAGTTTTATGACATAAGTTCGGATTTGTTTTTGCTCGGAAATGCACGAAATTAGCAGGTGTTGTTGCTTAGCAACTATCTAACCGCACTCTTTTTCCCGATTTTTTGCTAATACGCAATATATTTTTTAGAAAATTGTGTCATGACATAAGTTCGGATTTATTTTTGCTCGGAAATACCGGGTGATCCAGAAGTTTCGGGAGTTTTGAAAAGTTAATAATTAGGAAACTATGTATAATACAAAGGTTCTGTTTTCAGATATATGCTCAGAAAGATGTGGGATTTTTGTTTAGAATGAATTTTTTTAAATATATATAGTTACCATTTTTAGCAACAGGTGGCGCTGTTGTATAAGACTGAATGTACCTATACCATGCGTTATATAGACACATGAGTTCATTGCGTAACTTCTTTTCTATGATATTGATGAGATTTCGTTTTAAGGGTGGTTTATGTTCAAACATTTTTTGTAAGGTAAATGAAATTGCATTGTAAGGGAAATTTGATACAAAATTTCATGAGCAACTGCAGTGTTTAGACATTGTCTAGACTATGTTTAGACACATCTTTGCATGCCTCGTTGTTTTCATATCGTACAATACGTCAAGTTAAAACTACAAAAGAATCGATGGCCATTGCAAATGTGAAATGCTATGGTAAGCAAGGTTTGAGAAAAAGGCTCATTGGAAGATCGTAATAGAAACAAGAAATCCCAAATGTCTGTTACAATCGTAAATTAGGTAGGATTCTATGCCAATACTCTGTAAAAATCACCAGTTCATGGTGAGTGCAGTAAACATGTGATATCACGATGAACTAAAATTTCTTCTGGAATTTCTTTCTGCTCTGAGGATACTGTGCACGCTGTTTTGCATCGGCTCACGGCGGTACTTATAAGCCATGAGCGTCATGATTAAACTTTGTAATCCTTGGACACTAATTCGTTCTTTTAAATGAGCTGTATCATACTATAAAAACAATACTATCAATTTTAGCGCCACCTGCTGTCAAAAAGTGCAACTAACATAATAAGTTTTTTTCATCGAAAAAACAAATCCCACAAGTTTCTCAGCATTTCTGTGAAAACCGCATACTTCTATTGTTTATAGTTTTCTAATTATTAGCATTTCAAAAGTCCCGGGACTTCTGGATCACCCGGTACATGAAATTAGCAAGTGTTGTTTCTCAGAAATTATCTAACCGCACTCTTTTTCCCGATTTTTTGCTAACGCAATATAATTTTTAGAAAATAATGTCAAAGTGGACGTTTTATACCGAATATCTGCATAAAAGAAGGATAACCACTCAAACAGGAGAGAAAAATATCTTTGTCATACGATTAAACTCGCTTATAATTCAATAGGTAAATTATTGATTAAAAAGTAGAAAATATAGTTAGTTTCAAATCGCTTCCATAGTAAAACTTCCCAATTTTATATCATTCCGTAAAAAATGAATTTGTAAATGTGGCAAAACGTTTTGCGCTAGTTGAGCAAAGCAGATCAAAGCAGCCTTAAACCTTTCTTAAAAGGTTATCTAACTAATAGTGCAAGTTCCATAAAAATCTGTTCGCCAGAACACCAATTATAAGCTGATAGAAAACGAAATTTACATTTGTATTTTATTTTTATAGCAGTTATTTAAAAATTGTTCCAAAAAGTAATAAGTTAACATGGAAAAAAAATTTGCATTTAAGAAAACAAGAAGATAATCTGGATTTAAAAAATAATCGCTTCCCAGGGAAAATTCCACAAATATCTTTTCGCTCAAAAATATCTTTCGCGAAGCAAAAAATTGCAATACTCTTTCTTATAATGCTTCAAATAAGAAATTTCAACGATTTGGGAAGAAATTCTTTTCGCATTGTTGTATATATATATATATATATATAAAAAAGGCTCTCACGTAATTCAACGCCACAGACAGAATGAATTCCGGACAAAAAACTGATTCGAAAGTTATGTTTATTTGAAACCTACATCGTTTACTTCACACAACATTCTACCTTAAAATTGCTTCTTTATTATTTCTTTTCATTCTTTACTTTTTCTCCTGTCAGTTGAATGTTGAGAATCCGATGTAGTATAAAGGTGTAACAAAAGCCTCTGTTGTTATTTTTTTCATCTTCCAACAAGTAATATGAAACCTGTGATGTTTTTACAAATAGTTTTTGATATTCAGCTTCAGAATCACGTACGTCTGCTGTTTCGGAATGTTGTAGGCATCCCTCGTATACTGAAAGTGATTTTTTTTTTCGCAATTTTACGGTATTAGTTGTTTTATGGATTTTATACTCTTCAAGGATTGTCCAAAAGTCAATCAAAGGAATCAATAAAATATCAAATATTAATATTTATTATTATATTATATTATACTATATATTATATTATTATATTATATTAATATTTATTTTATGCATGTTGTATGTTTTAGAATTTGTATCTCTGATGTTTAGCACAGTTGCCAACTATTTTTTTTTTCACTTTTTCCGACAAAGGTGAAAATATTTTTGCATTCGGTACGTCCGTACGTCTGTTCACGCTCTAGCTCTCAAATCGTATCAAAATGTATTTATTGAAATTCATTTTATTTATTTCTAAAGAAAATGCATATAAAAAACTAGTATTACTATTAATCAACCAATAATATTAATCACCGGAAATTTAACGTAATTTGCATAGTTAGTGGGCTGTTGATTCCTGAGATACGCAGGTTTATCTGAATTAGTTATCCCCAAATCGGGAATGTTCATACATGTTTATAAAGTAAAAAATACAAGAAAAAAATAATAAACTACACATAATAATAACATAAGGTCAAGTGTTATTAAAACTTTCAGTGTCTGAATTTTAAAAAATGCGCTCAAAACAAAGATATGCATTCGATACATGCAGAAGTGTTCAGCTAAGTTTTATTTACGCTTCTGAAAAACAAAAAGACGACGAAACCAGTATGAAAACATAGATTTTAATAGTGCTTTAAAGAATGATTACCGCAGTGGGAGTCGAACTAGGGACTTCATGAATAATAGGTGAGAATGTTAGAGTCGAGCAAAAGGCAAAGCCATCTACTCCAAACTAATAACTTGCTTTATATTGTTTAAAAAAGCTGTGCAAATATTACGTTATCAACTTTTTGCAAATTTTGGACCCCCCCCCCCACTTTTTGATATCATACGTTAGCATCTCTCAACCCCCCCACCCCCTCCTTTATATCTTTATCAATGTGTAATTTTTTTTTCTTACTTTTAGAATTTTTTCCTTTAAGTAATGTACAAACAGATTACACTTATTTTTTGCACACTCTATTCATTCATATGAAGAAAGGTCAATAAAATATTGGTTTATATCAAATAACACTTCAAAGAAATAGTTACCATTTAAAAGTATTTTATTACAGCTTTTTGTTACATGATGCAAAGTCTTGTTGCATGTGCTGAGAGGTGGGGAGTAGATAGATGTTCTTACCAATAAAACAAGTGGACGACATTTTTTCTCTTTCTCTTCTTTTTATTAGTAATCACAAGTTTCATTTCAAATATACTTAGCATTTGGTTATTCGAACCGTGATTATACATGCATACACATTGTGAAGACAAATGGGAATTTCAAAACGTTGGGGTATTCCATATTTTAGAATTAAATAATTTTATAAATAATAACTTTGAGTTTTCATAAAAAGAGATAACCGAATAAAAAAGATGACATACTATTTTGAACCAAAGACCATGTTACAAATAAAAAGAGAAAATTTTGATTGAATAAAAAAGGATATCAATGTCAAAAGCCCCCCTCTCCCCCTAGAGATATCTTACGATATCATGTGTCAACCCCCTCCCCCATAACGTTATACGTCCCCCATACGTTATATATGCACAGACGCAAAGTGCGATGAGGTCGCTACAACCCTGAACAATAACATTAGGTAACGAAAATGTCACGTGAGTTGCGCAATTGATTATTAAGTATCGAATTCATTTAGAAAATCGATTGTTCGTAAATAAATAAATAAATAAATAAATAATAAAGATCTTAAAAAAATGGATGACGTGATTTTTCATGCATCACTATTAGCAAACAAAAAGTAATAATCTACTAAACATTTATTTACCATAACTAAAAAAGATATTCGAAAGATATATTATGTATTATTGGGGAGAAATTGCATTTTAAAATAAAGATTTAAATATACAAAATTTTCGAGAAGTTTTATTCACCCTTACTTGAAAAATGCAAGTCGATAATATACGTATGAAAACACTGATTATAAAACTAATCAACCAATAAAATTAGCCACCGAAAATTTCGCTTGATTTGCACATTTGATTGCTGATTATTGAAACGCATAAGTTTATTTCGGGAATTGTGAGTTGTGTATTAGATTAGTAACGAGTAAAGTTAATAAAACAGAGATGTTTTACGACAAAACATAGATGATTCGAGTTTTTGTGATGCAAATAACAATTCAATAAATTTCTTTTTCTCAAAATATTTTACTTTTTTCTACTTATTATTTTCTTTTTTTTTTTTTTGGGGGGGGGGGGGACACTAGTTTGTTTTTAACTGTAAAAAGTATGCAATAAATTTTATTTAATTTATTATACTAAAGTATTTATGTTTATTTCTCTTTATTCTTCTACAATAAATAAATAAAAATACTTTATATGTATATATATATATAATACAGAGTTTCCCCCAGATTTAAAAAAGGGCAGGGAGCTACTGTTCTGAAAAGGGCACTTTTTACATTTTTCAGGGCACTTTTTCATTTTTAAGGGCACTTTTATAATAGAGTTGAATCTAGAATCTAGCGGTTCAAAAAGTCGTGAAAAACAGAAATTTCATCAAAAAATTTAAAAAAAGAAAAGGTAAATTTTGTTAAAAGATCGCGAAAAAACGGCAAATATTGTTAAGAGATCGTGAAAAAACGGCCAATTTTATTAAAAGATCGCAAAAACAGCAGTTTGTTAAAAGATCGCAAAAAACGGCATATTTTGCTAAAAAAATAGAGAAAAAACGACAGATAACGCGAAAAAACGGAACTTTTAACAGAATTTTCCGTTTTATCGCGATTTTTGGACTTAATTTGCCGTTCTTTTTTCAAATCTTTTGACGAAATGCGCCGTTTTATCGCTATTTTTTGACGAAAATTGCCGTTTTTTTTTGCGACTTATTTGACAAAATTTTCCGTTTTATCGCAATTTTTTGGAAGAAATGTGTCGTTTTTCAACGATCTTTAGAGGAAATCTGCCGTTTTGTAAAATTTTGTGACGAAATTAGCCATTTGCAGCGATTCTTGCTGGAAATTAGTCGTTATTTTGCGATTTTTAACGAAACTTGCCGTTTTTTTGGCGATTTTTTGACGAAATTACCCGTCCCACGGGACGCGTATGTGGCAATTTTTTGCGTTCCGTCGCCGATTTTTGGCGAAATTTACGCGCTATACGGTGTTCGGATCATCGCTGGAGGGCTGCGTTTTTTCAAATGTGGGGCTAGAAGGGCGCTATTTTTTTTTGAATGAATAACAAAAGGGGCACGAGTTTTTGGATCAGGGGCAAGAAGGGCGCTATTTTTTAAACTAAAGGGCAGGAGGGGAGGAGCGCCCTCCTGAAACTCTCTGGGGGAAACTGTGTATATATAGATATATATATATATGTGTGTGTGTGTAACAAAACGGATGATAAAAAGACTACAAACAACACAAAGAAGTATGGAAAGATGTAAGCTATTCATAAATAGAAGAGACGGGAAAAGAATAACCTGAATAAGAAGTCAGACGAAAGTTTTTGATATCATTTAAAGAATTAAATGGCTAAAATGGAAATGGGCTGGCCACATTGCAAGAAGACAAGACAATAGATGGAACACATATCGTTCAGTGGTATCCCAGAGGTGTAAAACGACCAAGAACACGAACCCATGTAAGTGACGAAATCAGAAAAGTGGCAAATGTAAATTGACTACAAAACTAAAAGGGAAACACTGGAAAAACCCTCATCCAGCAGTGGATTGAAAACTGTTGTTGATGATGATGATATGTATGTAAAGTACTTAGGAGTACTGAAGCAAAATAATATCGGAGTCCAAGCTTGATAATTTAATAAGTTTAATTAGCATCTGGATTAAATATGGGAGTATATACAAAGGGAGAATAAAAATGTGCGGCTTTTTAGCCAAATCATAGCCGTGATATCCGAGACGTCTGTCTCTTACAACAGTCAGTGCATAACTACTTCTACACTTACATTTTACATTTTCTCAGCGCCAAATCTGCTGAGTTATTTATTTCTTAATTGGTGATTCTTCAAACACGTCACAGGCGGACACAGGCTATGTTCGTGGGAGAAAGCTGAGTCAGTGAGATTGAAACTAAGAAGAAGCTTGTTACCATGTGCTTGCTATATTGACATGTATATAGTCGAACATGGTTAAGCCGTACTTGAAGAGAAGGGATAAAAGCGGGATCGCGTATTGTGATTTGTATCATGTGGTCAGAACTGGGTTTATCAATATATTTAATCATTTAAATGGATTTTAAAACTTACATTTAATGTTTATTTTCGAGAATTGTCATTCTTACGTATATTTAGATTAAAGTTTAACTATATTAAAATTAACCGATTGATTCTTTTTACAGGACCAACTGGAATAATGACGGAAAATAAATATGCATTCCAGCATGGCTTTATTATCAATTAATGCATTGCATCCAAAAATAAAACAATAAAACAGTAATTTTCCTATTAGATTTATTTTTTAACAGAAAGAAAAAAAATATTAAATCTTTGAAGTATATACCAGTTTTTAAAATCATATTTAACATTTGTAATAATGAGTACCATTAAGAAAAATCTATCTTTACTAATCTTGTTTATAAAATATGTAATAAAAATATACATTAAAAAAATATTGTTAGCATAGTCAGGGCTTGAAAAATAGCGTTCCCGGGATCCCGGGGAACCCAGAAATCTCTTCCGGGAATGCATATTTTATCACCAAGGTTATTGCTGGGAACCTAACATTTTGCCGTGTCTGCTAGCAGTGCCGCGGAAGCATTATAACGCGTAAATTAAGCAAAAAATCGGCAAAAAATTGTTCTTAAGTGGCGCAGGGAATGCGTAATTTCGTCGAAATATTACAGGAAAATCCCGAATTTCAACAAAAAAAAAACGCAAATTTTATTATATGATCGCAAAACACGGCAAATTTCGTCAAAAAGTTGCGAAAAAACGGCAAATTTCATTAAGAAATCTCGAAAAAGCGGCACATGTCGTTAAAAAATCATGACAAACAACATTTTGCCAAAATATCGTGAAAAAACGGCAAATTTCGTCTAAAAATATCTAAAAGACAACAGATTTTTTTTTGAAAGATTGCATTAAACAACGCAAATTTCATTAAAAAATTGCAAATAAGGCAAATTTCCTAAATATTTTCTTTTGAAAAACGACATGCTTTGTTAAAACATTGCAATAACACAGCAAGTTTCCTTAAAACATCGCATAAAACGGGAGATTTCGTCAGAAAATGGCGAAAAAATGGCAAATTTCGCCAAAAAATCTCGAAGAACGGCAAATTTCATTAAGAAATCGCAAAAATCAGCAAATTTTGTTAAAAATGATGAAAAACAACAAATTTCGTAAAAAAATCGCGAAAAAACGGCAAATTTCGTCCAAAAATAGCAAAAAGACAACACATTTCGTCAAAAAGTCGTGACGAAAATTCGTCACGATTCGTGCTCCAAAATTCGTCAAAAAATCGTGCGAAGCAGCGCAAATTTCATTGAAAAAAATCACAAAAAGAGTGAAAATTTTTTTTGAAAAACGGCAGAGTTTGTCAAAGAATTGCGAAAAAACGGCAAATTTCTTTAAAAAAAATCGCGATAAAACGGAAAATTTTGTTAAAATACTCATACGTAAATTTTTTCGGGAACTTATACTTTTCATCTGGGAACCTATATTTTTCATGTAGGTTCCCAGCTGGGAACCTTAAAATTTTTAGAATTTTCAAGCCCTGATAGTATAAACATAAAAAACACAAAAGAATTATAGAACCGCAGTTGTATTTCTTAAATCTTTACGAGTTATTTTTTATTTATTTATTTAATTTACCTACAATATGTATTATGAAACATAGTAGTAATATAATATACATTTAAAACATTAATAACAGGTATGATCCTCTCTAATCATAATATATATATATATATATATATATATATATATATATATATATATATATATATATATATATATATATATATATATATATATATATATATAGGATGGACGAGTCCTTACTGTAAATAAAAACTATTCTCTGACAGTCACATACATTTATTATCAGACGAACAGGACAAAAACACACAAACAAAAAATAAACAGATTAAATCGTCGTCACTTTTCAAAATACTACTTTAAAAATCACATAATTCGTCGTAAAATCTATCGTCATTTTTACTCTTCGAAATGTCAGTCTTAGTTTTTAATTAACGTCGTTCATCGTCGTCGGAAAAAAACATTCTATTTTCGTCTTCTTCATTCTTTCACTCTTCGCCACACAGCTTGGAAGCTTCGCGTTTCTTAATTAATCTCGTGCCGGCGTTTCGGAGAGTCCGATGCAGGTGCAACAGAAAGGGAGTGTAGCCCACATGTGAGAGTATATCCCACATATATATATATATATATTGACATACTGAATTCGCCCTGTATCTCTCTATTACAATAGAAACATACACAAAGCGAGAGACAAAGAATGTTAGGAGGCGAGATTAAAAAATTGTATATTTGCTAATTTAATGGGCTTTTGTTTTATTCAAATACATAGCACTATTTCTGATCAGTAATTTTTTTCTTAAGTAACCTGTTATTACATAAAGTAAATAATACTATTCGGAAACAATGTTTATCGTCTTAAAAAAAAGCGCCTTCCAAACTGACAGCCCTAGAGAAATTCGTATCTTGATCAATAAATTCGTGTCTTAAATATGATATTTTTTCCTCAAAGGGCCAAAAATTTATCGCGAACTAAGCTGGATCGCGCTATAACCATTTGCATATTAAACGTAATTATTTTGCATTATCATTATGGGCAGTGTTCGAGGTACGGGAAAAAAAATCACCATATTAAGTGATATCAAATATTAACAGAGCTCTACTGCACTTGAATGTATTAAAGTTTATGTTTAAATATTATGTATTAATGTATTAATATACATTCAAATTATAAAAAAATTTGTTAGAGGGTAATAAGAGTGATATCGAACAAGAAACAAAATGTTTTGAAATCATTTTCAAATGTACTTCGAAATTTATTTTTACTGTAAACATTGCAAATAAATTATTCCACCATTTATGAAATATATATATATATATATATATATTCCTACATTATTATTTAATGAAGTTATAAAGGTGACGAATGAAAATTGACATAAAATGTTATCTTCCGATTTGATTCTCAAATTATTTTCAAAATCCTTTGCAATGAATCTTTATAAAAATAAATACCACCATATTAGCATTTAAATATAATTGTTATAATTATAATACTCAAAGTTTCTATAATGATTATTACAATTTTCTAAACCCATAAAATCTATAAAATAATGAGGAATATAATCATTTCACAATTAGAAGTTAAACTAATTTCAAACTTAGGCCACATATTTTAATGAATTCATTTTGACAATAATACGAATTAAGGAAAAAGTATTCAAAATACATATTCTCATAGTTAAATATAATCTAAAACAATAATACTTATAATAGTTAAATATATTATGTATGCGTATTCTAATAGTTAAACATAATCTAAAACAATTATAACAGTTAAATAAATTATGCATGCATATTCTAATAGTTAAATATAAACACGTTTTTTAAGAATAAAGACCAGTTCTAAAAGTAAGTTTTTTGTCTATAAGTATGTCAGTTTGTTTGCCAGCGATGGTTAGCAAAATCTATCGCATGGAGAGATCTACAAGCTTATTTTGGATAGAAAAAGACAGATCCGAATGCATCCAATGCTCAAACTTTCTTTTTTCTTGTTTTTTTTTTTCTTTTCCCAATTAAATTTTTTATTTATGTACGTTTTTTTTTTTTAAGTGAGCGCAAGAATTTACATATTTTCCCGATTTTCAAAATTTTCCAGCGATTTTTGATCCATTCATAACAGGAATCCAAAATCAATCTTTTATTACAATTACAGGCAGTGTTCTCGCTGATATTCGATCAATGTTAATAATTTGGTAATTAAAAATAAAAAAACATTTGCCACATAAAAAAAAAAAAATATTAGCAAAATAGATTCGCCGTGTAGCACAAAAAATTACTCTTTTAATATACCCCCTTTTTTTCAATACGTTCTAAAATAACCTATATTTTTATAACTGCGACAACGATTTTTATTAATCTAATTTCAACTACCCGCAACAAATATATTAAAAATATTTATGTATTAAAAATATGTATACATGCATATGTATGAAAAGCGATGAAGAAAAGAAAGAAAAAGCAAAAATTGAGGATTAGCAATTTGGCGAATCTAATCGTTTGTTTACTCGCCAAATGAAGAATTTAGTCGCAATTTGGCGAAATGGCGAGCGACAGCGAGAACCCTGATTACAGGGTATCCAATCTCAACGGTGGCCAATGGCTAATTCCTTAACTGTTAGCCATAGAATATACCTCCAATTACAAAATTGCTTTAAATGAGGCAAGGTGTCATTTTAAAATCAAGTTGAGCCAAAAACATTTCTTTAAAAAATACTAAATTTAAATTTCTATACATCCCTTGTTACTGGTCCTATAAGTTATATTTAGTAAATTTTTCTGTTACACTGACAAATATGCAGGGTCTGAGTAAGGCAGGGGCATGAGGGGCAATTGCCCCGGGCCCCCCGGTTTAAGGGCCCCCCCCCCCCCCAAGGACAGATAAATTTTTCGTTAAAGCAGTGTCAAATAATAAAAAATGGTCAAAAGTGACCAAAATTCTTTTTTTTTTTTTTTCAATTTCAAGGCTCTCTCTTCTCCTAACCACTCTGTTTCCGAACCCAATGCCTCCTTAAAGCCTCACATTTATCCTCATATTTCATGTAATCTATAATTTCTTAAAGTTGTCTTACTTCTGCTTTTATGTATATAGATGTGAATAATACTTGGTACGAAATTTATGTACACATACAATAGTTATGAATTTCAGTTTTAGTCACGTGAGTATAATTTACGAACAATTTTAAGATAGAAGCCCCCCCCCCTAAAAGTGTTTGCCCTAGGGCCCCCCACTGTCTTAGTCGGGCCTTGCAAATATGACACAAAAAATCTCGTTATTCTACGATTAAATTGACTGAGTAATAGCTATTTACATTCGGAGCATATTTCTTCCCGCAAATTAGGTGTCATTCACAAATTTAGTAGAAATATAATTTAGTGAGAGTAAAATTTAAATTGCAATATAAATTTGAAACATTTAATCATTCTAAAACATTAATGTAAAATACACAATTTGTAATAAATATATAAGAGCGAAAAACGAATTTATGTTAAATAAAATGATGAAAATTAACCATTTCAATTCTTTAAAAAATGATACATATTTTAAAATGTTATTAGTTTGCATTAGCCTGAAAAAGATTGGTTACGTCATGTTTTTTAGCTATTGATGATTGATTCTTAATTCTTTTCTATCGCTGAATACGAAATTGACCTTTATTTTTTTTATCTTCATGTAAAGATTTTTTTAAAAACGTAAAACAGCGAAAATTTAATGCTTTAACATATATATGATTATTGTGTTTTTAGCTTTGGATAATTGGTTTAAAACCAATTAAGAGGTTAAAAAAAATTTATGATTTTTAAGCGGCAAAAAAAAAAAAAAAAAAAAAAAAAAAAACTGTATTTTTTACCGTTTATTCCAAAAATGACCTTTTAACTATCACGTCAAGATTTTTCTCAAATAGTAAATTTCATGGTTAAAAAGTTCAAAGTTAAAATTGAACTTCTTCATCCTCCTCATCGGACCCCTCAGCAGTAAGAATCTCAGTATTAGCCAAAATATGAACAAATTATTGAATTAAATAAAATTAAAAAAGTTTTACATTTTTAATAAAATCAGATTTTCTCTACATTTTAATTTTACCAATTACAATTTTCAAAAAAAATTTTTTACATGATGATTGATAATGAAGGTCTTTTTCAGATTTAGAGCTAAAAAGCACATAAAAATCAATTCATCAGTTTAAAATCACCGTCATCTATTTTATAATATCCGATTTTTGTTATCTTTTAACTTTCATAGTTAATCGTTTGCGAAAAATTCTGCTTGGTGGTTGAAAATTAAAGTAATTTTCGGATTCAGCAATAAAAAATACACAACAGTTAAAAAACAATTGCATCGAAAACTTTTTCTTAAATTTCTTGGCGGTAATCTGTCCAAAACTTGGGTTATTCTGTAAAATAATTATAAATGCATGGTAACATCGAAAATCCTAACAATATTAGATTGTTATCGGATTTACAGCAATATGTAATATTTACTCTCGATCGGATATTTGAAAGTGTGAAAGTTCGAGTACAAATTTTGAAATACAAAAACTACGATCGTTGAAGTTAAATAAAAACTTATAAAAGCGTAAGTTTTGCTAAAATAAATCATGAAAAGAAACAGCCCTAAATCCTTATAAATTAAAACCGATGTCAAAATACACTTGTTTTATCCATTCTAAAACTTAATGAAAGTTAACTCAATCGTAAAACTTGAGCGAATTTTTTCAAAGCGCAGATACACATGAAATAAATTCATATAATACTTTGAGCACTTAGTATATGATCCCTCAAATCAGGCCAAACTCGTTTGTATTTATATGCAAAAAAGTAATGTAAGTCATGTATTTTTAAAGATGCATCACTCGGTCAAATTTAGTGTTATATGAACGAGATTTTCTTTGTTTTACTTATCAGTATATGACTGTAAAATTTTAATAAATATTACTTACAGAATACTATTTAATCACTATATATGTTTCATAGGTATAAGAACAAACTATAAGAAAGCGAAGATAGAGAACATGAACAGCGTAATTATAAATGCAAATATTTGACAAATATAAATTAATCTAATTTTAAAATGTCTTTGAATCAATTTGTTTTGAGTAAGCATAATAAAACGTTCCAGTGAAATAAAAATAAAAGAAAAATGAAAAAGAAAGGACAATCATAAATTACTTTAATTCAAGATCTCTCACATATGATTTTCATAATGAAATACCCCTATGTAAGAATGACATATTCTTGTTAATCTATTTAAATTTGTTCGATCGGAAAAAGTGAAAGACTGATCATTAAAGGATATACTTTTTGTGCTTGGAAGAGGTAATTAGGTTTGCTAGTCATTTAGTTAAAGTTATGCGTTGACCAATGAACACTGTTTGAAGACCCCTATTTTAGGGAATTTATTTTGGTATGCAGTAATAATAAATCTGTTCTTAAATAATCTTTACTTCAACATGGTTACAATCCCACCATTACTGATGAAGTATATTTCATTCATTATGATATTTAATTTAATATATCAACAATACATAATTTAATAATATTAATTACTATATCAGTTTCATTGGTATATGAGCAATTTATGGAAGATGGTGAACAGTGTATTTATAAATACAAATATTTGACAATTATAAATGGATCTAATTTTAAAATTAGATTTGTAAATACCTAATATATTATTAAATCTATTTGAGCAAGCATGATAAAAAATTTTGAAAAATTAAAAAGAAAGAAAAATGAAGAAAGGATATTCACAAATTACTTTAATTCAAGATCTCTTATCATGATTATGATAATGCACTGTCCCTAAGTAAGAGTGACATATTTGTGTTAATCCATTTAAATTTGTTCGATTGGACAAAGTGAAAGACTGATCAACGGAGATACTTTTGCGATACGAAGTGGTAATTAGATTCGTTAGTCATTTAGTTGAAGCCCAATTTATAATGCGTTTGTAAGAAAAAAAAAGTTGAAAAGAATCAAAATGTTACAGCACATTTTAAATGTTTTCTTGGGTGAAAAAAAATTATACTTTTATTTTTCTTAGAAGAAATCAAATGAAATTATATCGTAATCTTATGAAATTATATTGTAATGTGATGTGTGAACATCACAATTAAATCTTTTAATGAAATCTTAAAAAAAAAAAAATCTTTAAACTTACAAAAATTCTTTAAATTAAGAAAAATTATGCTTTTTTCCCCCGTCAAAAAAATCATTAAATTGATCTTTATAAAATTGTATCATAATGTAATATGTAAACATCAGAATTAAATCTTTTATATTAGTTATTAACTTTTAGCATTTTTTATGTTTTTATAAAAAAAATTATGATCTTTATTTTTATTTTTATTTTATTTAACTTTTTAATTTATTTATTTTACATATACATGCATACATACATATATATATAACCATTAGACAATACTACAATTCAACATCAAAATATGAAATAACTCATTAAATAACAAACTATATCAAACTAAAATGTTTGTAAAAATTGGAACTAAATTGGAAATGTGGTATTTAGGTCGTTCTCAAGCAGGGCTGGCAAATTTCTGCCGGAGTGGTTAAAACCGATTAAAACCGGCATGGCAGAAACTACTGGCAAAAACTGGCAGAAACTAAGAAATAATACTAATAAGAACTTTACTTTGCAATGATTCATAATTCATACAAGTATTTAATATATAAAGAATTTAGTTAAAAAATTAAAATAAAGTTTATGAATGTTTTTCAAAGTAGCAAAAAATTTCAAAAGGTTTATATAAATATACTTTGTTTGTATAAAAATTTTCTGTCACTTAAACTGAAATTTTCATAATAGAAATTTGATGCTGTACAAGTTTATTATTGTTTAGAGTTGAATTACTATTTAAAAAGAAAAAAAATACAAAAAATTCAATGATATTTTAGCATCACTTGCTAGAGTATTTTAAAATAAATGATACACTGCGACAACTTAAAAATTATTTACTACTGTATACAAAGAGAAATGGTTCTTGTAAAAATAAATAAATAATTTTAACATGAAAATAACAGAAAAAAATTAATGAAATATATTGTACAATTATTTTACTAAGAGCATTCTATAGTATAAGATTAATTTTGCTAACCTTTCTTAATCTAAACTGCTTTTTAACTTCTTTTGAATGAAAGAAAAATTCGAAAATATTCTTTTAAGACCCGCATTACTTGCTAATAATGTCATTATTGAGGATGTAAAATTTGAAAATCTCTCACTTTCACCGGTGTTTGTTTCTAAAGGAGACCACCAACAGAAGGCAAGACATTTTCTAGGACTTCCTTGAGGAAATATGTTTCTGGGAAATGAGTCGATTTTGCTACAAGGGGTTATTATGTATGGCACAAATTTTATATTAATATCAAAAAGCAATTTTCTTGCTCTTTCTTTATGTTTAAATGTCAATTTTGGTTCCATATACTTAGGATGAAGTAAATAAACTAGCACTTCATTAAATGAGATTTGAATCTTCCTTTTATGATTTCCCATGATATTTCCATCATTAAATAAAGTTAAGCTAATTTTATGAGCAGCTATAATAGAAGAGTCATGCTTTTTACTTTCATCTAAAGCAACAACAATAGATTTTAATATTTGTGACAAATATTTAACTTCTTCATAAATCATGATATTTACTTACAATTTTAACAATTGCTATGTCTTTAATATCTTTTTCATGATTTTCAGTTATCTGTAAATAATATAACTGATTCTTTGTGAAAGATTCAAAACTATCAAATTCTAATACAAATTTATTTATATTTTAATTAAAAACTATTCACAATATTTTATTTGCTATTTATTATGGATAAAATTTATATAAGCAATTTAATACTATTATTAAAAAAGTTTCGGATTATGTCACAAAATGAGTTTATGCCAGTTGTTGCCAGTTTCAGCCGGTAAAAACCGGTTATAACCACTTTCTGCCACTGGCACGGCAGAAACTAATTTCTACCGGCAAAAACCCAGCCCTGTTCTCAAGGGCAATGCTAAATAGAGAAATAATATATAAATAGAGAATTAAATATATAAATGAATTAAAAGAATGATTAAAATCAAATTGACAGTAATATAATAGCAATCATAATAAATCAGAGTGATGAAAAACATGCAGTAATCAAATGAAAATTCTTAAAGAAAGGTTATATTCCGTACCATTTTTTTAAATTAATGCAGGAGAAAATTTTTGTTTATAAATATTCGAAATGACAAAGTAAACCACTAACACTTTCTTGGTGGGTTATACGTTGACCGATGGACAATATCTTAAGACCTATATTTTAGGGAATTTATTTCGGTAGGTAATAATGATAATTTTTTTCTTAAATAATCTTTCCTTCAACATGGTTACAATCCCATCATTACTAAAGAATTATAATTCTTTAATTACGATAATTTAAATCAGTATTTAAACAATATATAATTCAAAAATGTTTAATTACTGTATCATTTTCATTGGTATATGAACTATTTATAAGAAAGAGAAGATAGTAAGTGTAATTATAAAATATAAATATTTGACAATTACAAATTAATATAATTTAAAAATACTTTTTTTTATCAATTTGATTTGAATAAGCATAATAAAACGTTCCAGCTGAATAAAAAAGAAAGAGAAATGAAGAAAGAATATGCAGAAATTACTTTAATTCAAGCTATCTTAAACATGATTTGGATAATGAAGTTTCTCTTTGTAAGAATGGCATATTCTAGTTAATCCATTTAAATTTGTTCGATTGGCAAAGTGAAAGACTGATCATTAAAAGAGATACTTTTTGTACTTAAAAGTGGCAATTAGGTTCGTTAGTAATTTAGTTGAAGTCCATTTTATAATACGTTTCTTAAAAAAAAAAAAAAAAAAAAAAAAAAAAAAAAAAAAAAAAAAAGCACATTTTAAACGTTTTCTTGTGTGGAGAAATATTATGCTTTTAGTTTCCTTAGAGGAAATCATTATGAAATTATATCGTAGTATGTAGACATCACAATTAAATCTTTTAATTAAATCTTTAAAAATCTTTAAAATAACGAAAACTCTTTAAAATAAGAAATAATGCTTTTCTTTTTCTGAGAGAAAATTAATATTGAATTGTATCTTTATGAAATTGTATCATAATTCAGTCAATTGTATCGTAATGTGTAAACATCACAATTAAATCTTTTAAATTAATCGTTATTTTTTTTTCGCATTTTTCATGTTTTTATATTTAAAAAATATCTTCTTTATTTTTATATTTATTTATTTATTTATTTATTTATTTATTATACCACTTTTGAAATTAATCAGGGGATTTTTTTTTTAAATAAATATTCGAAATGACAAAGAAAACACTAATCACTTTCTTGGTTGGTTACGTGTTGACCGATGGACAATGTCTGAAGACCTCTATTTTAGGGAATATATTTCGGTAGGTAATAATAATACATTTTTCTTAAATAATCTTTCCTTCAACATGGTAATAATTACAATCTCATCATTACTAATAAATTAGAATTCTTTAATTAAGATAATTTAATTCAAAATTTCAACAATATATAATTCAATAATGTTTAATTGCTATATCAGTTTCATTTGCATATAAACAATTTATAAGAAAGCGAAAATAGTGAACAGTCTAAATATAAATACAAATACTTGACTGTCATTACTATATCAGTTTCATTTGCATATAAACAATTTATAAGAAAGCGAAAATAGTGAACAGTCTAAATATAAATACAAATACTTTTTTTGTTTATAAATATTCAAAATAACAAAGCAAACCAGTAACACTTTCTCGGTGGGTTATGCGGTGACCGATGGACATTGTCTGGAGACCCCTATTTTAGGGAATTTGTTTCAGTATGTAATAATAATAAATCTGTTCTTAAATAATCTTTCCTTCAACATGGTTACAATCACATAATTACTTATGAATTAGAATTCTTTAATTATGATAATTTAATTCAATATTTCAACAATATATAATTCAATAATGTTTAATTACTATATAAGTTTCACTTGTGAACATTTTATAAGAAAGCGAAAATAATGAACAGTGCAAATATAAATACAAACATTTGACAATTACAAATGGATCTAATTTAAAAATACTTAGTCTTTTAATTAAATAATTTTCAGTAAGCATAATAAAACGCTTCACTAGAATAAAAATGAAGAAAAGATATTCACAAATGCCTTTAATTCAAGACCTCTTAAATATGATTTTGATAATGAAGTATTCCTAAATAGAAATGACATATTAGAGTTAATCCATTTAATTTTGTTCGATTGGACAAAGTGAAAGACTGATCATTAAAGGAGATACTTTTTGTGTTTGGAAGCGCAATTAGATTTGTTAGTCATTTAGTAGAAGTCTATTTTATGATACATTTATAAAAAATAAAAATGTTAAAAAGAATTAAAATGTTACAGCTAATGATAAAGTTAAATGATAATTTCTTCAACATGTTACAATCCCATAATTATTAATGAATTATAATTCAACAAGATATAATAATTTAATTCAATATTTCAACAACATATAATTCATTAACATTTAATTACTATATCAGTTTCATTTGTATATGAACAATTTATAAGAAGCGAAGATAGTGAACACGAACAGTGTAATTATTAATACAAATATTTGATAAATATAAATTAATCTAATTTAAAAATACTTAGTCTTTTAAACAATTTATTTTGAGTAAGCATAAAAAAAACTTTGCATTAGGCTAAAAGTGAAAGAAAAATGAAAAAAGGATAGTCACAAATTACTTTACTTCAACATCTCTTAGATATGATTTTCATAATGAAGTGTCCCTAAGTAAGAATGACATATTCGACTTAATTCATTTAAATTTGTTCGATTGGACAAAGTGAAAGACTGATCATTAAAGGAGATACTTTTGTGCTTGGAAGCCGCAATTAGGTTTGTTGTCATTTAGAAGTCCATTTTATGATACGTTTTTAAAAAGAAAAATGTTAAAAAGAATTAAAATGTTACAGTTAATGATAAAGTTAAATGATAATTTCTTCAACATGTTACAACCCCATCATTACTGGCGAATTATAATTCAACAAGATATAATAGTTTAATTCAATATTTCAACAACATAATTTATTAATGTCCAATTACTATATCAGTTATTGGTATATTAATTATAAAATAGTGTAATTACAAATATTTGACAAATATAAATTAATCTAATTTTAAAATGTCTTTTAATCAATTTGTTTTGAGTAAGCATAATAAAACTTTGGATTAGGATAAAAAAAGAAAGAAAAATGAAAAAAAAAAAGGATATTCACAAATTACCTTAATTCAAGATCTCTTAAATATGATTTTGATAGTGAAGTGTCCCTAAGTAAGAATGACATATTCTTGTTAATCCATTTAAACTTTTTAAATTGGACAAAGTGAAAGACGGATCATTAGAAGAGATACTTTTGTGCTTTGAAGCGGTAATTAAGTTCGTTAGTCATTTATTTGAAATCCATCTTATAATACGTTTGTATGTAAGAAGAAAAAAAATGTTTAAAAAGAACCAAAATATTGCAGCATACATTAAATATTCTTTTATGTGAAAAAAATATGATTTTTCTCAGAGGAAATTATTATGAAATTATATCGTAATGTGATTTGTAAACATCAAAATTAAGTCTTTTAAATTAGTCTTTAATTATTAGTATTTTTCAAGCTTTTGAATAAATTCTTTTATGATTTTTATTTTACAACTTTTCTTTATATAGATGTATAAAATTGCACAACACTTTTGCTACTGGAAAAAAACAGAAGTAAAGGAAAATATAAAAAGAATCAAAATATTGCAACACATTTTAAATATACTCTTTTGTCAAGAAAAATTATGCACTTTTTCTCAGAGGAAATCAATATGAAATTTTATCATTATGAAATTACTATTATTGCATTTATTTTTAAAATTGAATTCCATTTTAATTGATTTGCCCTTTACATCATCTTGAAATTACCAACAGCTTACTGTTGATTCATCTCCAGTTCTTACACTACTGATTCTTTCCCAATATGTTTATTAACAAATAAATTAGAACTTCATAGACATTTAAAATATCAACACAGATAATCGCTAGAGAGAAAAGTTCCCTTACAAATAGATAGATGGCGTTCAGAGTCATTTGAGTTTTTAAGTAATGAAGGATATTGAGAATTTCTCTCTCTCTCTCTCTCTCTGAAACAAACACAAAATTAAATTGAATATCAACAATCAATGACTATATCGAATTTTCCAACCGGATGTTGATTATTCAAAGACTAATGGATAGTTTTAGTTTGCATTGATTTTCGTTTACGGAGTTTCTCTTATCCCCACTCTCTTAAAAAATAATTTGATGATTTCAATCAATAACTAAACTGTTCTTCAGTTTTTCCAAAGATCATATTTGTAAGGCAAAGAAAATATTTATTAACAGTATGTATTTTATTAAATTTAAATATAATTTATATCCAGGGCTTAAAATTGGAAAATCCCCAAATCTGAAAGATATTTCAAAATTAATTTGACCTTTTAATTAACTATTTGGAAAATAGTTACTGTCCTCGTTAGAGAATTGGGAAATCTGAAGTATATCTCAATCTTTTATTGGTAGAATTCTGCAACTTATTTTATTTCATTTTATTCGTTTTCTGATTGGTAAATACTTAATGTCTAAAAATGGAATACTTCTGTTGCCACAATGGCAAAAAAAAAAAAAAAAAAGTATAAAAAACTACAAAAAAGTTAACTTAAAAACAAATTGAGATACAGCTTTCAAACAAATTGCATTTAAAAATACATTTTCTTTTCTTTATAAAACAGAGTAAAAAATGAAAATGTTTGAGAGTTTACAAATTTGCAGTACCGAAAATTGTAAAACTAAAATTTCATTTAAAATCGGTATATGATTGGTACAGGAATATTAATTTTTAATCCATGACGTACGTAATATAAGACTCTTTTCTTATTACGTAAACCACGTTTTGATCATCATAAAAATTATATTTATTATTATTATTTTAAATATAAAATTTATTTATAAGTCTAAAATTTTAGTCTTTGAAAGTATAATTTTCCAAATAGTCGTTGTAATTTGTTAAATTACAATTTTTATATTATTATTATTATTATTATTTGTGCAGAAAAATTCATCATCTTATGAGTATCGTCCACTAAAATCCTGGTGAAATGATTGCGAAAATCAAGTTTTTTTTTAATAATAAATTTAAATTAGGGATCGAAATGGAAAAATTTAGGAACCGGAACGCTATTCCAAATTATTATTGGCTAAAAAAATATTTTTGAAAGTAAACAAATTTATTTCTAATATTGGAAAACAATTTAAAAATATAAAGTTTTTTTTTTTTTTTTTTTTTTAATTACCGAGAATGCAATAAATTATCTGTATTATAAAGGACGAACATATCTGTGTGTAATGCGTACGCCATTTTCCGAAAAGCAATATTTTGAAATTTAAAATAAAACTTTAATTTTGAAATTTTCGCTATTGTAAATATCTTCTAAATATCACAGATTTCGAATTTTCAGAGAGTCGTATAGGAAAAAAAATATATACTTTTAAATACAATTTGTAGAAAAGCTATGTCTTAATTTGTTTTTGAAGCATTATAATTATTATTGCTTTTTTTTTTTTTTTTTTTTTTTTGTAGTTTTTATACGAATTTTGTAACTGTATCGACAGAAGTATTTTTTTTTTTTTTTTTTTTTTTTTTTACGTGAAAGAAAAAAAAAAGTGATAACTGTATATTTTTGTGGTCATTTTCTCATAAAAACTGAAATTAATATAAGTGCTATGCCAAAAATGTCGTCTGTTATAAGACTCGGTGAATTTAGGGGTTATTTCATTTTTATTTATCAGTTTGATGATTTTTAGTCTGCTGCAAACTCATTTTACACACTTTACAAAAAATTATTTTAAAGAATACCAGATTTTCTTCTTGAATTCCATTCTACGATAATGACATCATATGCTTACTTTTCTATAAATGTTTTTAAGAATGGATCGCAAAACTGGAATGCTTTAGACGAATGCAAATGACATCAATTTATAAAAAAGCGTGTATTTTAATTCTTAAAACTCCAATAAAGATTTGTAGAAGTGCATCAATTTTATCCCAGCTGCTTTAAATTTACCCACAGGTGAAAATAATTTTGAAATTAATATAATCGAAATCGCACACTATTAAAACTCAATATTTTACAAAAGAGTGTGTTAATAGAAGAGCTATGACATACAGTCTGCATTATCTGATTAGAAATCTTTGTGAAAGAAAAGAAAACAGCGATTTATATTACAGGATTTGATGATTTTCGATTGGATGAATTAATCTACTTCGCCGAGTTAGACAAGCAAACAAAGATCTTGGCAATAATTTGAAGTTCTAAATAATATCAGGTTCCCCAAGTTTTTGGCCAAAATTATTTTGACTTATAAAATTTTATTGCTACTCTTTAAGACTTTCTACTATAATTGTATTAAAATAACATAATTTCCTTAATTTAATTCTTCATAATTATAAAATTATAGTTGTAATAAGTATAATCTTTGGTATAGTATAGTAATCTGTAGTATAGTGATTTTTTAGTCATCTGCCCAGAGTTTTCTATTAAACCAATTTTACATTCTTTTTTTCATAAATGAAAGCTGTTTATTTGTTAATATGTTCGCACTAGCTTTTTTTTTTTTTTTTTTTACTATCTCTAATTTTATGAAAATTCTTTCAAATAATGACAAACAGACAACGTCAATAATTGCAGAAGAGAGAAATAATGAATTTTACTTATCAGTATTCATGCATCAGTATTTCATGGTTTAAAATACGTACTGCTTTTGAAAATACGCATTTGCCCTCATAAAGTTTCCCGTTTTTGTTTCTTCAGCGGACCCACCAGTAGGCGAGACATTCTGCCTTTGAAACTGGTAGACGGCCGATGCTGGACTTGAACCCAATCGCGGCCATCGACCTAGCCGTTCGGAGTTTTCCGTGGTTTTCTTCGAACCTTGGATTTCCTTGCTTAAATACGGGTTAGGTTTCCTTAGAAAAATCCCCATGCACCCCTCCCCCCTTTAGGGCCTATATCTTAAATGTAGATAACTGGCCGTCATAAACACAAAACAAAATTGTTTCTTTAGCACGTGTAATTACACTGTGTTTGGGGTACGAAGCGAAACGCTTAAATAAGTGAATACGACGTCATATTTAACATACAATTATAATTTTTTAGATAAAACTAAACATTTTAACACAAATGTATCTAAAAAGCATAAACAACGACAATTTTTCCTCTCCAGCGCTTAGATTAGAATCCTAATTTAAACGTACACAAAAACACTCATACATAAACACATATAGGTACACATACACCAAATAGATATACATAAACAGAAAACCGAAATTCACTAACACATACATGCATACACATGCATACATATGCACACGCACACATATATATACATACAAGAATACTCATACACATATATATAAACGTGTATATATCACTCAAAAAATAATCGAGTTCTATAGTTTCAAATTTTTTGATCATGCTAAATAAGAAACTTCTACAGAACTTTAATAAATCCTTTTAGTAAACTAAAAGTAATAACTTTTCATAATAATCTTAGTCGTAAAATAACAAATACCTTCCGGGGAGAAACTTTAAAAAGAACTAAATAAGAAGAATGAAATTTACCAGAATACAACTACTATCCTTAAAAAATATATAAAAAAAATACAAAAATAAATCCAGTTCTATTGCAGGAAAAAAAAAAAAATGGATAAATCAGAAGTGCAGTTCTTATGTGATTCAAAAATAAAGAAATTTGAAGCTTAAAAGTAAAAAAGAAAGCAAATTCGTAAGGGGTACTAGCAACAGAAAAAAATAAAACTTTTTCAGCACTTTTACGAACTTAGACAAAGGATTTAAAACCAAACTAATCATTTCAGCAATTTTTTTCATTTGATTTATTATAAAAGAATGAGGTATGAGAATTACTTTATTTTTTACGCAAAGTTTAAGGAAAAAGAAAGAATAAAAATAAGTTGATTAGATGTATAAGAAATCAGCTGACATGACTTTTCAATATTAACGATTATATGTAAAAAGAAAAAAAAAACGGTTAAAAGTATTTTTCTTTTTCCTATAAATGTATGGAGGCCCAGTTGTAATTTTCTTTTTATGAAAAAGCAGGTTTTTTTTTTTTTTTTTTTTTTTAACATTTCTTAACACTTTCTTTAAGCTTCCAACGCCCATATGTAACTGTTAATTCCCTCCCCCCCTCTCCCAATATAAATATATAAATACACACATATAAGTTGTATTGCTGAAGTGTTTTTCACTAAAAAGAAAAAAAAAGAAATTTCATGAAAAAGTACATATCATTTATGGGTGAACACAAATAAAAGATTGTATTACATCAGCAAAAATTAATCACTTTTCAAATCCTACAAATAGCAATTCAACAATTAGTTAATTTTAACATAACATTCAGCGAAAAAAAAAATAAATAAAAATAAAAAAGTAGAACGAAAGACCAACTTAAGTAATTGTTTATTAGGAAGAGGCACAAAAATTTGGAATTATAATATCTTACTGAGAAAATTCGAGAGAAATGCACTTTTTTCCACAATCAGGCGAACACTTTTAGACCACAGGCATGGTGGTACATAACCACTTAAAATCTAAACCTAGGTGTTCCTTCAAAAACATATCATCTAGAGGTGAAATTGGGAAAAGGTGGTTAAAACTGAAGACGTTAAAATTTGAAAAGTTATGGCGTCATATTCAAAAAGTTCGAGAGATAGAGTTTTTTCTGTAATCAGGAAATCTCTTCTGGATCACAATATTGGAGAGATGGTACATAATCACATAAAAATCAAAGCCTAGATGTCCTTTCAAAGACGTATCACCTAGTGGTGCCATTGAACAAAGACGTGATAATTTGTAATTTTAGCAGATTCAATTAGGTAGCTTTCATTACAAAAAGTAAAAAGCTACCTATTGCAGCCGTCCGGAGGAAAGCACTTCCGGAAAATTTTGATATATTTTCACCGATCATGACCCCCAGACCCCAAAACCACCCTCCGTTCAAATGTTGACATATATATATATATATATATATATATATATATATAACCATATATATATATATATATATATATATATCTGATTTTTGTCATGCGATAACTAACGTATTTATGAACAGATTTGAATGAAACTTGGTATGTACATAGTACATACAAATGTCTCGACCGAGTTCGTTGGTCAGCATCATCCGCCATTTTTTTTCAAAATGGCGGCCATTTTAAATTTTTTAAAAAATTTAAAATTTAAAATTATATGCGAAAAAATTAAAAGTTGAAAAATATTTTCCTTTTACGTGTTAGAACTTAAAACAAAGATTCCAGAACACTTTTTATTTTGTCTATATCTTAAAAAATGATTGAGTTATAACACTTTGAATTTTTCTTATGGCTGACATTTTGAAACGATCTGATTTTGTCACATGATAACACGCGTATTTTTAAACCGATTTCAATGAAACTTGTTATGTACATATAACATACAAATGTCTCGACCGAGTTCGTTGGCCAGCATCATCCGACATTTTGTTTCAAAATGGCGGGGATTTTAAATTTTTTAAAAAATTATAAATTTAAAATTAAATGCGAAAAAGTTAAAAGTTGAAAAATATTTTCCTTTTACGTGTTAGAACTTAAAACAAAGATTCCAGAACACTTTTTATTTTGTCTATATCTTAAAAAATGATTGAGTTATAGCACTTTGAATTTTTCTTAAGGCTGACATTTTGAAACGATCTGATTTTTGTCACGTGATAACACGCGTATTTATAAACCGATTTCAATGAAACTAGGTATGTACGTAGTACATACAAATGTCTCGACCGAGTTCGTTGGCCAGCATCATCCGCCATTTTGTTTCAAAATGGTGGCCATTTTAAATTTTTAAAAAAATTTAAAATTTAAAAGTAAATTCGAAAAAATTAAAAATTGAAAAATATTTTTCTTTTACGTGTTAGAATTTAAAACAACAATTCCAGAACACTTTTTATTTTGTCTATATCTTACAAAATGATTGAGTTATAGCACTTTGAATTTTTCTTATGTCTGACATTTTGAACCGATCTGATTTTTGTCACGTGATAACACGCGTATTTATGAACCGATTTCAATGAAACTTGGGATGTACATAGTACATACAAATGTCTCGACCGAGTTCGTTGGTCAGCATCATCCACCATTTTGTTTCAAAATGGTAGCCATTTTAAATTTTTAAAAAAATTTAAATTTAAAAGTAAATGCAAAAAAATTAAAAATTGAAAAATATTTTTCTTTTACGTGTTAGAACTTAAAACAACAATTCCAGAACACTTTTTATTTTGTCTATATCTTAAAAAATGACTGAGGTATAGCACTTTGAATTTTGCTTATGGCTGACATTTTGAAACGGTCTGATCTGAACGATCCACAATGTTGCTTTAAAATGGCATACACTTTATGATATCGTGGAATTTGGTGACTCTCTAAATCGCTTAAAATAAAACCAGGTTGAATAAAAGATGACCAATTTCTAAAAATTCCTATTAATATTCAGTCTTGACAAAAACTAGTTTCAATCTTATAAAATCACTAATTTTATAAGATTATTTCCACTAATTTGAGCTTAGTATTTTTGAACAATGTAACTTACCTTAAAATAAATAAATATATATATAAGTATATGAAAGCTACCTCTTTTTCCCGGGATTGCCGGAAGGACTTTTTTAATGTTAAATTTGAAAAGTTATAGTGTCATATTCAGAAAATTCGAGAGATAGAGTTTTTTCTATAATTAGGAAATCTCTTCTGAACGACACATCATCTGATGCGATGGTATTTAAAATCACATAAAATCTAAGCCTAGATGTCACTGGTGGGGTAATTTGACAAAGACGTGGCAGGTTAAAATTAAATCCGTTAAAATTAAAGTTAAATTTTAATTATAGCATCATATTTAAAAAATTCGAGAGACATGGAGATTTTTATTTTGTCTACATTTTTCATTTTTTAATCAATAAATTATCTACTGAGTTATAATTAATCAAGGGACAAATGCGTTTTTCGCCCTATTTCGAGTGGTTAGTATACTTTCGTCCAAAAATTTAGTTCAAAACGCCCTGTTTGTCACTATTTCCTGAAAAATCTATTGTGATTGCGAAAAATCAAGAAAATGAGTGCGATTAAATAGTTTCTGAACATTAATTTCTGTTAGTTTCATGCATTTCCGATAATAAATTCAAACTTATGTCATAAAGTTACCTTTTTGATTTAAGAACAGCCTTAATATCAATATGAATAAATCGTGTTTATATTTTTTTTTAAATCAATTTTCTAATTTTTAAAAACAATCATAAGAGACGGAATGTTCCTCTAAATACTTATTTCTAATATAATTGCAGAAAAAACAAAGGTATAAAAACATATACATTAATTATCTTGTAGTTACATTTTATTTTTAAAAAAGTAATAGCTTACTTAAAAATTGAAAAAAAAATTATTGAAAGCGAAGAAATTTACAAAGAAATAATTTCTGGGTTTTATCATTAATAATTATTGAATCCATTCCAAAATAAAATAAAATTCTTTCTCCATCCCCCCCCCCCCCCCCACACACACACATACACTTCACCCCATATTCTCTAATCAAGCTTTTATTTATTTTTATTCTGAAAATTACTTTGACTAAATTCTAACTATTCTAAAGCTATAAATTCCAAATGAATTTTAGACACTATTGTTGAGAGAAAAGTTCAGTTAATTTAGTTGGCTGACTACCAAATTAACTAGATTGAATAAGGATTGTTTTGCATATTCTATTTATTATTATTATTATTATTATTATTATTAAATGAATATATACATTTCTAAATCACACTAGTTATTTTATGAAACAGTTGCAAAATAAAGCTTCAAAAGTACTTAATTTTTGTTCACTGGCGAATCTAAATTTGTAATTGTAAGAATAAACTTATTTAAAGAAAATAGCTCTTATGCTTAAAAATAATAATTTTAAAGAAGAATCACAGGCAATTATTTTAAAAATATGTTTTTCTAAAAGAAATTTCTTATTGGAAAATTATATTTAAGCACTAGAGAGGGCTGATTTTAAAATGTTAATTTTTATTTAAATTATGCTTGCGTTTAAACAAATAATTTGCGCTAAAACAAATAGTAAAATAATACTTATCTGTAATGTTAATTAGGATTACGTTCTAGCTACTTTTAACATGAGTTTTACATAACAAATTTCGATAAAACTTGTACTGTTAGTTTATAA
The DNA here is from genome assembly GCA_964019185.1 of Maratus speculifer. Taxonomy (NCBI): domain Eukaryota; kingdom Metazoa; phylum Arthropoda; class Arachnida; order Araneae; family Salticidae; genus Maratus; species Maratus speculifer. Next base: position 353,794,568 of record OZ025289.1, read on the forward strand.
TTTGTCAGTGAAGATTTTAGTATGTAACGCTTTATGTAACAGTTATACGTTGCTTCGTTAAACAATTACGCTGGAAAGATCTATAATCAGGTAAGCCAGATATTTAAGATTAACCTAAAAGTTATACTGTGCGGATTTATACGACATGTAAAATATAGCATTTCTTCGGGGTTAGTTTCAGTATACTGCATATCGTTCTATCTTTATTTATGAAATAATATTTTAAATGATTAACTAAAAATATTAGCTGTTAACTGTCCGAATTTTGTTCGACACATTAGAAAATGTAATAGCGCAATGACTTTATTCCGTTTTCAGCCATGCGGAAGGGTATTCCAGGTAAATGTTTATAATACTTTGAAACGTAGTGTCAAATATCTTTCGTTTGGTTCAAGGTTCGTTTGAAGAAACCAACCAACACCATACATGACGAAACATGCTATAGAATAAAATCATCTATACAACACGGACAGATCTGCATCTTCATATGTATCTATATTTACACATTTGAAAGTACTTACAGATTTATACAGACTTAAAGTATCTAACTGTACAGCATTTGAAATAATGAAGACACACCTATCACGTTGGAAGAAAAAAGTTTCCGTTAAACCAATTTTTGGCGCTGCAGTATCTGAAAATATAGCATGGTGAAATCTTTTTCCAACATTTGGGACTGCAGTTTAACAGGAAGAGCTCAAAGTGTTGAAACCAGGTTTTACAATTGCATGGTAGACGGCAAGTCTGCCAGATTTACGGCAGATTACGGCATTAGTTCAATTAATGTAATTAAATTAATATATTAAGTAATTTAAAATGAAATACATTTTTGTAAGAAATTTGATGCAGTAAAATGTAATAATTAACTAAAATAGAGCATTATTATTATTTTAAGAGGAACGACGGAAATAAATTGTATACAGAAAAATCATTAATTTAAAACCTTACTTTTTTTTTAATCGATGTAAAATAATTTAAAATATTCTCATTGTTATGTTTATTGTAGTAAGATTCGTAATGGAAGTGACTGTATATATTACAGGGTGTTTCGCTACCAGACCGACAAACTTTGAGGGATGATAGTAGACACGAAGACAAACATTATTAAATAGGAAACCATGGGGCGCAAACGTCTTCTGTAGGAGCTAGGGGCCATTAAAATTTGAGGTCCAAAATTTCAAACGATGATAAAAAACGGAAAAAAGGGTCGATTCGTTTGCGGTTTTCACTAAAATTATTCTTTATATCACGATTTTTTTAGAAAAAAATTTTAAAGGTTACGTTCAAAAATTGTCAATAGAGGGCGCTTTAGACTTTAGAGTAACGACCAACTACTTTTTACCGTTATTTTGTGCATGGGGTTGAAATTATTCTAAAGTTTAGACTTTAACTGTTTCCGCTTAAAATTTAAGTTAAAGTTTAAACTTTGGAATAAATTCAACCCCATGCACAAAATAACGGTAAAAAGTAGTTGTTCGTTACTCTAAAGTCTAAAGCGCCCTCTATAAACAATTTTTGAACGTAACCTTTAAAATTAAAAGAATAAAAAATCGTAATATAAAGAATGATAGTTTCGAAAACCGCAAACGAATTGACCTTTTTTTCCGTTTTTTAGCATCGTTTGAAATTTTGGACCTTAAACTTTAATGGCCCCTAGCTCCTACAGAAGACGTTTGCGCCCCATGGTTTCCCATTTAATAATGTTTGTTTTCATGTCTACTATCATCCCTCAATGTTTGTCGGTCTGGTAGCGAAACACCCTGTATATAGAACCATTATACAATACTACAATTCAATGTCAAAATATGGAATAACTCATTAAATAACAAATTATATCAAACAGAGGAGTTGGCTATATATAATAACTTTCAATGGGGAGTACAAAATTCAAAACAAAGGGTGTGGTAGGTATTTAATCCGTTCTAGTTTCGCGTGTTTTAAATTTATGTTCAATTCTCAATCTCGCTGAAAAACAATCTTGATGTATACCGCGGAATGTATGGATCCGTTTTGTAAAGCTTGTTCATTTAAAAACCTCCGATATACAACAAAGGGGGATTAAGAAAAGGACGCTCAGTTTTCTTGTAGTATAACTCAAGAATATTGAAGAGCTTAAGCAAAAATTAAAAAATATATTTTTTTTAATTACTTTTAATATTTTGTATATTTTCAAAAAACTTTTTCGTATATTTTCAAAATATGCTGAAAATTTTTCCAGTTATATGTGTTACATCTTGAGTTATAAGCCATTATTCTCTGAAGACGGTAGTTTTTTCCTTTCCTGCACTGTTGCGAACGGAAATTTGGTTCGAAACGCCAACTTTGACAGCGTTTTCTGAAAAATCTTCTGCATTTAAGAAAATAATAATAATAAATAATAATAAAAGCCTCTGCCAATTTGATTTCGTTGCATTGAAAAATGGGATTAAAAATATCAGAAATTAAGCAGTTTTTGGTTTAAGAAACAGCCTTAAAAATAATAAAACGTTTTGTTGCCTTAATATCTTTGACTGAATTAAATCATAAATTATGACATAAAAATTAAAAAATTCCCAAAGTGAAATCATGTTTTAGATTTATATAAATCTTCTAAAAGATAAGCTGTTTACTAAGTATTATAAAAATACTTTAATAAAATAACAATGTAATGTGTATCCATAAAACGTAACAAAATATATCTCACCAATAACAAAAGAAAGTAATTTTTCCAATTTTCTTACCTGAAAAAGATAAAACAAAAACATTACGAATAATAATTAAAAAATCTGTAAAAATAACATTAGTATTTTATACACATATTATTTATTTTTTAAAAATAAAATAGAGAAATAACGTTTAAAAATGCAGTAAAAATAATACAATCCAAAGAAAGTTTCACTCTGTCAGTGTGCGTGTGTGTCAGCAATGTCTAACGAAATCTACCATATGTACAAGAATGAAAATTTGGATGGAGGTAGCCCAAGGCAGTCTATCTTCATCTCAAACTCGGAGTTTTTTTATGTAATTAGCTGAAATTTATTAAAAATTCATTGATAACATATTCTCTTATTTATTTATCTATTTATCGGAAAGCGAGTCCGCGCATGCTCAGTCCCTACATTCTTCAGTGTGTAGAAATTAAGAATCGAATGCAATTTTATATTTTGGCCAAATATTTTAACACTCATCAACCGAACCGTTCCGAGAAAAAAAAAAAAAAAAAACTTATTCTTGCATTTTGAACTAATATACCTTCAACGCCGAAATCAGTTCGGATTAGGATAAATTGAGAATATATATGTATATATATATACAGGGTAAGTCATAAATATCCAAACAATGGGCTATCTCCTTTAAATATTGCCCATAGACCGATACTTCCTATTGCAAAAATTCATAGAAAAGGGTGAAATTTTTGATAAGATAAATTGCGACTTCACGGGGGGTCTAATAGAAAAAATACGAAAATTAAATTTTTATACGGCCCCCGTAGGATAAAATTTCCAATTAGAAAAATTTTACTTATTCAGTCCTGAATAAGACACAAAAAGTTGCATCTTATCTTTAAAACTCGCTAAGTTATAGCCGTTTAAAAAATTCATCAGGTTTTAAGGGATTAGACACAAATTGAAGTGTGCGCAATTCAAAAAACAAAGTTTCATTAACAGTTCTAGGAAACGCGCAAAAATCTATTTTTTTTTAGTTCAAATTTTGATTTTTTTCTTTTTTTGTGATGGTTAGTCTTATAGCTTGTTAAGAAAATCACATTCCAACATTTCTCATATAATTTATAAAAATTTCATGTGGTTAGTACTGGTTTAATTAAAAATGGGATAATTAAATATCGTAATAACTCGTAACATTATTTATCGGAATTCAGTTTCTTTCCATTTAATTAAAGATGAAAATCTGATTTTAGTTTTGTTCCAGAGTTTTGTTTTTTAATATTAATTTTAAAAATATTAAAAATATTTATTGAAAAAGTAATATAACTTTTTAAAAAATCATATTTTCAAAAGTAAATATTTTTTCAAATTTGCCGAAAGAAAACTAATGTAAAAAAAATCAAAAATGACGTGTTTCAAGTTTTTTTCTCTTTAAAAATTGGTACCATTTAATTATTTAAAGACAAGAATTAATGGTGGGAACATTCATTATGCAGAAAAACGAAGTGTACTGTTTAAATGTCTGTCATTTATTTAAAAGAATGCTTTTTTTAAGATGCAGATTAAGTCTTTTTTATAAATTTAGCTCTCACAACTCCAGGCTATCTTCCTGGAGAGGCTGTTAAAAAATCGGTATTCTGGGCCCAGGCCGAGCCTGGACCGAGAGGTTCCTTTTTTCTGAAGACATGCCAGGCCGAACCTAACGTACTTTTCATACTGCTATGGGACTGGAGGAGACTACTGAAGGAGATTGCTATCTTCTTTCTAGGTGTACATTGGACGAAATTTTCAATCCCGGTCTCGAGAAAACCCGTATTAAACTTAATACGTGCTTAAAATAAATAAAATTCGGCTGATTCGAAATTTTTTCAAAAAACACACAATTTTTTTTTTTTTTTTTTTTAACAAAATAAATAAATAAATAAAATTCATTTTTTAAAGAATAGTATATATAAAGGCTGAAAAATTAAATACAATAAAACCAGTGAAAAAAAGTCTGCCTATGACGGAATTCTGTCTTAAACGGAATGTATGTTGATCCATGCAAAATAAATACAATGATACCAGTAGAGAAGAAAGGAGAGTTCAACCCCAGCGTGGCGGAGGTGGCGGAGGGAGGAGGAGGAAGTGGAACCACCACCACCTCCTATAAGAGGGAGGGAGGATCACCACCACCTGAATGAGAAGCTTATCTGATGGAGAGTGTATCATACTGTAGTAGGATGAGGGGAGGGCTTAAAATTGAGGGGGCTTAAATTTTTTAGGGTTTGAAACGTAGGAGATTATACTATAGTAGAGGGGTAGATGTTTGGAGTCTGTTAGAGTATGATGAGATTTTTTGAGAGAGAGAGGGGAGGGCTTTTTTTTAGGAGGGGCTTAAAATTGAGGGGGGCTTAAATTTTTTGGGAGTTTAAATTTAAGTAGAGATTGGAATCAACTTAGAGTAGGAAAGATATTTGAAAATGGGTGATGGATGTTTTAACTGTGTTACAGTATGATGTGATTTTTAGGAAAGGGGGAGGAGGACTTAATTTTTAGGGGGGCTTATTTTTCTGAAAGGCTTAAATGCATTTTTTTTCTTTAAGATTGGAATCAACTTAGAGTAGGAAGGAAATTCGAACATATCGTAAAATATGTTTTAGTATGATGAGATTTTAGTATGATGAGATTTTAGGAAAGGGGGGAGGGCTTAATTTTTAGGGGGCTTAAATTTTTTGGGAGTTTAAATTTAAGTAGAGATTGGAATCAACTTAGAGTAGGAAGGAAATTCGAACATATCGTAAAATATGTTTTAGTATGATGAGATTTTAGGAAAGGGGAGGGCTTAATTTTTAGGGGGCTTATATTTGTGAAAGGCTTAAATGTATTTTTTTTCTTAAAGGTTGGAATCAACTTAGAGTAGGGAGGAAATTTGAACATATCGTAATATATGTTATAGTAAGATGAGATTTTAGGAAAGGGGAGGGTTTAATTTTTAGAGGAGCTTAATTTTTAAGGGGCTTAATTTTTTTTATTTAGGATCTGAAGCTTATAATATCATATTATAGCAAAGGGGTAACCTCCTCATTTTCCAAACTTCACCCCCACCCCCGGAAGATTTTTATTTGGGGTGCTGCTCTTTGTTGGATCGAATTTTCGTTGGAAATTAATAATTTTAAAAAATTGAGTCTGATCAATTAAGCATTGCTCATCACGCCTGTGAGATAATCGAGTATTGCGATAAGGAGGAAGGTGAGTCTGCTTAATTAAACATTAATCACAATTGCCCATTGCTCATCCCGCCAGTGGCCGCATAATGTCTTATATTACAATCGAATCATCTCTAACTTAAAATAGTATGTTATCAACACGTATTCACTGCCTTGCACAAACATCCGTTATCACAAACAATTTTAACAGGAACTAGCTGATATAAGAAAAATAACAACTAAGATTACATTTCACATATTTACAAATGACAAGAAAGAGAACTTTGTTTGATGTTTCAACTAAGCTTTTTAAAACGACAATTTAATTTTACCAAACCATTACATATGTTTTTTTGTAGGTTCCCTGTTTTATCCAATTTTCATCAACGTTAGAGCAACAATGAAAATATTTTTTAAACAGTAATATTGTAAAATATGAATTTTACATTTTTAACTTTAGTTTACCTAAACCTTGATTATTCATACACATTGATTTTTACACCTTTCAAAATATATAAACTACTTCATTATTAATTATTTTTCGATGTATAGTTCTAATAATCGGTTAATTGTCATACATTCATTTTAGTAAGTTTGCTGTATTCACATAAAAAGTGTTTTTACAAGTTATCATCTATTAGTCGGTCACGACAAATGTAAGCAATGTATTACTTTAGTATAGTATTGTTTTATCACTGTGCTGAAAATAAGTGATTCTTTTTCCGTTAATTTTCACATGAATTTTCTTATCAATTAGAAAAAAATTACAACAGCATGATAAACACCAGATAACATCGAGCCTTACCTATCAAATACCATCATATTATCAGATTACTTTGTAAACCAATCCTATTATTTTTTAAAAAAAACAGTAGCGCCTCCTAGAATTTAACAGATTTCGTGAATCAGTATAAATTCATCACACTGTTTATTGTTTTTTTGTCATATGAAGATATTAAGCGCTGTTCTTTAAGTGAGTGCTGTACAAGAAATTTCTTACTTCATGAATATGGAATCGGATTTACCCAGTCAAGAGGTGCAAGTTTCGAATAGTGAAAGATCACCCTCTTCATCAACCCAACCATCCTTTTCTTGTAATCATTGTCAAAAATGCTTCTCTAGAAAGATTGCGTTAACCAGACATCAAAGATCCCACTTGGATAAAAAGCCCTTTAAATGTGAAACTTTCATTCAAAGTACTGATTTAAAACAACATAGTGTTACTCATTCCAAGACACCCACTTTATATAAATGTGATCAATGTGCAATGGAATTTTATAGAAAGTATTCGTTAAGAATTCACAAGAGATTTCATAAGACATATAAATGCGATGAATGTTCACTAGAACTCTCTAAAAAATATTTGTTAAAAATTCACAAGAGATCTCATAAGAAGTTTCATGTTTGTGAAAAATGTTCTAACTCGTTTCTATCAAAGTCTGCTTTAACTAAACATAAAAAAAGTCATCGTCAAAAGGAATATAGATGTAAACACTGTGGTGTTATATTTTACTCTGATATCGATTTTTTATTTCACAAAAAAGTTCATTACAGGAATTTTGAATGCAAACACTGTAACAAAACATTTAATGTTGACACCAAGTTTATTCAACATTTGATTAAAATGCATAAGTGAAAAAATGCAAACTTTGTCAAATCATGTGAAATGGTTGATTTTCTGTACAGTTTATAATTTTTTTGTATTTTTATCATTATCGAGAATGATGAATAAATAATGTGTTAATGAAAAAAGCTTTTGTCTTGTATTTTTGTTATAACAATTTATGAATTTTAATAATTTTTCCACAATATTGTAAAAGATTTACTTAAATTTTAACATTTAGAAAAAAAAAAGGTTCCTATCAATTAAAGTACTGAATTTGTATTTATATTGAATTAATTTTTAAATACTTTTAATATATTAGAATTATTTACCAAGTTTAATTTATCATTTATATTAGCAATTGTTATTCACATAATCATGATGGATATTACCTAGTGTTGCCACAAAAATTTTCAAAAAGAACGAAACTGTTAACAATAAGTATTATTCATTACTTAGATTAAAACTTTTACCTAGTGTTGCCACAAAAATTTTCAAAGATAGAGAAACTGATAACATTATTTATCATAAGCTTACTTAAATTAAAACCTTGTGTTGCCACAAAATTCTTCAAAAATAGTAAAACCACTAACATAATATATAAACTACCATCTATGTACAAAGACTGTTTTTTTAGATTATTAAAAAATGGTTGACTAAAACTTATGGCATTACTAATTTTTTTAATGTTTAACTGTAACCGACGCTGATTTTTTTAACATATATTAGGATATGTGTTGTTTTTAAGCATTCAGTTTGCAACTGATTTCCGTTTGAATTTCATCAGCGGCTATCCTTATTTTTTGAAAATGGATTCTGTAGTAAATTTGTTAAAAAGACCTGTCGACGAAGTAGTTCCTTCTTCAAAGTATCAACGTTTAGAAGACTGTAATGATCCTACTTATGTGAATGAATTAAACTTGCCGAGATTAGAAGTTCCCAATGCATTGAACACTAACAATGAGACGATATCATGCGATTTATCCACTACTGATTATCCACTGAATGTGAAATCTGAGATTAATACGAATTTTTTTAACTTAATTTCCCAAGACGAATATTTTCAAGAACCCACTACTCGATGCGAAGAGACTGTGTTCCAAGCAATCAACCTTTCCCAAGCAAGTGATGAAAGCCAATTCAACACTTCACGAACTAAAAGGGGCAAATCCTGTAATCGTGTTATATTTCGAGAAGAACTCAGTGATTGTATCTTCTTAATTTTAAAACTGTATAACAGACAGTTTTATATACATATTCAAGAGTTTAAACGCAATGGGCTTACTAATGAAGAAATTGTAACGAAAAATGCAATTTTTATGGATGTTTACAGTTGGTACGAATTTTGCAATAAAATTTTTCCATTTAATTTGAAGTATAAAAGTTCCTCGTTTGTTGCTAATAACATGATATTAGTGTTAAATTTTAACAATTCTATCATGCGAATTAAACATTTAAAGAATTATTCTCACATTGACTTGAACGAGCATCAGTTAGAAAAGTTAAAAATAAAAGCCTTTGATCTGAATAAAGAACTTCTTCAACATATATATGTAAAGCATTTGCCAAACTTAATAAGACAGAAATGTATCGTTAGTCACACATCTTTAGAAAATGAACGCATGTGTCAACATAAACTTATAACGTGTATTGAAAATAGTATGTCGAGTATACTAAAGCGCATTTTTGAATGCAATAGATGCATTTTTAACCACGAATCTGTAATCTTTCATCCCTGTTTGATATTAAATAATCGACAAAAATTTGAACAAATGGGAGAAATGTTATTAACTCTAATAGATTTTGACTTTGTTATTTCCTCGTTTTTAAACGAAGTAGATTGTATTAGTGAAAACTTCTTATCTAATATTAATGTAAAAACCATTCAAAACGAATTGTTTAAAATAATGAAATAAAATGTTTTACTATTCTCTTTAATATGTGTGTTTAATTATTTTCAAAATGTTTTATTTCAAAATTTATATCGTTTAGCTTTTTCAAAAGATTTATAAATTGTTTCAATTTGTATATGTATAAAAAAAGAAACACTTCATTATTAATAAAAAATATATTAACTATCTTAAAAAAAATAATAATGTATAAAAAAAGAAACACTTCATTATTAATAAAAAATATATTAACTATCTTAAAAATAATAATAATAATCTTAATATTTTAATTCATTCTTTTCAAAAATTAGAAAGTTAAAAAGTTAATAAAAATGAATAAGTTAAAAAAGACTTTTTACAAAAATTAATTTCAATAGAAATTTTTTTCAAATGTTTAAAATATATTTTGAAAATTTTAAAATGTATTACAACTTATCAAAATTGAGTTTACTGATTTATATGAGTATGTATATTATCTTACTGTAACATTACAACAGATTCATAGTTAAAGACATATAAACATCAGGATGTATATAAAAGTAATAGATTAATATACTCACTTGTTTTATTAAAAAATAACTTCATAAAAATAAAAAGTTTATGAAAAAGTTTAAAAAATAATTCATTAGATTTAAAAAAAAAGAAAAAAATCTCACAAATTAAAAAAATATATTTCATAAGTTTACAAAAAAAAAAAAAGTAACATAAAAAGTTTTATCGAAAAAAAAAGTAACATAAAAAGTTTTAACAAAAAAAAAAAAAAAAAAAAAAAAAGTATTATAAAAAGTTTTAACAACAACAAAAAAAAGTATTACAAAAAGTGTTATAAAAAGTTTTAACAGAAAAAAAAAAAAAAAAAAAAAAAACTTTACACAAAAAATAATATCAATAGAATTTTTTCCCAAATGTTTAAAATATATATATTCTGCAAAAGTTAAAATGAGTTTTCTGATTTATGTATATTATTTTCACTCTATTATCTTACTGTAACATTGCAATTCATAGTTAAACATATAAACATTAGGATGTGTATTAAAAGCAATGCATTAATATACTATCTTGTTATTAAAAGATAAAATAATTTCATAAAAATATTTTCAAAATTAAAAAAAGTTTCATAAGTTTACAAAAAATAAAAACTTTATGAAAAAGTTAAAAAAATAATTCATAAATTAAAAAAATATATTTCATAAGTTAAAAAAAAAAAAAAAAAAATCATAAGTTATTTCAACAGTTCTTTAATAATAATAAAAAAAAAAAAAAAAAAAAAAAAAACTTTATAGAAAAAATAATATCAATAGAAATTAAATGTTTAAAATTTATTTCACAAAAGTTGAAATGTATTACATCTCATCAAAAATGAGTTTACTGATTTATGTATGCATGTACATTATTTTCACTGTATTATCTTACTGCAACATACATTTATAGTTAACATACATTTATAGTTTAACACATATAAACATTAGGATGTGTATAAAAGCAACGCATTAATATACTATCTTGTTTTATTAAAAGATAAAATAACTTCATAAAACTCTTTTCAAAATAAAAAAAAGTTTCATAAGTTTACAAAAAATAAAACTTTGTGAAAAAAGTTTTAAAAATATTTCATAAATTAAAAAAAAAAAATGTATCTATGTATATTTCACAAGTTTTTTAAAAAAAAAAAATGTTTAAAAAAAATATTTTACAAGTTAAAAAAAAAAAAAAAAAAATTACAACTTATCAAAAAATGAGTTTACCGATTTACTGATTTATGTGTGTATGTTATTTACATCATATTATCTTACTACCAACATTACAGAACTTTCTTAGTTAAACACTTATAAACATTAGCAAATGTATAAAAGCAGTTGATACTTTCCTGTTTTCATTAAAAGTCATACTAACTTTATAAAAATGTTTTCAAATAATAATAAAAAAAGTTGTTAAGTTATTAGATTCTCCCCTTTAATTGCATCTCATTGATAAGTTTTAATCAACCATCCAACTGTTTGATAAGTTTTCATCAACTAACCAACCAACATTTTTCGTAACCAACTATTTATTTTCCCTAGCAATCAGCTATTTATTTACCCTACTAACCAAAAAGCTTTTATCGACACATGAACAAAATTTTAAGATGCAAGACTCGTCCTTTTTAATCGAAAAAACAATGTCTTATATTATATATATATTTTTTTTCTTACTTAAATGAAACCTTCGCATGTGCATGGTAAAACTTGGAAAAATTCATTTAATTCACAAATTTAAAGTTAACAGACAAGGTCTTCACACTTCTTTTAGAATTGTACTAACATTTTACTTAATATCTTTTGAACTCAACAAGGTTTTAAATAATTATTTTAATAAAAATTGTCATTTGTAAGTAACATTATTGAACGAACTTGGAAAAATTAACTTGGCAAAACAGGTTTTCGCTGTTCCAACTTAGTAATATTCATAAGTTTATATGTTAATCAACCTGTTTGGTTATGTCCCAGCGTGGCTTTATAAAATATATCTTAAAAAACCTTTAATATTAATGTTTAAAAATATGCAGTTAGTCTTTTATAGATAATTATTTTCACTTCTTTCATTTAAAAACATTTTAAAATAAAATTAATACAGTTACCAATTTATCTGTGTGTTATGAAATGTGCATGCAAAACTTTTAATTATAATTTTCACATTTTTAGTATTTCAAATTATTGTTTTCAAGGTGTGCTGAAATTTGGAAAAATATTTAATTTTCATGCATATAATTAAAATAAAATAGTTTAATAATAAAGACACATTTAACATTCTATACTCACCATCGCAAATGCACGTCCAACGCAGTCAAATATTTGGGAAGAAATGAAAAATTCAAAGTCCTTATCAGAAAATGTTATCAGATAACTATATCAAAAGATCTGTGACGTCAAAGAACATGTATCATCAACTGATCACGTGATGTATACCACGTGACTAGTGCTAGATATCTTAAAATACAGGATATGAAAATTCCCTAGATTAAAACAAATGTTGATTGTAACTAATATCTGTGATATCATGTTTTGTTAAACATTTTAACAAAGAATTAATTAAACTAATTAATTAATTAATTAATAATTATTAGAATGATTAAATTATTTAATAAATGAATGTTTATAAGAACCAATCTAGAAAACAAAGCACTAGTCACGTGGTATACATCACGTGATCAGTTGATGATACATGTTCTTTGACGTCACAGATCTTTTGATATAGTTATCTGATAACATTTTCTGATAAGGACTTTGAATTTTTCATTTCTTCCCAAATATTTGACTGCGTTGGACGTGCATTTGCGATGGTGAGTATAGAATGTTAAATGTGTCTTTATTATTAAACTATTTTATTTTAATTATATGCATGAAAATTAAATATTTTTCCAAATTTCAGCACACCTTGAAAACAATAATTTGAAATACTAAAAATGTGAAAATTATAATTAAAAGTTTTGCATGCACATTTCATAACACACAGATAAATTGGTAACTGTATTAATTTTATTTTAAAATGTTTTTAAATGAAAGAAGTGAAAATAATTATCTATAAAAGACTAACTGCATATTTTTAAACATTAATATTAAAGGTTTTTTAAGATATATTTTATAAAGCCACGCTGGGACATAACCAAACAGGTTGATTAACATATAAACTTATGAATATTACTAAGTTGGAACAGCGAAAACCTGTTTTGCCAAGTTAATTTTTCCAAGTTCGTTCAATAATGTTACTTACAAATGACAATTTTTATTAAAATAATTATTTAAAACCTTGTTGAGTTCAAAAGATATTAAGTAAAATGTTAGTACAATTCTAAAAGAAGTGTGAAGACCTTGTCTGTTAACTTTAAATTTGTGAATTAAATGAATTTTTCCAAGTTTTACCATGCACATGCGAAGGTTTCATTTAAGTAAGAAAAAAAATATATATATAATATAAGACATTGTTTTTTCGATTAAAAAGGACGAGTCTTGCATCTTAAAATTTTGTTCATGTGTCGATAAAAGCTTTTTGGTTAGTAGGGTAAATAAATAGCTGATTGCTAGGGAAAATAAATAGTTGGTTACGAAAAATGTTGGTTGGTTAGTTGATGAAAACTTATCAAACAGTTGGATGGTTGATTAAAACTTATCAATGAGATGCAATTAAAGGGGAGAATCTAATAACTTAACAACTTTTTTTATTATTATTTGAAAACATTTTTATAAAGTTAGTATGACTTTTAATGAAAACAGGAAAGTATCAACTGCTTTTATACATTTGCTAATGTTTATAAGTGTTTAACTAAGAAAGTTCTGTAATGTTGGTAGTAAGATAATATGATGTAAATAACATACACACATAAATCAGTAAATCGGTAAACTCATTTTTTGATAAGTTGTAATTTTTTTTTTTTTTTTTTTAACTTGTAAAATATTTTTTTTAAACATTTTTTTTTTTTAAAAAACTTGTGAAATATACATAGATACATTTTTTTTTTTTAATTTATGAAATATTTTTAAAACTTTTTTCACAAAGTTTTATTTTTTGTAAACTTATGAAACTTTTTTTTATTTTGAAAAGAGTTTTATGAAGTTATTTTATCTTTTAATAAAACAAGATAGTATATTAATGCGTTGCTTTTATACACATCCTAATGTTTATATGTGTTAAACTATAAATGTATGTTAACTATAAATGTATGTTGCAGTAAGATAATACAGTGAAAATAATGTACATGCATACATAAATCAGTAAACTCATTTTTGATGAGATGTAATACATTTCAACTTTTGTGAAATAAATTTTAAACATTTAATTTCTATTGATATTATTTTTTCTATAAAGTTTTTTTTTTTTTTTTTTTTTTTTTTTTTTTATTATTAAAGAACTGTTGAAATAACTTATGATTTTTTTTTTTTTTTTTAACTTATGAAATATATTTTTTTAATTTATGAATTATTTTTTTAACTTTTTCATAAAGTTTTTATTTTTTGTAAACTTATGAAACTTTTTTTAATTTTGAAAATATTTTTATGAAATTATTTTATCTTTTAATAACAAGATAGTATATTAATGCATTGCTTTTAATACACATCCTAATGTTTATATGTTTAACTATGAATTGCAATGTTACAGTAAGATAATAGAGTGAAAATAATATACATAAATCAGAAAACTCATTTTAACTTTTGCAGAATATATATATTTTAAACATTTGGGAAAAAATTCTATTGATATTATTTTTTGTGTAAAGTTTTTTTTTTTTTTTTTTTTTTTTCTGTTAAAACTTTTTATAACACTTTTTGTAATACTTTTTTTTGTTGTTGTTAAAACTTTTTATAATACTTTTTTTTTTTTTTTTTTTTTTTTTTTTGTTAAAACTTTTTATGTTACTTTTTTTTTCGATAAAACTTTTTATGTTACTTTTTTTTTTTTTGTAAACTTATGAAATATATTTTTTTAATTTGTGAGATTTTTTTCTTTTTTTTTAAATCTAATGAATTATTTTTTAAACTTTTTCATAAACTTTTTATTTTTATGAAGTTATTTTTTAATAAAACAAGTGAGTATATTAATCTATTACTTTTATATACATCCTGATGTTTATATGTCTTTAACTATGAATCTGTTGTAATGTTACAGTAAGATAATATACATACTCATATAAATCAGTAAACTCAATTTTGATAAGTTGTAATACATTTTAAAATTTTCAAAATATATTTTAAACATTTGAAAAAAATTTCTATTGAAATTAATTTTTGTAAAAAGTCTTTTTTAACTTATTCATTTTTATTAACTTTTTAACTTTCTAATTTTTGAAAAGAATGAATTAAAATATTAAGATTATTATTATTATTTTTAAGATAGTTAATATATTTTTTATTAATAATGAAGTGTTTCTTTTTTTATACATTATTATTTTTTTTAAGATAGTTAATATATTTTTTATTAATAATGAAGTGTTTCTTTTTTTATACATATACAAATTGAAACAATTTATAAATCTTTTGAAAAAGCTAAACGATATAAATTTTGAAATAAAACATTTTGAAAATAATTAAACACACATATTAAAGAGAATAGTAAAACATTTTATTTCATTATTTTAAACAATTCGTTTTGAATGGTTTTTACATTAATATTAGATAAGAAGTTTTCACTAATACAATCTACTTCGTTTAAAAACGAGGAAATAACAAAGTCAAAATCTATTAGAGTTAATAACATTTCTCCCATTTGTTCAAATTTTTGTCGATTATTTAATATCAAACAGGGATGAAAGATTACAGATTCGTGGTTAAAAATGCATCTATTGCATTCAAAAATGCGCTTTAGTATACTCGACATACTATTTTCAATACACGTTATAAGTTTATGTTGACACATGCGTTCATTTTCTAAAGATGTGTGACTAACGATACATTTCTGTCTTATTAAGTTTGGCAAATGCTTTACATATATATGTTGAAGAAGTTCTTTATTCAGATCAAAGGCTTTTATTTTTAACTTTTCTAACTGATGCTCGTTCAAGTCAATGTGAGAATAATTCTTTAAATGTTTAATTCGCATGATAGAATTGTTAAAATTTAACACTAATATCATGTTATTAGCAACAAACGAGGAACTTTTATACTTCAAATTAAATGGAAAAATTTTATTGCAAAATTCGTACCAACTGTAAACATCCATAAAAATTGCATTTTTCGTTACAATTTCTTCATTAGTAAGCCCATTGCGTTTAAACTCTTGAATATGTATATAAAACTGTCTGTTATACAGTTTTAAAATTAAGAAGATACAATCACTGAGTTCTTCTCGAAATATAACACGATTACAGGATTTGCCCCTTTTAGTTCGTGAAGTGTTGAATTGGCTTTCATCACTTGCTTGGGAAAGGTTGATTGCTTGGAACACAGTCTCTTCGCATCGAGTAGTGGGTTCTTGAAAATATTCGTCTTGGGAAATTAAGTTAAAAAAATTCGTATTAATCTCAGATTTCACATTCAGTGGATAATCAGTAGTGGATAAATCGCATGATATCGTCTCATTGTTAGTGTTCAATGCATTGGGAACTTCTAATCTCGGCAAGTTTAATTCATTCACATAAGTAGGATCATTACAGTCTTCTAAACGTTGATACTTTGAAGAAGGAACTACTTCGTCGACAGGTCTTTTTAACAAATTTACTACAGAATCCATTTTCAAAAAATAAGGATAGCCGCTGATGAAATTCAAACGGAAATCAGTTGCAAACTGAATGCTTAAAAACAACACATATCCTAATATATGTTAAAAAAATCAGCGTCGGTTACAGTTAAACATTAAAAAAATTAGTAATGCCATAAGTTTTAGTCAACCATTTTTTAATAATCTAAAAAAACAGTCTTTGTACATAGATGGTAGTTTATATATTATGTTAGTGGTTTTACTATTTTTGAAGAATTTTGTGGCAACACAAGGTTTTAATTTAAGTAAGCTTATGATAAATAATGTTATCAGTTTCTCTATCTTTGAAAATTTTTGTGGCAACACTAGGTAAAAGTTTTAATCTAAGTAATGAATAATACTTATTGTTAACAGTTTCGTTCTTTTTGAAAATTTTTGTGGCAACACTAGGTAATATCCATCATGATTATGTGAATAACAATTGCTAATATAAATGATAAATTAAACTTGGTAAATAATTCTAATATATTAAAAGTATTTAAAAATTAATTCAATATAAATACAAATTCAGTACTTTAATTGATAGGAACCTTTTTTTTTTCTAAATGTTAAAATTTAAGTAAATCTTTTACAATATTGTGGAAAAATTATTAAAATTCATAAATTGTTATAACAAAAATACAAGACAAAAGCTTTTTTCATTAACACATTATTTATTCATCATTCTCGATAATGATAAAAATACAAAAAAATTATAAACTGTACAGAAAATCAACCATTTCACATGATTTGACAAAGTTTGCATTTTTTCACTTATGCATTTTAATCAAATGTTGAATAAACTTGGTGTCAACATTAAATGTTTTGTTACAGTGTTTGCATTCAAAATTCCTGTAATGAACTTTTTTGTGAAATAAAAAATCGATATCAGAGTAAAATATAACACCACAGTGTTTACATCTATATTCCTTTTGACGATGACTTTTTTTATGTTTAGTTAAAGCAGACTTTGATAGAAACGAGTTAGAACATTTTTCACAAACATGAAACTTCTTATGAGATCTCTTGTGAATTTTTAACAAATATTTTTTAGAGAGTTCTAGTGAACATTCATCGCATTTATATGTCTTATGAAATCTCTTGTGAATTCTTAACGAATACTTTCTATAAAATTCCATTGCACATTGATCACATTTATATAAAGTGGGTGTCTTGGAATGAGTAACACTATGTTGTTTTAAATCAGTACTTTGAATGAAAGTTTCACATTTAAAGGGCTTTTTATCCAAGTGGGATCTTTGATGTCTGGTTAACGCAATCTTTCTAGAGAAGCATTTTTGACAATGATTACAAGAAAAGGATGGTTGGGTTGATGAAGAGGGTGATCTTTCACTATTCGAAACTTGCACCTCTTGACTGGGTAAATCCGATTCCATATTCATGAAGTAAGAAATTTCTTGTACAGCACTCACTTAAAGAACAGCGCTTAATATCTTCATATGACAAAAAAACAATAAACAGTGTGATGAATTTATACTGATTCACGAAATCTGTTAAATTCTAGGAGGCGCTACTGTTTTTTTTTAAAAATAATAGGATTGGTTTACAAAGTAATCTGATAATATGATGGTATTTGATAGGTAAGGCTCGATGTTATCTGGTGTTTATCATGCTGTTGTAATTTTTTTCTAATTGATAAGAAAATTCATGTGAAAATTAACGGAAAAAGAATCACTTATTTTCAGCACAGTGATAAAACAATACTATACTAAAGTAATACATTGCTTACATTTGTCGTGACCGACTAATAGATGATAACTTGTAAAAACACTTTTTATGTGAATACAGCAAACTTACTAAAATGAATGTATGACAATTAACCGATTATTAGAACTATACATCGAAAAATAATTAATAATGAAGTAGTTTATATATTTTGAAAGGTGTAAAAATCAATGTGTATGAATAATCAAGGTTTAGGTAAACTAAAGTTAAAAATGTAAAATTCATATTTTACAATATTACTGTTTAAAAAATATTTTCATTGTTGCTCTAACGTTGATGAAAATTGGATAAAACAGGGAACCTACAAAAAAACATATGTAATGGTTTGGTAAAATTAAATTGTCGTTTTAAAAAGCTTAGTTGAAACATCAAACAAAGTTCTCTTTCTTGTCATTTGTAAATATGTGAAATGTAATCTTAGTTGTTATTTTTCTTATATCAGCTAGTTCCTGTTAAAATTGTTTGTGATAACGGATGTTTGTGCAAGGCAGTGAATACGTGTTGATAACATACTATTTTAAGTTAGAGATGATTCGATTGTAATATAAGACATTATGCGGCCACTGGCGGGATGAGCAATGGGCAATTGTGATTAATGTTTAATTAAGCAGACTCACCTTCCTCCTTATCGCAATACTCGATTATCTCACAGGCGTGATGAGCAATGCTTAATTGATCAGACTCAATTTTTTAAAATTATTAATTTCCAACGAAAATTCGATCCAACAAAGAGCAGCACCCCAAATAAAAATCTTCCGGGGGTGGGGGTGAAGTTTGGAAAATGAGGAGGTTACCCCTTTGCTATAATATGATATTATAAGCTTCAGATCCTAAATAAAAAAAATTAAGCCCCTTAAAAATTAAGCTCCTCTAAAAATTAAACCCTCCCCTTTCCTAAAATCTCATCTTACTATAACATATATTACGATATGTTCAAATTTCCTCCCTACTCTAAGTTGATTCCAACCTTTAAGAAAAAAAATACATTTAAGCCTTTCACAAATATAAGCCCCCTAAAAATTAAGCCCTCCCCTTTCCTAAAATCTCATCATACTAAAACATATTTTACGATATGTTCGAATTTCCTTCCTACTCTAAGTTGATTCCAATCTCTACTTAAATTTAAACTCCCAAAAAATTTAAGCCCCCTAAAAATTAAGCCCTCCCCCCTTTCCTAAAATCTCATCATACTAAAATCTCATCATACTAAAACATATTTTACGATATGTTCGAATTTCCTTCCTACTCTAAGTTGATTCCAATCTTAAAGAAAAAAAATGCATTTAAGCCTTTCAGAAAAATAAGCCCCCCTAAAAATTAAGTCCTCCTCCCCCTTTCCTAAAAATCACATCATACTGTAACACAGTTAAAACATCCATCACCCATTTTCAAATATCTTTCCTACTCTAAGTTGATTCCAATCTCTACTTAAATTTAAACTCCCAAAAAATTTAAGCCCCCCTCAATTTTAAGCCCCTCCTAAAAAAAAGCCCTCCCCTCTCTCTCTCAAAAAATCTCATCATACTCTAACAGACTCCAAACATCTACCCCTCTACTATAGTATAATCTCCTACGTTTCAAACCCTAAAAAATTTAAGCCCCCTCAATTTTAAGCCCTCCCCTCATCCTACTACAGTATGATACACTCTCCATCAGATAAGCTTCTCATTCAGGTGGTGGTGATCCTCCCTCCCTCTTATAGGAGGTGGTGGTGGTTCCACTTCCTCCTCCCTCCGCCACCTCCGCCACGCTGGGGTTGAACTCTCCTTTCTTCTCTACTGATACCCGAGGAAAAGATTAAACTCTAATTACACCTTCTAGGGAGGGCATCCTTCTATAACGTATTTTTTTCTTTTCTATGTGATTCCGTCTTAAAAGGTTTTACTCTATAACATTTTTCAAAATCTCCAACGCATGGGATGCGTTGGAGATTAACGATGTTAAGATGTAAGTGATACATTTATACATAAATAGAGATTCATTGATAAAATATAAATATTATAGCCTTTTGCACTTCTTTAATAATAAAAAGTATAAATATAAAAAACTAAAAACTATAAAAGAAGTTTTTGGTCAGAAATCTTCCATACAAAACAATTTTTTCCCACACCGAAGTAAAAAACTATGTAGAAATTTGCGGCTGAACCGGGCTATGATTTAAACTATTTTCCAGACCGGTCCGGGTTATGATTTTAATATTTTTTCAGGCCGGGCCGAGCTTTTTCCCCTATGGGTCGGTTTGGGACCGGATCAAGATATTTCGATCCATGCAGACCTCAAGTGCAGACTACCAACATATTTTGAAAAAAGTTTAGATTTAATTCAATACACTGCTTTGTTATGTCCAAATAAGAGGCACTGTCTTAAATCGATATTTAAAAATGGAGAATATATGGATGTCCCCTTACTTGCTTTGAAAATTAGCGAGAAATTTTTTGTTTCTAGGCATGGCAAAGTGGTGTAAGTCACGAATTTTGGAGAAATTCAGATTTTAATATCTCTATCAGATTTTTAGATATTTAGATGAAATTTTTTTTGTTCATTTTAGGAATGGATAAATAATTTCCTAATTGGGAATTTTGTTCTACGGGGGCCGTATAAAAATTTAATTTTCGTATTTTTTCATATAGACCCCCCATGGAGTTGCAAATTATCTTATCTGAAACTTCATCTTTTTTTATGAATTTTTGCAATTGGAAGTATGGGTCTAGGAGCAATATTTAAGGAGATAGCCTATTGTTTCGATATTTATGACTCATCCTGTATATATATATTTATTTATTTATTTAAATCTGAAACACTCTTCTCTTCGACAGTCTAATCGGTTTTGAAAAAAATAGGAATTTTAATCCTTTATACTTATAGAAATTTCAAAGTGTTCGAACAACATAATTTTTTTAATGCATGTTTTTACTACAAAACGATTCTACGACAAAAAAGGGCAATGAAATGTGTTTTTACCAACACTTTTACCACTAAAGAATCAGAGATCAGATTAGAAAAAAAGTAGATCCTTTAAAGGACCCTCCACAAAATTTATCATACCCATAGAAAGTATAGTTGAATATGAACGACTTTTTAGCGCATATTTTTACTTTGGAACGATTTTACGACAAAAAAAAAAAAAAAAAAATTTCTCCGTTCAGTTCATTTGAAACATATTTCATCTCTATTCAATAAAATAAGTTTTGGCTAATTGTGACCATTCAATTAAAAGAAATCGTGTACGTAACGCATATAAGATGAATTAATTTATTAAAAGACCATTAAATTTAAAATTAAATTAAAACACTTTATAAGTTTCTAGACTCTTTTTCAGAAAATGTAATAGTTCATAGATAAAGGGTTTTTGCCATCCATATTAAGCTCGATGTTAAATATAATTTCCAGTTTAAAAAGGTACTTAAAATCTTTATTTTTAAAAAAAAGTTCAATTGATAAAACTGCTTACAGATAGGTGATGGATTACTCAATTAGCATATTGGCTTAATTCCTTGTAGTAGCTGACAAAAGGTATGAAGGCAAGTTAACGCAAGGTAAAAACTGAAGTTGAAAAAGTAAAAGGTCTTTGTAGAAATCCACCTCAGCCATACAACAACAATGATAACAATAATAAAGAAAAAATCGAAATGCAAAC
Organism: Maratus speculifer; assembly: GCA_964019185.1. Classification (NCBI taxonomy): domain Eukaryota; kingdom Metazoa; phylum Arthropoda; class Arachnida; order Araneae; family Salticidae; genus Maratus; species Maratus speculifer. The sequence goes on from OZ025289.1 coordinate 353,816,482, forward strand.
GAGATATTTCTAAAGGATTCTCCGATAGGTGTAGCATTAAAACGTACGTGATTGATACTGGATTAAGGGGTACTGATTCAATCTCAAAGTAACGCTATTTTAAGATTAAAGAAATATATTTTTTCGTTCACAATTTCACCAAAACTTAATTAGGGGAAAAAAACCTCTTATGAGATAGTTATTTTTTTTTTTCCAGTAGGAGGTTGGGAGAGCAGTTTACGTCCCTTAATAAAACTTTTTTTTTTTTAATATTAAGCGATGTGATATTTCCATATCAACAAAAATTTATCATGTTCGTGCAACTTTTCTTTTTTTGTGGAATATGATTTTGGTGAACTCCCCACCCTCATTTCCTCTAAGATCAGTCATTGATATTTTTCTTGCATGAAACACGAATTAATCCAGTACCCAGCCATAATACATAATACACAATAAATTTATTTTTATTGCATTATAACGCGATAAAAGTTTCTATTTTCACTCCTACAAATTAGATTCACCCACTATTAAAAACGAAAATCCTTTTTGTAAGAATGCATTAAAAATGCGTTTGGTTTCGTTTCATAATTAAATTACGCGAAGCATAAATAATCGATAAAAAGATATTAAGATAAAAACTGATATTTTTACACCCAATCCCAATTATACTTTTTATAAGATATTTCATAATTAGGATTTAATGTCGGAAATACGTTCAGCCAAGCAGAAGAGTAAACGTTCCATCTCTGGATTAATACATAAAGCTTAAAAAAAAATAAAATGGCTTAAAAAGTGTTTTTAACAAATTTTATCAGAATTAATGGAATATTTTATCGCACGTGATAAAAGATTACACTTTAAAACTATACAATGGGATTTTATTTCATTGGTGGGTAATTGGAGGAGATTTTGCAGAAATTTTAAATATTTAACTATTCTAAGTATAGTTGCCAACGTTCACTTTTTTTTCTTTTTTCTTTTTTCTTTTTTTTTTTTTTTGTGATTAAAATTTGCCCGTACATTTTGTTTCATTCATAATCATTCAAATCTGATTTTCTTAAATTAGAAAATATTTTTATTACCTTTTAGTGGTACAAAAAAGCATAAAAATAATGCTCTCTTTGAATTAAAATTAGCAGTACATCTATACCTTCTCATATACATTTCAGTAATCGATGAAGATGTTTTTTATTTGGTGCCTATTTTATAAAAAGAAAGTTTTTTTTTTAATTTATTATATTTTTGTAAAAAGGTAAAAGTTATTTTTGTGAAATTTATTATATTTTTGAGGAAGGTAAATTTTGCAGCGAAATATGAAATCAAATTTTTGAAAAAACCGCCGTATAATAAATCTTTAGATGTACATAGTATCTAGATTTAAATATGTAAATGCAGGGGTCGATCCAGGCAAAATTTGGGGGCTATTTAGGACCCCTTTTACAAAAATCTATCCCCTTCACAGAATCCCTCTCAATAAAACAGACCCCTACACAAAATTCTGCTCAATAAAACAGTATTCTTCAAAAAATTCTTCTTAATAAAACAGGTTCCTTCACTAAATTCCTTTTAATAAAACAGCCCCCTTTTCAAAATTCTATTCCATGAAAAGTCGTTTTCTTTCTACTAGCATTTGTTAATAATAACTTCCAAGTTCTTTTTCTGGAGTTTTTATTTATGATGAAATTATTTTCTTTACAAATTATACATTTTAAAACATAAAATATAAAAATAATTAATGAAGAGAAGATTTTTTTATGGAGTAGAATTTTGTAAAGAAGTCTGTTAGAGGAATTTTGTGAAGGACCTATTTTATTAAAAGGAATTTTGTGAAGGAACCGATTTTTAATGAGGAATTTTGTGAAGGGGCCAGTTTTATTAAATAGATTTTTATTGGGAGGGGGGGGGCTAAACAGCCCTCAAATCTTGCCTAGATTGACGCCCGCATTTACACTTTTAAATCTATATACCTACATCTACAGATTTACCTACATAACATCTATACATATTTAAAATTTTCACATCTAAATCTGCAGCCTCTATATTTATATATTTACATCGACGCATCTGCATTTTAACGTTTACTTTAAAATATCTACATAAACACAACCGAAATTTGTTGAAGCGATGGCATATAAAAATAATAACCGATACAACTAGAATTTAACATTATCAAAGCGTCATATAATTTCAAGTAATAAATTTTCTACAAAGTAAAAGGTTAACAATGATTAATCAATCCAAAATAAATGTACTTTCTATTTTATTTTTTTACGATTTCAAAGAAACATCCAGCTTAAAAATCGGAATAGACAATATTTTATTTTCGTTCTTACAATAGTTTCATTTATCCCATGATCCCCACCACCTATGATCTCTGACCTTGATATTTTCATTCCAAAAAACAAGATTGTATTCGTTATTCAATCATAATGCAACACACATCACTTTAGTTATTAAATAAACAATCCATTTTTATTTTAACAAGTTAGGTTGTCTCCAAAAGCGATGATAAATTGAAAAAATAATAATATCATCCAATTAAAATTTAACATAATCTGAGTTTCAATTAATTAAATTAAAAAGTTTTTTTTTTTTTTTTTTTTTTTTTTTTTTTTTTTTTTTTTTTACATACAAGAACAACAGCGATCAATCAGTTAATAATAAAAAAAAAAAATTATTTTAAGAAAAGGCAATATTTTACTGTCAAGAACTGTATACTTATTTCAATAAAGTTGTATGAATCCCAGGAACCCCTCCACTTATTGTCCGATCTTGGTATTTTATTTACTAAAAGATTGTTTATTTTCTTTATACAATGATAGATCAACAAACATCACAAATTTAGTTATTAAATGAATGTTCTATTTTTGTTTCTTCAAATTTAGACAATCTCCATAAGCGATAACAAATTAAAAAAATAACGGGAATCAGCTAAAAAAATAATCTAATCAGACAGCCATACAATTCTAGTTAGCAATATTTTTGAATGTGCAAAAATAACAAATAACACTAAATCCCTTATAAACAATATTTTTATTTTTAAGATTTCAAAAGGAAAATACAGTTGGAAAACAAAATACACAATATTTTATTTTCATTCTTTAAAAAGAATTTTATGAAACCCAGGATCGTCTCTACTTATGATCGAACTTTTTTCATTACTTAAAAGCAAAATTGTTTTCCTTATCAAATCGTAATACGTATCGTAATCATATAAAAACAAATATCAAATTTAGTTATTAAACAAAAGTTTCGTCTTTATTTTTACAAATTAGATTGATTCACTACTAAAAACATTTTTTAAAATAAAAATACCATGCAATTTTGTTTCATTTCATTACATAATTACATAAAGTGAAGCGTAAATAATGCATAAAAAATATTACCATAAAACTGATATTTTTTATACTGATACCCTTAGATACTTCTGTGGGATGTTTCATAATTATGATTTAATGTTAAGAAAACGTTCAGCCAAGTAGAAGAATAAACGTACCATTAGTAATGATCCATGCGGCTTAATAAATAAAATTTAGAAGATATTGATAGTAAATTTCGTTAGAATTAATAAAATATTTTAGTGTGTCAGATCAAAGGCTATTTTAAAGCAGTACAACTGAATTTTATTTCCTTCTAGAACAATTCCTAAAATAATCATGAGAGTATTGTTTTTTAGTTTTCAAAAAATTAACTATTAACGTAATTATTTTAAAATTAATTAGATCGGAATATTATTTAAAGTGCATTCAAAGGGCTATGATTGTGAATAATAGTAAATAAATGATATTAAAATAATTCTCAGCATAAAATGCTGACTTTTCATATTTAAATTATAAAATTTTTAGCTACTAAACTTTTTCAGAAAATGTTATAAAATGCAATGAACAAATGTAATATACATACTTAATATAATGTTTCATTTTATCTATTTCAATTTAACAATATATACAGTTTTGTATACATTTAATATTTGAAAATGCGTCTAAACATTTTAAGAAAATGTAATCACAAAATGTAGGGAAAAAATATATATATTCAATTAAAAGAAATCATTTGTAAGCTGGAGAAAAGTAGAAAAAACTTATTTACAACAAATTTGGGAATGTTTTAAAATTGTTTTAATAAAACAATTTTATCAGCCAATGATCATTTTTGAAATTTCAAATGAAATTGTAGAAAAAAATGAATCTAGCATGAGAAAAAGCCAGTTGTAATCACTGAAGATAGTATTGACTCTAAAAAAAGGGCTACTGGGCGGGAATTTCATTGGAAAAGAAACACTATTCTTAAAAAAAAAAAAAAAAAAAAAATTAAAGTAAGGGTACTTTTTTTTTCAAAAAGAGAACAGCACTATTCTAAAAAGGAGTACATTTTTTTCAGATGGAACGCTACTCTAGGCACACTATTTTCAAGACGGTCACACTTGTACCCTCTTCACCGAAAATTTATTGAACTGGTTTGTTTAGAGTCTCCTAAGAATTTGCGATATTTTCCCAGGATCAATTAAATTACTATGGGAAGCATAGGGTGTTTGAAAAAAGGCTGTCGGGCGCATCAGAAGGGTTTAAAAAAGTCGCCAGGTTTATAAAAAGAATAAAAAGAGCCACTGGGTGTCGCGGCCTGCTAAAACAGCTAAGAGTCAACACTAAAAGAGAATGAGATATAATAAGTAATTAAGTTTAAATTTGTTAGCGCATACTGTGAAAAAAAATATTTCTGTAATTTATATGAAACATTATTTATGCCTGTGTACACATATAAAATTGTTTCTTTCGTAGCTTTATGTTTCATATTTAATGTTGGTGAAATACTTTATAATGAAAAAAAATATTCAGCTCATTCGATTAAAAAAATATATTTAGAAAATGTAATATTATTAAGTATAGGCATTTCAAACAATTCCGTATGCAACAAAACGTAATGTTCACAAGTTGTTCTCGAGTATGTTTAAGAATATTTTTGATCTAATGAATTTTAATGTGAAAAATAGCACTAGTAAACCTTGATTGCGTCCATTAATAACTATATTGTAATATTAATAATACATATTCCACAACGAAAAAGTAAGAATTTACATTGTAAAGAAATATTTTGATTGTAAGTCGTTGTTGTAAAAATCAAAACATTTAAAATACATTAAAGTAATTTTATTTACATGTTTCAACTCTTTTTAATCGAGTCATCTTCAGAATGCAAATAGAAAATAAAATTACAAACATTATGAACGTGAAAAATTGGAATAAATAAAACATGAAACATGTTTTATTGTTTACATGTTTTGTGAAACATGAGTTGGAACATGTAAATAACATTTTGGGGGAGGGGTCCAAAATTACCAAAAAGTCTATAACGTTATATTTTCACAGCCCCAAAATGCAGTCTAAAACTGAAATAAATAATATGTTATTTTGGGTACAGTTCTTCAACGTATATGATTAATAGGGATGGGACGAATAGTGATTTGGACGAATAGCCGAATACTCGACCAAATATTAGGCCGAATACCAACTTTTTTTCCCAATAAAGAAAATAAATTTTCACTATACATAATCTCTCTCTCTCTCTCTCTCTCTCACACACACACACACACACACACACACACACACACACACACACACACACACACACAGAGATAAATGCATATGTTAACAAAATCTTTGACATTTGAATCAGCGCATACAATATTAAACTTCAATATTCCACTTATTCAACAAGCATTAAAAGGATAAACAGAAATTGATAACAACATGAATGAAGGAAGATGTAAATTAAAAATATATACATAATAATGTTACATATTTAAGTCAGTAACTATATGCAAATAATTATTTAAAAGTGAAAGCTATCGAATAAAAAAAATTATTTTGTTCCATATTTAGAATTTTATGTTTAAATACTTATGAAACCATCTTCATAAAACAAGTTGTGTCATCTAATGTGTATCTAGTTTGTTACCAGTTCTGTTTTCAGATGTACCGTTGTATTTGGAATAGTGATATTTAATTTTGAAAGTGAATATACCTAGTGAATGAATTTTTTCATTTCTTACTTTGCAGAAAGTAAGTTAAGAATTCCATAAGAGACTTTTTTATATGAGCATGGAATTTGTAGTCAAGGCAGTGTTTTTTTTTTTTTTTTTTTCTATAAGTGTTTTTATATCTTGAATTGTAATACATCATTCTCTAATGAAGACATTTCCCGTACAATTAAATCTCCAACCAGGGCAGCATTTTCTAAAATATCACTAACTTTTATAGAAAGGCTGTATATTTTTTAGTAATTGAATAACTGTATATTTTGTAAGAAGAATGAGAATGACTTCGTGAATGAAGTAGACAATTTGGATTAGAGAAAAAAAAATTGCAAGAAATGAAATTCTTTAAATGATTTAAAGAATTTCATTTCTTGCAATTAAATCCTAAATTTATTTGGCAAGATATCTTTCACTATTCGGCGAGATTTTAGCAATATTCGGCCAGATATCTCTAAATATTCGGCTACAGGTATTCGGCCGAAGTATTCGGTCAACAAGCCTTTAATATTCGGCCAACCGAATATTCGGCAAAAGGGCCGAATAGGCCGAATACCGAATAGTGGCCGAATATTTGTCCCATCCTTAATGATTAGCAGAGATCACTCAATCACTTAACAAGCACAATTTTCATCTTTTATATATTATTTTAAGATTTAAAAGAAAAATTCAGTCAAAAAACAAAATAAATAACATTTTGTTTCGTATAATTGCCGTTTGAGTTGAGTTTTATGAAACCCAAGATCTTCTCTACGTATGATCCGACCGTTATATTTTCATCACTAAAAGCAGAATTGTTTTCGTTATCCAATAATAATAAAACAACCATCACTAATTTAATTATTAAATAAGAGTTCCATTTCTGTTTCCACAAATTATATTAATTCACTACGAAAAACATTTTTTAAAACTAAAACTGCAATATAAATTTGTTTTATTCCGACGAATAATTACATTAAATGAAGCGTATAAATAATCGGTAGAAAAATATTATAAAAACAGATATTTTATTAGTGATAACCTAAAATACTTTTGTGGAATATTTTATAATTATGATTTAATGTGGAAAAATGTTCAGCCAAGCAAAAAAATAAACGTACCACCAGCAATATACAGATTAATAAATGAAAATTCGACGATATTCTTCAGAAATTTCGTTTGAACTAATAAAGCATTTAGGCAGGTTAGATAAAAATCTATTTTAAAGTGATGCATCTGAATTTGATTTCCTTTGAGAGTTATTCCTTATAGTAAGAGTAATGCTTAATTGTGAAAATTTTAAGCATTAACGTAATTGTTTTAAACTTAATTCGATTGGAATAATATTTAAGGGGTATTTGATGTATTGAGATTTTAAATAATAGTAATCAATGAAAAAGAAATTCTCAGCTTATATGATGAAATTTTAGATTCTTCAAATTTAAATAAGATTTTTAACTCCTAAACATTTTCATAAAATTGTATTGAACAAATATAATATGTACATATACATAATTATATGTGTGCAAGAATATACTACGACAAATATAATATGCAAGATGATAATTTTAAGTATTTCTTTTTAAGGCATGATTAAAGGCGATCACTCAGTCCGTAATAAAAACATATTTATCATTAATCTTTTTATTTATTTATTTTATTTCACAGAAAAATGCAATCGAAAAGAAATATAGACAATATTTTATCTTGTGGAATGTCCTTTAATATCCCCTTATATGTATTTTTTATGAATCCCAGGATCTCCTCCACTTGTGATTCAATTTTGATATTTTTATTTCTTAAAAAGGAAAATTGATCTCTTAGTCCAATCATAATAAAACAAACATAAAAAAAATTTAATTATTAAATAAAGGTTCCATTTTTATTTCTACAATTACATTAATTCACTACGAAAAACACTTTTTAACTAAAAATGCAATATAAATTCGTTTCATTCCGTTGAATAATTACATTAAATGGAGCGTATAAATAATTGATAGAAAAATATCATTATAAAAACTGATATTTTATTACTGATATCCTAAAATACTCACTCCTCTGGAATATTATATAATTATCATTTAATGCCGGGAAAACGTTCAGCCAAGCAGAAAAATAAACGTACCATCAGCAATTCGCAGATTAATAAATAAAATTTAGACGATATTCTTCACAAATTTCGTTACAATTAACATATTTTGGCGTATTAAATAAAAATCGATTTTAAAGTGATACAACTGAATTTGATTTCCTTAGAGAGTAATTCCATATACAATAGTAATACTTAATTGTGGAAATTTTAAGCATTAACGTAATTGTTTAAAACTTAATACGATTGGAATAATATTTAATGCGTATTTGATGTGTTGTAATTATAAATAATAGCAAACAATGGAAAAGAAATTCTCACCTTATAGGATGAAATTTTAGATTCTTAAAATTTTAATTATAAAATGCTTAGCTCATAAAAAACATATTCATAAAATTGTATTGAACAAATAAAATATGCACATGGATAATTTGATATACAATATGATAACTTTAAGTTTTTTTTTTTTTTTTTTTTTTTTTATGCATGATTAAAGCTATAACCCACTCCCTAATAAAAACATTTTTTATCTTTTTATTGATTGGTTTCAGAGAAAACTGCAATCGAGAAGAAAAATAGACAGTACTTTATTTTGTGAAAATGTCTTTTTATATTCTTCTATGCCTTTTTATGAGTCATAGGATATCCTACACTTGTGATTCGATTTAGTATTTCCATTTCTTAAGGGTGTTCTTAAATGAAAAAGGGCAACTTTGTGACATATGCTTTAATTTATTTTTGTTCGGAAATGCATGAAAATAGCAGGTGTTGTTATTCAGAAACTGTCTAATTGCACTCAATTTTTTGTTTTTTAAAAAACGCAATAGATCTTTCATGACAAGCCTTCAAAAAGTTGACGTTTTTTTAGCCCATTTCCCGGCGAAAACAGAAAAACTGGTCAAAAAGCAGGAGAAAAATGGGTGATCATGTGATCGAAATAGCTTAGAACTGTACAGGTAATTTAATTATCATAAAATGGAAAACTAAGTTCGATTCGAAATCGCTTCCATAGTCAGGCATTCTAATTTTATAACTTTCTGTTAAAAAAGAAATTTGTAAATGTGTCAAAACGTTTTGCGCTTGTTGAACGGAGCAGTTAAGAACACCCTTAAATAAGGATTCCATTTTTATTTCTACAACTATATTAATTTACTACGAAAAACACTAACTAAAAATGCAATATAAATTTGTTTCATTCCATTGAACAATTACATTAAATGAAGCGTATAAATAATTGATAGAAAAATATCATTATAAAAACCGATACCTTTTATTACTGTTAACCTAAAATACTTCTATGGAATATTTTTAACTATGATTATGTTGGAAAAACGTTCAGCCAAGCAGAAAAATAAACGTACCATCAGCAATACAGAGCTTAATAAATAAAATTTAGACGATATTCTTCTCAAATTTCGTTAGAATTAATGAAGTATTTTGGCTAAAAAGAATTAGATAAAAATCTATTTTAAAGTGATACAACTGAACTGGATTTCCTTGGAGAGTAATTCCGGATATAATCGAAAGAGTAATTCTCAATGGTGAAAATTTTAAGCTATTAATGTAATTATTCTATTCTTGATTCGACTGGAATTTAAATGGTATTTGTTGGGTTGTGATTATATATAATAGTATAAAAATTATAGTTATAATTATTAATTATAATAACTATATTAATTACAGCCATTTTATAATTAGAATAATTTTAGTTGGATTATAATATAGTTTTATAAATATTCAGATGTATGTGAAATAATTGTTGCACTCTTATACAACATTTATTACGAACGTATATATTAAATTCAGTAATAGAAAAATAGTATGAATCCATCATCACGCAACCTAGAATAATTACCTATCCTAGGATATACAATTTTTAATTAATTTTCATCAGTGAAATTATGCTTGAAATTATTGAATATTTTATACTTGATTTATCATTTGCTAACTGAGCGTAGAACCAAAAATGTGAAAAATGTCTAGGCAGGAGATCGAACTTGGAACCCTTGAGATAGGGCTCCAAATGCTCTACCATTTAAGCTACGTGGAATATACCCAGCTTTGCATTTTTCATTCCCATACGTTGGTAAGGCTGCAACGAATACACAATTGTATTAGTGTTCACCGTAGCTGGATTTATTTGTGTGTCATGTTACGCCGGAGAACTGTGTGCTCATAAAAACTATTTTACCTTATGCTGCAGTTGCAGTCTTACCAACATATAAGAGCGAAAAGTGCCAAGCTCGGCATCGTACTCGTAACTCAAATGATAGAGCACTTGGAGCGCTATTCGAAGGGTTCAGAGTTCGATTCCCTGCTTGGACAGTTTTCACGTGGTTGGTTTATACGCTTAGCAAGTAAGTGATAAATCACCTTTTAAATATTTTATCACCGAATATGATTGAATTAATTACTTATAGGATTTAACAGAATGAAAAAAAAAACTTTTATTAATACCTAAGTTTTTATTAGATTTTCATAAAATTTAAATTGTTCGATAAAATTGAGCAAATTTTATGTATTAAACTTTACCCCATTCAGTTGGGTAGATTTACGCTGTTATATGCGGACAGACAAAGCAGAGATAACACATGCTACGTATTTATATAATTGAGAACGTATCTACCAAAAAAGATTATTATTATTATTATTATTATTATTATTATTATTATTTTTTTTTTATGGCGTTTGTAATAAAGGTCTTTACAATTTTCCAAAATGTTTTTTGGGAGTGTAATAATAAAAATAAATCTCATATTTAGAAAAAATGAAAATTTGCATTGTCTGGAAAATATATTTTTGCTTTCATTCATACTTTTTGAAACTTTTAAAAATCCCTTTCGAGAGGAGGTGGGGGGAGGGGAGACTTTTGATGCTATTAAAATACTTTTGAACAGCAGAACATCATATTAATGGAAACTAATCGATTACCGCAACCATTCCTATACGATATCTTTAAATAACTAGACATAAATCAATACATCTTTCAGCAAGTATTTGAATGAATATCTTTTTCCATATTGCACGGAGCATGTATTATGGAAATCTGAGCTTTAAAAACGCAGGAGTACTTATACAAATACCATTTTTATAATCATAAGTAATAAATACTGCCTATACGCATTTCAATTTTATTTCTCAGTTAAAAGTTCTAAGTTTTAGTATTTGTTTTACGAATGTTACTTACCAATTTCAAGACCAGTGCATATTCGAAATTCTTTTCAAAATAAGATTACATAAAATAATTCTTTTTATGTAATCTTAAGGCTGTTTTTAAATCAAAAATGACATCTTTATGACAGAAATTTTAGTTTATTTTTGTTCGGAAATATATGAATCTAGCAGGTGTTGTTGCTCAAAAACCATCTAATCGCACTCAGTTAACCGTTTTTATTAGGTGCGTTCGTAATTATGTAAATACGTAGCACCTATTGTTGTCGCTCAGTCCATCCGTCTGTCTGTCTGCCCGTCTGTCTGTCTGTCCGCATATAACAACGCAAAAACTACCCAACCGAATCGTTTGAAATTTAAAATACATAATTATAACATAATTTTGTCGAGTCATTTCAAATTTTATGAAAATCGGATGGATAGTTCAATTACAGGGACATTCAAAAGGATTCCGTTACATTACGATCAATAGGGAAAAAGTTTTAAATGCATTTTAATCGTTTGAAATTTAAAACACATAATTATTGCGTAATTTTGTCAAGCCATTTCAAATATTATGAAAATCGGATGCATAGATCAATTACAGGGACAATCAAAAGGATTCCATTACATTACGGTCAATGGGGAAAAAGTTTTAAATGCATTTTAATGATGTTACACTCATTCGAACATAATAGAATTGGCATGAATCAATGAAATATGTACTAAAATATGCATTTTGTACAATCTGTGATGCATAGAGTTTTTATTATTAAATTACAGGGCCACACAAAAGTATTCCACTATATAATGCTATACGGGGAAACATGGTTTGGTACGTGTTTTAATTATATTCAACTATTTCACATTTTATGAATGAGATATACGTTGCTGAGGTGTAATAAAAATTACTTCCTGCATATTTACAGAGACAAAGATTTCGACTACTATGCTGTATCCGGAGTACGCTCTATTATATTAGCAAGATCTGAATATTTTTAAAACTTCGTTATCGTACGAACGCACCTCATTTGCTACGTTCACGTGCAATTTCCAACTTGTTTTAATAGATTATATTTTAGAAAATTGTGTGAAACTGCGTATTTTGAACTGACTTTCCGCGCGGGAGAAAAAAAAAGTCAATCCAAATTAGGTAAAAATATCCTTTTCACGTGATCAAAAAACTTATAACCCAATAGTAATTTATTAATTAAAAAAAAATAACAAAAAAAATAGAAAACAGAGTTCGATTCCAAATTACTTTCATGGTCAGGTTTACAATTTTATATCTTTCCAATGAAAAATAAATTTGTAAATGTTTCAAAATGGTTTTCCGTTTGTTGAGCAGAGCAGTTAAGAACAGCCTTAAATAAATTTAATTTTCTTTTAATAGAAATACAAGTAAAAGATTAATAATTTGTGAAATGTAAACGTTTTCTGAACATATACTGAAAATGTATTTTAAATATAACATTTTAAGAGCATTAAATAAGATTAAACTATTATTCATAAATAGTATATTTTGATACATACAAAAAGAAAAGAGAACTTCTGATCAATGAAAAAACATACATTTTCATATTCATTTCTTTGCGACTTTTTCGAATAATTAGGTATAAATAAATACATTTTTCAGAATAAAATGTAAGGATAAATATATTTTCTAGAAAATGAAAGGAACGCGTATCATACTGATGTAAGCTTAAAGTCGATACATAAATCTATAAACTAATATGTTTAAAAGAACGTATTATTACAAATATTTTTAAATTTATAATAAATAAGAATTTTTTGGTTACGTTGTTTGTTATTGTTTACTGTGAAGTTCCTGTTTAAAACATAAGAAAAATCTTTGTGCAATACTATATTTTGAATATTTTGAAAATATTTATTTTTCGTTAAAAGTACCAGCAACCGGTTTTTATTTAAGAAAGTTATAATTAGAGATCAACAAAAAGTTCGTTTTCGGCTTACAAAACTGAGTTTTGCCAAAAATTTGCTTCCGGCGAAATTACTCTCGAAAATTCGACGGAACAGAAACTTAACCGAAACTATTCTGCCTTTCAAAATATGTCGTTTCTGCAGAAAACTTTCAACATGTCTAAATTATCTGAGCTGTATCGGTTCAAATGAGACACTAATCAGTCATGATTCACTCAATACGTAAATGCAATTTATAAAGCAAGTGAATCATGCATGACCCAACTTTGAAGACGCTTTTCACATATTCATTAAAAACTGAAAACTTAACATTCTACTGATTCTTTATACAAATACCACCTTTATAATCATAAGTAATATGTACTGCCTATACGCATTTAAATTTTCTTCTTTTAGTCAAAAGTTCTAAGTTTCAATATTTGTTTTAGGAATGTTACTTACCAATTTCAAATCTAGTGCATATTATAAATTCTTTTCAAAATATAGTATTACATATTATGTAATCTTAAATAAAACATCATTTTCCTTTAATAAAAAAACAAGTAAAAGATGAATTATTTGGGAAATTAAATGTTTTCTAAACATATACTGAAAATGCATTTTAAATATTGCATTTTAAAACCAGATAATAAGATTAAACTATTATTTGTTGATAGTATACTTTTATACATCCAAAGAAAGTAGAGAATATCAGATCAATGTTAAAACATACATGTTTATATTCATTTCTTTGCAATGTTTTCGGATAATTAGATGGAAATGAATATATTTTTCAAAATAAAATACAAGGATAAATATATTTTCTAGAAAATGAATGGAACACGTATCGTACTCATATAAGCTTAAACTCGATACATAAAATTCTGAATAAAAATATTTTTAAAAGACAGCGAATATTTTTAAATTTATAGCAAATAAGCATTTTTGTGGAGGGAATGTTAGTTATTGCTTACTTTGAAGTTTTTATCATGAAACAAAATTAAAATCGTTATATGTATTTAAAATAAAAACATTTACCGGAAACCAGTATTTGTTTTAAGAAAGTTATAATTAAAGATCGACAAAATATTAGTTTTCGTTTTAGGCCTAAAAACCGGGTTTTGTCAAAAGATTTTTTGGGGGAAAGTGCTGTAAAAAATCCGGCCGGACTCAGAAACTCGACAGAAATTATTTGTATTCCAAAAATCTCATTTCTCCCTTCAGAAATTTTCAACATGCCTAATTTATTTGACCTGTATTGGCTCAAATGAGACTATTTATTGTAAATGAACTTCGTTGTTTATAATTATCAGACACGAGTAATTAAGGATTTAAGATATGAGTGCAAATTATAAAACAAGTGATGCATGTAAGACAACTTTGAAGACGCTTATTACATGCTTATTAAAAGCTAAAGACTAAATAGCAATAGAAAATTAATAGTTTGAAATGATAAAAATGTTTCAAATTTTCACTGAGAAAGTTCTAGGATAACAGCTAATTATTTCACAAGAATCATTATAAAAGATATAAAAGAGGTATATATACATAAAAATATTTTTTAATTAAATGAAAGTCTTATAATTGCAATTTCATATAGTTGACATTCTGTGTTGCTGATGAGCAATTACATTATATTTCATGGAAAACAAAATGTTTTTGTCAGAGTCACAAACTGCCTACTTGGGCTACACTTATAATTAATTAATAATCGTGTATTTTTATGTATGTATTTTAAAAAAATTATGGACATTTTTATTTTTGTTTTCGGCCGAAAATGGGAAGATTACTGAAACTTATTTTCGGAATTAAAAACTCCTTTAAGTCTATTCTTAGTTAAGTATAACACAAATCTGAAAGCTAATGCATGTTTTAAATTATTTTCAAAAGAATATACAGATGATCATGTAATCTCAAATAAAAACAGTATTATTTTCATAAATGCCATTTTCTTCTGACGGAAGAGCTAGTAAAAGATTAATTATACGACGAATAAAATTTTTTCCTCAATTACTCAAAATATAATTTAAATATAGCATTTGAAGGCATGTAATAAAATTAAAACATTTTTCAGTGATATTTTTAATGCTAAAAATAAAGCAGATTATCATATTAATGTAATAAAAAGAATAAAAAAATCCATTACCAAATTCATCTCTGCGATATCGTTAAACAATTACATGCAAATCAATATTTCTTTCAGCAAGTATAAGCGTGAAAGCAGTGATTCACAGAGCATGTATTAGACAAGTAAATTACAATAGGTAAAAGAAATAGAATTCTAATATTATTTTATCAACAAATTATCGAAAAATGATATAAGAAGTACCATTTCGTGGAGAAATGTCTTCTTTTGAATATGAAATCAGTTTTCTGAATTTGGCACAATAATAAAACTGCATTGACTTTGATTTTTAGGTACGTTCGTAATTATGTAAATACATAGCACCTATAGTTGTTGTTCAGTCCGTCTGTCCGCATATAACAACGCAAAAACTACCCAACCGAATCGTTTGAAATTTAAAATACATAATTATTACATAATTTTGTCAAGCCATTTCAAATTTTATGAAAATCGGATGAACAGATTAATTACAGGGACAATTATAGTATTTCATTACGGTCAATGGGGAAAAAAGTTTCTAATTCATTTTAATCGTTCGAAATTTAAAATACGTAATTGTTACATAATTTTGTCGAGTCATTTTGAAATTTTATCAAAATCAGATGCATAGGTCAATTACAGGGACAATTAAAAGTATTCCGTTACATTACGGTCAATGGAAAAAAAATGTTTCAAATGCATTTTAATGGTGTTACACTCATTCGAACATAATAAAATTGATATGCATCTATAAAGTACATATTATAATATGCATTTTGCATAATCTGTGATGCAAAAAACATTTGTTAATGATTTACAAGGCCACACAAAAGTATTCCATTACATAATGGTATAGAGAGACCATTGTTTGGTGCGCTTTTTAATAGTAATTAACAATTTACAGTTTTATGAGATTGATATATGAGGGTGATATTTTTAAAACTTCGTTATCGTACAAACGCACCTCATTTGCTAAGCTTCACGTGTAATTTCCAACTTGTTCAAATTGTAACACACACGTCTGAAGTTCTTCAAATTAAAGCCAACGGGGGGGGGGGGGATTTAATTTCTATTAAATCTTGGTAAATATAGAAAAGAAAATTTTTTATTGCAGTTTTAACTATCAATTTAAAAAGAAAAAAAAGCTCAAAAAGAAAATTAAACTAATTACCAAAAATGATATACAAAACTTTACTTAATAAAAATATAATAGCATAATATAAGGTCTTGATCAAATAAAAAAAAAGCCGTAATTTGCTTTGCTGATTGAGGATAAAACATGTATTTTTTCACTCTTTTATAGTTAAACTTTTGTTTTATTTCTTTTTTAATCTTTCTTCTTAACATATCTATTTTGCATTTAATACATATATATTTATTATTGGTTTGATGCTTCTGTAATTTTTATTTATTTTTAATATAATGCCAATTTTAATTTTTCTTAAGGAAGGTGTTATAGTAAAAATAAAATACATTGACATGTTTCGGAACCGTCAAATAAGTTCCATAGTCATAATATAAATATTTATATTATGACTATGGAACTTATTTGACGGTTCCGAAACATGTCAATGTATTTTATTTTTACTATAACACCTTCCTTAAGAAAAATTAAAATTGTTATTAAAATGTGTATATAAAAGGTGAATATTTTAAAATCTGATGATTTATTAATCAATTGGATTTAATTAACTTTTTAATATAATGTGTAGTCACTGAAGAGTATTTTTTATGGGGATGATGGGCTTAGCCCCGGTAGCTTTTTCGCCTTGACTAGGACTGATGAAATATTTATTTTTAGCTTCTAATTGTCATCTCTTTGGGGTTTTTTTTTATAATTATACATTTAATTTTTTCTTTAGTTAAATTTCTTATGCTTTATTTTACGTATTTTTTTTTTTTTTTTTTTTTTTTTAAATAGTGTTAAACTTTTGATTTCTTAATGTTCTTAACTTCAATTTTTACACTTGTTTTACAGATCAACTTTAATTAACTTTAACTCAGCTGTAATTTACTTTAACTTTGAATTTTTAATTGACCTTCTAATTTATTTGTAAGTCGCTTATATATCAACTGGCTGTGATGGAGTTTCTACACAACTGGGAAATTTATCAAAAAAGCCTTTATATTGTTTCACAATGGCAACTTGCGCGCCAGTATCTTTTATTGTAAAATTCAGTGATTCTTTCTGCACATTATGATGTAATTTTTCAAGCACCGATCTATGAAAACCAATTCTAGTAACAAGTAAAAATCTAATTATATCTGTCAGGCACCACTCAGACTTTCCCCAGAGCCCAGACCAACAAGCGCAAAAGTTTTGGCACATTTAAAAATTAATTTATTAACGGAAAAATATGAAATTGGAAATCCTGACTATGAAAGCGATTTGAAATCGAAGCGAATTTTTTTTTTTCCCTTAATAAATTACCTACTGGGTTATACGCGTTTCCGATCACGTTACAAACACGTTTTTCACCCCTGTTTGCGTGATTTTTCTTCTTTCACGCAGAAATTTGGTTCAAAGTTTCCACTTTGACATCATTTTCTAAAAAGTCTACTGTATTTGCAAAAACAGGAAAATGAATGCGATTTGTTAGTTTCTGAACAGCTGCACCTGTTAGCTTCATGCATTTCGGAAGAAAAAAATTAAAACATATGTCATAAATTTCCTCTCTTTGATTTAAGAATAGTCTTAAAAAATGCAGCTTGTAAATTTTACATTAATTTTGTTTACAGACGGGATGACAATACCTTTTGCTGTAAAATTGAGTTTTTTTTTTTTTTTTTTTTTTTTTAATAGTGCATTTTATCTAATGCGTTTATCAGTTTGAGCTCATAATAAGAAACCAACTTTATGCCAGATATTACTGTACATTTACTGCTGCTTACAATACCTACACAGAAAGAACTGTTTTGTTGAAACAACTAAATTTTGATTACTATTGCCCCTACAAAATATTTTGGTTGGAGTGACCAAATTGTGGTTGGACTAATCAAATAATTTTGTTAATTTATCAAAATTTTGTTTATAATTTTGTCATTTCAACAACAAAAATTTGTGGGGGCAACAGTAATCAAAATTTAGTTGTTTCAACAAAACAGTTCTTTCCATACTAAATAAAATGTTCCAAATATAGAAATAAATGCGAATTGCATTAACATGAATCGCAAGGGAAATTAAAATTTCATTTATTTTTGACATGGATCGTGAAAAAAAAAAATGTTAAAAGTATTTCACCTTAAATATGTTTACGTAAACCACACTTGAGCGCATTAAATCTTTCAGTTCGTTAAAAATTTAGAGTAGATTTCATGCAGAATGATAATTTTTAAATTTCTGTTTTGTGTAACATTATTCCCTTTAAACAAACAACTGCAGTGATATTCTCAAAACTCAAGAAATGAAACTCACCTGACATTTAAAACACAAAGCCGCGTTAACCCAACCAAAAATGAGTTTCTCAAGCAGTCATTTAATTTTTCTGGGGAGAAAACTTTAAAGCTTTTACAGAATAAAATCCATTAAGGAATGCCGTTTGTTTAAACATTATGCGGGCATATTATTATAGCAAAGGACTCTTAGAATGGCGTTTCCCCTTTTTAAAGACTTACACCAACGCAATTTAACTTCTGTTATGTAACATGAATATTTCAAGATTGTATATATAGAAATAAATACAAAAGTAGCATTAAAAAATCTCTTTTCTAAGCTTTTAATTTTTATCTTGAAAATAAAGCCAAATTTTTTGGCTGAAATTCATGTTTTTTCTTAAACATTTTCTGTACAAGACATAAATTCGGCATGATCATTAAATTCAATAGTTAAAAAAATAAATAAAAATAACTTTTTTTGCGAGTTTAATAGACGGTGTAAACAAATTGAATTTATTTGTATATTATATAAGTTATTTAATCTGAACAAGTTATTTAATCTATCTTTTTTTTTTTTTTTTTTTTTTTTTTTTCTAAATTGATTTCTCAACCTGTTAACGTAAATGAATTGATCTGAAACTATTAATTAATAAAAGCATATTTTGGTTCAGTCTATTATTCATTCCTTATCTTACACTTTTCCTTTTTCGTTTTTAGTTCATTTCCTACATTTTATCTTTAAAATGTTTCGTTGTTGCAGTTTTCCAGCGATTTGGCATATTTTGGCGACCATTTACTGGCGCATTATTAAATTCATTGTTTTCAACTCAAATATGATTGTACTAGTTATGTTCACATGTTCGCAAATTATCACTTGTGGTGGGTTAATTGAAAAATGCCGTAAAATTATTGAATTAATTTATAATTAAAATATAATAATATTAAAATGCTGCAGTGCCATGAGAGACACACCTGGGAACGTAAGTTAAGGTAGATTTCGTAAGAAATACTACCTATGGCAGTCGTTGCCATGGCACGACTTTTGGAAAATTTCTTCATTACTTTTCATATAACTCCAGGAACTCAAAACAACCCCCCAACTAAACGTATATATGTACTAAATTTTGTGTGCACGATAAAAGTCACAATTATATACGAATAGTCTTCAAACTCGCCAAATACATTGAGATGGTTAATATCTCGGCGGGGATTGCATATAAGCAAAATCGGCCCAAGAGTGTGGAAATGGGGAGAATTAAAAAATTTGAATACCGCCTTAACATGGCTCTGATAAAACCAGCTCTTACAGAAAAATGGCAGGAAAAAATTAAACGTTATAACAGTTGCCAACAATAAAGTAATAATGACAATAATGAAATTTTTACCATAACAATTAATTTTCTGTTGAAAGATTTCCAAGTGAAAATTAAATTGAAATAAATAATTGACAAATTTTAAACGATATGAATATTACGTCATATAGGAAGTAAAATAGATGCCACTTTGTGTATATATAACGTCATGTAAGTTTGAATAAACGTATTGTAACATTATAAAAATCCGACTATGGAAATATTGGCATATTATAGTATTTTAAAGTTCTCTGAATTCCTTTTCGTTATTTTATCTATTTCATATACATGCTTGTACATTAGAATTTTCACAAAATATTTTAGGTCTCTTAGAGTTCATTCTTAGTGAAGAAATTTGGTTTATCTCTAATCTTGATTTAATTTTTATTGGTGAAATTAGTTCTTAACTTCGAAATGTATCTTTGCCTGTAGGCTAATCCGGCAGGGATTTTTATTATTATTATTATTATTAATTTTTTTTTTATTTTCATTTATATTCTAACATCTCAAGAGGTAGGTTAAAAATAGTTTTCATTATTCCATTTTTACATACAAAAAAATAAATAAATAAATAATATTGAATAAAATAAATGTGTAATAACTGAAAAAGAGAATTATTATATATATATATATATATATATAAAATATATTCTGTGTAGGTATGTTCCTCGCACATTTTTTTAATTTTTGACCGATTTGCATGAAACTTGCTGTATGTATGTTTTACAACATAGAAACGGTCACTTTGTACTTAAAAAAAGAAAAGAAAAACCCAGACCACTATTTATCTTTTTTCTATCATTTTTCAAAATTTTAAATTAATATTTTTAAATTCTACATTTTAATAAATTTTTACTTGTTGCCACACTTCTAAGAAAACTGTTCAATAATAATAATAATAAATGATAACTCGCGTTTTTTGTTTTATAAGCCAATAAAAATTTAGATTGCTTCACTATATTTTTGCTATTTTTGAAATTGACGTCATTCAAAGAAGAAGATGCACATTTTTCATACATATATTTTCTAATTCTTTACATATGAACATTTTTCATTCTATATATGTAAAAACTTTAATTAATCATGTGTTAAAATGACGTAATACCTTATTCGAATATTTCTGAAATTCAAAAATCTGTTTTAATACAGATGTTTGAATTTCAAGAAAACAACTTATGATAAAGATAATAATAATAATAAAAAAAAAAAAAAAACGTTTGCTAGATATCAGGGTGATTATATTTAAAGTCCGAGTTTTAAAACGCTCTAAAAAGCGAACCACTCGTAGAATGGCGTCCAAATTTAACAGCGTATTATTGAAGAAGAGGGAAAGAACATGAACCAAAAAAAAAAAGTTCCAAATTTTAGTGACAGATGGCGCTGTAAGCGTCAGAATTTTGACTACAAAGGACAAATCGTAAAACAACGGCTAAGGAGTAAGTTACACGATATAAACCAACTGTATTGCTCAGTGTGCATGACTGTACGCGTGTGATAATCTTAGTTACGTAAGCCCGTCCACCACAGCAAAGTCGTACCACATGGGATGGGAAAAATCGGTTTTTAATTGTCCTGAGGCCAAAAACCGCATAAGAAGCATCCATCCAGTCGGTTTTTAAGTTTGGCGAGACTGGCGCAAAACATGTTCAATATGCTGTCCGCCGTTGTGGGCAACAAGATTAAATCGGGAAACAGCATGTTCCACAACCGATCGAAGTGTATCCGGGGTCAAGTTCAGAAGAGTTCAGTTGCGTGTCTTTAATTCAGCTACGTTGGCAATCGGAGTACTGAACACAATATCTTTCAGATAACCCCACAGCCAGAAATCACACGGATTAAGATCAGGTGATCGGGCCGGCCAGGCTGTAGGGAAATGACGACTGATAATTCTAACATTTCCCAAATGCCGCCTAAACAACTTCTTCACTCGATTTGCAATGTGCGGAGGAGCGCCATCTTGCATAAAAATGATACTATCCAGACATTCACGCTGTTGCAGAGCTGGAATGACGTCATTACGCAAAAGAGACTCATAGAGCTGACCATTGACGATAACGGTAACAGGACCTAAATCACCCGCCTCCTCGAAAACATACGGCCCTATAATAAATGATGCCATAAATCCGCACCACACAGTGACCTTTGCAGGATGAAGTGGTACTGGGTTCGTTGGGAGTGGATTTTCTGTTGCCCATATTCGGCAATTCTGTGTATTGACATATCCCGTCAGGTGGAAATGGGCTTCGTCTGTCCACAGAATTTTCCACGGCCAATCATTGTCCACTTCCATGCGAGCGAGAAATTCCAAAGCAAAACGCTCTCTTGCTGGCAGGTCAGAAAGGAACAACTCCTGCACATGGCAAATTTTATATGGATAGCATTGCAGGATGTTTCGTAGAATGTTATGTACCGTGCTCACAGGCCTGTTCAATGTTCGAGCAATTCTCCGTGCACTGCATGGTTGCTCACCACCGCTAGACTCTTCCTGAACTGCTGTGGCCACTTCTTCAACTACCGCCGAATCACATATTTTCCTTCCTCTACCAGACGAGCATCAAACGAGCCTGTATTTTCGAATTTTTGCATCATTTTCACCAGACTTCTGACAGTCATCGGTCCAGCGCCTTTTTTCATACCCTTGAGAGTTCTGAACTTCTGCAGAGCCACTGGTGCAGAATCACCGTTCTTGTAATAAAGCTTTACAAGCAGAGCACGATCCTTCTTTGAGACACTCAAGGCCAACATCTGAGAAGCGAAATGAGGAAACGCCGTTTACCCAACGCTTTTATAACACCTGAAATTGTCGTGCGCATGCCAGGTATTTTAATTTACATATACTGACGCTTACAGCGCCATCTGTCACTCAAATTTGGAACTTTTTTTTTTGGTGCATGTTCTTTCCCCCTTTTTCAATAACACGCTATTAAATTTTGAAGCCATTCTAACGAGTGGTTCGCTTTTTAGAGCGTTTTGAAACTCGGACTTTAATTATAATCACCCTGTATACTGCTCGTAAATAGAACATAAATAAAAATCGTTTTGTAATTTGAAACACGAATAATTTTTAACATTTAATATATATTTTTTATTTTTTCAATAAAAAGCATATTTGTAATAAATACGAATATAAATTACCTTTATAAAAGTAATTTAACGTAACTTTTCTTCTTTTTGATGCATAGTAATATCACTATTAATTATCTTGCAGTTGTAAATTTCATATACCATCAATTAAAATATTCTGAAAGCCTATAATATACATCTTTTTTATTTAAATTATTTGTTCAGAAACAAAATTCTTTTTGCATTATATTTGGCAATTCATTTCAAAGAACTACTTAATATAGCTATTATTTTGCCTTAGATGATTTTTATAATAATTTCATATTATTTGGTCAAAATCATACTTTTCAATAGTTTATTTACACAGAAAGCCTTTATATACTCAACAAACATATTCCATTACTACATTTTTAATAATAAAAAGTAAACCAAAGCGAGAAATTAAAATTTCTTTGCAGTAACAAAAAACAAAAGTCTCCAAATTCTAATTTAATTAAATATTTTTAAAGTTATAATGTTATTATTGATTCGAAAAAAAATCTTTCTTTGTAAGAGACTCTTAAAACAGTATTTGTTTTGAATAAATGTTAACCATGATCTTCTCAAAACTCAAGAAATGAAACGCGTGACATTCAAATATAAAGCAGCTGTCATATAAAGTGCAGTTTCTTCAACAGTCATATACTTTTTCTCGGCAGAAAACTTTAAAGCTTTCAGCGGATAAAGTCCATTAAAGAGTTCCGTTTGTTTAGACATCATGCGGGTGTATCATTAAAAGCAACTAAGTCCTGGAGGGTCTATTTCTTTTAAAAAACTAGTACATCACATTAACTTTTATTTTTCCGTCGGAGTTGCACTTCGGAATATATAGAAATATGCTCATAAGTTTGGAGCTTTCAATGGGCTTACTCAGCAGGTTGCAGTTGATCTCCCCCCTCCTTTCCATCAAACTTAGACATCTATATATTTGAAAAACGTATGAATTTTAAAAAGTACTGAGAGAATGCACTGAAAATGTCATTAAACCTACTGTTAAATAACAAAAAGTTAGCATTTTTCAGTCTCATTCTAAATTAAATTTTTAATTTAACTTAAATCATTCCTTAACACTAAGATAAATTCTGAATTTTTCAGTTTTCTAAACTACTAATATTAATTATTGAGAAATAATTCTATTTTTGGGATTGTTACTTGTGTTTTCTAGTACCATACCTTTTACACATACAAAAATGTATAAGAATCAATCGTTTCTCAGACATTTTACTTCGTTCCCCCTCCCTTTTTCGTGTTTATGATTATGATAAAATTATTTTATATTTTTAATTTTAAATTTTAAAGTGTTATTTCTAAGCCTATTTAGCATTTAAATGTTTTTCTTGAATCTATTTATGCAGAAACGAAATAAGAATATAATTTCTCAGACAACACTTTTTTTTATAAATCCGATGTGAATCAAGACGTTCCGATTAATTTGAACATGCGTGAAAATGCAATAAGAAAATATGATCTCTAGACCTTTCTATACCGAAATTTAAAGTTTGTGCTTTAGTTTCGCTTTAAATAAATGTTAGCCTTGATCTTCTCAAGACTCAAGAAATGGAACGCATGACATTTAAATATAAAGCAGCTGCCAAATACAGTGCAGTTTCTTCAACAGTCATTTAATTTTTCTTGGTAGAAACTTTAAAGCTTTTAGAGGATAAAGTCTATTAAAAAGTTCCATTTGTTTAGGCATTATGCGGGCGTATCATTAAAATCAACTATGTCCTGGAGGGACTCCCTCTTCTAAAGAACTAGTACATAACATTATTTATCCGCCAGAGTTGCAGGATGGAATATATAGAAAAATGCTCATAAGTTCGGGGCTTTCAATGGATTTATGCAGTTGTTTGCAGTCCCCCCCCCCTCTTCTCCTTCTAACTTGAACACCAATCTCTTTGAAAAATGCACGAAGTCTTTAAAGTACTTAGAGAATGCACTGATTGTCATTAAACTTAATATTGTATTACTGAAAGTTCGTTGTAAAGCTAGATCCATTTAAAAACATTTCATCTTTTTTCAGTCCCGTTCTAAATTGAAGTTTTAATTTAACTTGAATCTTTTTAATTCTCCAACACTGTTTGAGATACTTCTAAATGTTTTCAGTTTTCTGAACAACTGATATTAAGTAAAGAGAAATACAAATGCCAAGCGCATTTTTTTGGGATGAGTGGGGCGTTATTTATGACTTCTACTACTTTTCAAAAATAAAAATTTATATGAATAGTTCGTTTTTCAGATATTTCCCCTTTTTAATGTCTATAACATGTCAAAATTATGTTTATACTTTTAATTGCAAAATTCAAAGTATCATTTCTAAACCTGCATTTAAATGTTTTCTTGAATCTATTTATGCAGAAATGAAATAAGAATATAATTTCTCAGACAACACTTTTTTTAACGGACTTTTAAAACAGTATTCACTTTAAATAAATGTTAGCCATGATCTTCTCAAAACTCAAGAAATGAAACGTATGACATTTAAATACAAAGCAGCTGTCAAATAAAGTACATTTTCTTCAACACTCATTTAATTTTTCTTGGTAGGAAACTTTAAAGCTTTTAGCGGATAAAGTCCATTAAAGAGTTCCGTTTGTTTAGGCATTATGCGGGCGTATCATTAAAAGCAACTAAGTCCTGGGGGAACTCCGCCTTTTAAAGAAATAGTACACCACATTAACTTTTATTTATCCGTCAGAGTTACAAGGCTGAATATATAGATATATGCTCATGAGATATGTTTGGAGCTTTCAATGGGCTTACGCAGCAGGTTGCAATTGATCCCCCCCCCCCCCCCCGCTTCTCAGTCTAACACCGTTAGACACCTATATCTTTGAAAATATATGAATTTTAAGTAGTACTGAGAGAATAAACCGATTGTCATTAAACCTATTATTGCATCATAGTAATAATAATATATATACTACAAAGAAAAGGCAAGAACTTAAAAATAATTAATTATTGAATTACTGAAATAAATAATTATTGAAACTCAAGTTAAATATAACTTGAATTCAATAATTAATTATTTCAGTTTTTCATGTTCATTGTATTTGTAATTTTCTATTTACATTCTAAAGAAGACTCAATGAAAATAAATTGGAGCATGAAAAATTTTTAATATATGTTAAATGTTGTATTGTTAAAGTAACCTCTTATAAGCAAAATAATTATTTATAATATAAGTTATTACCTTTTCGTTGTAGAATATAAATATATATCTGCTTTCTCTATCACTTTACGCTTCAATGATTTTAATAGGATGAATGTAAAAATACTGGATTCATTGGCTTGTTGTTATGGTAATATCCGAGTTACTTTGGTTATATTAGTAAAAGTATTTATATGCTTATCTATATTATTACGATATAGTTATTAATGGACGTAATCAAGACTTACTGCTTTTATATTTCACATTGCTATTATTGCACGACTGAAAGCTCATTGTATGCTAGAAAAAAAATTGCATCATTTTTCAGTCCCGTTCTAAATTGAAGTTTTAATTTAACTTGAATTTTTTTCATTCTCTAACACTGTTTAAGATAAATTCTAAATGTTTTCAGTTTTCTAAACTACCGACATTAAGTAATGAGAAATAAAAACACCAAGCGGAATTTTTTGGGATACACTGTAAAAAAAATCACTTTTCAGTATTCCAGTATAGATCCAGTGGCTAATTTTGACAAGGGAGGGAGGGGTCACAAGAACTCTTACAAAAGCATTAGACAATGAAGAAATTGTAGCTTAACAGCAAGAAGAAAAAGACCATTATTTGCATGAGGGTTCTGCGGATATTGAATGACTTGGGAAAAAAGATACGGAACAAACAAGAACCCGAAACAAGGAATATTTTAGCCGGTCACTACATCGAAAACGTAATAATAGGCAATGCAAAAGCATGGATTCAAAGATCTTGGACACCAGAGTAGAAATGTGAACGCCAAAAACATTATTCCTATGATTCTTGTTTTTGCAGTTATGTGCCGAAATAAGTTAGAGTTTGATGTATTTCTTAAAGATTATTTTTTTATTCAAGTGCTAAACATAATAAGATATTAAAAACTATTTTGAATGATATGAATTGTTTAATGCAATAAGTAACAAATTATTTAACCAGTTTTGTTTTCCTTCCACATCACAACCCCTAAATATCTATTTATGTATATTTGCTGGATGTAAATATACATAATGTATATAATACATACATAATACATACATATAATACATATATAATACATACATAATACAAATGAATGTAAATTTATAAATATCTGTAATTTTTTATGACAAACAATTTTAATTACGTAAGCAAAGGGTTAGTGGGTCTAGTATATCCTTATTTTTTCTTACAAGGGGAAGGTTAGAGATACAGAATGGCTAGAAATATGTTTACATAATTTTTGAACGGCCCTAAATTATTATTTTAGGATTACATAATAACTAAAACGCCAATAAGGATATAATCCTTCTGATGCAACAATTCTTTTTTAAATCTGAAAGCTAGAGCGATTCAGGCGTCAGCTCAAAGATTTATGATGTGTATTTTTATAAAGCATTTGCAATCACTTGAGTTTATAGCCACTCATTTTGAGTACATCCCTTTTGTGCTTAATAAAATTTTCCCAATGCACTCACATACCCCGAAGTACAATTAATGCATTTTCGTACAAAAATGAACTAAAACTTATGCCATAATTTACCCTTTTGTATTTGAGAACAATTTTAAGTTATATTTTCTGAAATAGATATAATTCCAAAATTTAACCTTCCAAAAAATTTTCCTTTTTTTTCCTGGACATTTTAAAGTTTTTTCAGAAAACATCTCTAAATTCCCTGACTTTTCAAATATGTTTTAAAATTTTCATGACTACTTTAAAATTTCTTGAATTTCCAGATTTTCCATGGCAATCACATGCATTTACCAGAAAACAAAAATGAATCCTGGTGCAAATCAGAATGTAGTCAGTTTTGCAGTTCTGTAAATGAGCTCTCAAATCCAATCACATGTTTTTGTATCCACTCTGTCTCATGGAGTACCTAGGGTCTCCAGTGAGTTCTGAAGCTATGGGAAGCACAGTGTCATTTCGGGGCCCCCTTTCAATCAGGAAGAGTTTTCTAAATTCGACATAACAGGAAACTTACCAATTCTATAAATATTATTTCAAAATATTACTCAGTTGGGAATCACCCATATTTCATTAAACAACTCTTTTAAGTTTATCTTATACAAAAATTGAATACAATCAAGAAAAAATTGCAAAAATGATTCAATAACAAAAAGGTTTAGATAACATAAATTATCAATATTTTGAAATATTTCTTTCAATTTTGACAAAAGATTAAATTATTGATATTTTATATTGTGCATGGCAGCCACAATAATATTGAAATTCAAAACATCTGTCTAACATTACAATTGTATGACAATAAAATCAATATAAAATTTGGAGGGGGGAGCAGTGGCGCAACCAGGGGGGGGGGGGTTTGGGGTTAAAACCCCTCCCAGAGCTAAGAAGATCGCTATAATTACCACTTATATGAATCAAAACAAAATATAATATTTAAACGTTTTGGCGTATTTCGGATTCCGTTACTTTATTGAATCAGATTCCATTTAATTCAATTAAAAAGCTGAAATTCTATTTAAAACTGAAAGGACATATCACATGGATTAACTAAGTAAAAATTGGTTATTTGAACTAAATCACTTATCTGAGACGTATTATACTAAAAATGATTTCCTGCCGCACAGATGCTCTTTCAGTTTAAATATTACACAGTGCATATTCTAATTAATATTGATTCTATTAACCGGCGATTTAAATAACCGACAAACATCTTTATCAGAAACTCAACCTCCCCCCCCCCCAGAACTGAATTCTGGCTGCGCCACAGGAGGGGGGGGGAGGGTGTTTTTTCAATTTAGCGCCCCTTCAACATTTTCCTATGAAAGCACATGCTTCTCGTGCTTATTTGCTAATCCGCGCCTGAAACACAGACGTCCACAATAGTCTGTGAGTACTTTCATAACACTTTTGCAATACAAATTGTTATTTTAAGATTACATAATAACTAAAACGCAATAAGGGTATAATCCCTCTCGTGCAGCAATTCTTTTTAAATCTGAAGGCTGGAGTGATTCAGGCGTCAGCTCAAAGATTTATGATGTGTATTTTTATAAAGCATTTGCAATCACCTGTGTCCGTAGCCACTCATTTCAAGCACATCCCTCTTGTGCCTTCACAATGCATTCCACTCACATACCCTGGAGTACAATTCATCACTCTGAAGGGACTGCGAAATTCACTCATATACTGCCTCTATAGATCTCCGTAACAGAGCAGGAGAAGGTTCATCTGAGATCTGAGGCACCCCCTCTTCTAACCAAATGATGTCCACTCCCAGGGGGTGCCTACTATTTGTTTACCTATCCATTTTTTGCCCTTTTTCCTGCCATTGAAGTGATTGGTGATTCATGGGGATTTAAAGGGAGGCGTGTGGTGATGACAAATTGTTTTTGTTGAAGCCCCCTAGACCCTCCTCATATAATAGGGAGGAATTGACTGATTTAAAAAAAAAAAAAAAAAAAAGAAAACTTCTGGTGAATAGGAGCTAGGTGTCGGTACAGGGTTCTTACCTTATTTGTAGGATTGAATAGAGAGTATTGTGCCTCCCACGATGGTGAGTTAATATTGCATGACTAGAACACTTAAACTGTGAAGGCCGATTTGAATAATTAATAATTTACAAATAATCTTATGCGGGGATGACAAATTGTTTTTGTTGAATTTCCTAGATCCTTTTCATATAACAGGGAGGAACTGACTCATAAAAAGAGTTATATGAAAAGAGGTTAGGTGTCCGTGAAGGGTACTTACCTTATTTGTACATGTTTGGAAGGAGGTACTGTACCTCCCTGGAAGGTTCTTTTAGGAATTGCCGAAAAGAATGTTGAATGACTACAATATTTAGAATGTGAAAGTCGATTTAACTAACTAATAATTTCATGTTGTGATTGTTTATATTTATATATAACTTGTAACATAAATTTCGATTCAAATTTATATTATATATGTATATAGCAGATATTTTTAGTAAATACTCATGGTTAATGTCAATTTTGCAAGACACTTTAATTTTTATATTATTTCACATATTACCTAATATCCTGAAATCTGCAATTAATAATATCAGATTACTTGTATTTATTTCCAGATAAATAAAAATTACCAAAAAAAAAAAAAAAAAAAAAAAAAAATCTTAATGTTAAATTTGCTTGAATTTATTTATTTATTTTTCTCTATATGTTATGATATGAAATTCAGTGAAATGAAAATATGGTTAAAAAAAGAAGAAAAGGAAAGACTTACATACCATATCAAAATTATATAAATGGAATAAAATAGTACTTAATACTTTTTGAAGTACTTCTTTACTATTTCTATACTTTTGAAAATTAAAAAAGAAAAAGAGAAAGAAATGTAAATCGGAGAACTGACAATTGCCCACAAAATTATTGACAAAATTTCAAACCGATTTGAACAATTTAAGACATCGCATAGCGAAAATTTAACATCCATAATGTAACATTTAAATAAACTATTCAAATGTGCCATTTTCATTTCAATGAATGACAAAATATGAAAATTGTCTAAATTCCTATAGAAAAATGTTCTAACATAAAAGAAGATGCTCATATTTTTTAGACGAATGAACCAAATTTCAATGACATCTATACAGATAATTCCGGGTACATCACCGACGTACTTACCTAATTACAAGCTAATCGAATCATTTTGCGGAAAAAAATAAACATACACAAAACATTTTTCGGATAACCGCAGCAAGTCTAGCGTCTAGCTAACTTATTTATAAAACTGATTGACTGAAAATATACTTATAAACTCCCTTGCTACATATGGAATATGGAGGAAATATATATATGGGTGTTACCGAATTCGACCGACAAATCTAGAGGGTGGTAGTAGGCATCAAGATGAAAAATTGTCATAAAACATGAGGTCGCAAACTACCTATTTAGTCACAAATGCAGGGTTTTTCACCCTAACCAAGCTTAGGTTGTCGCAGGGATATGTTTAAGAAAATTTTAGGTCCTTTAAAGGATCCTATACAAAATAATTTATCTTAAAACAAGAGCCTTCACAATTTTTTTAAATCCCCAAACAGGACTCTTCACGAAGCTTTTTATCCCAAAACAGAACCCTTCACAAAGCAATTTATCTCAAAACAGAACCCTCCACAAAGCTTTTTATTCAAAAACAGAACCTTTCACATAATTATTAATCTTTTAAATAGACCTTTCACAGAATTTTTTCACAAATTTAGTTATTTAAAAATAAAATCTGGCCTGTAAATAAGCATCAGTTGAACTCACCAAAGGGCATATTACTTAGCTTTTTACTTATAAAGACATCGATACCTGAACACATCGATAATTTAAAATTCGCAATATTATGACTAGAACTTTCACAAAGATAAGAAAATCTTGACAATTTCACAGAAACAGGGCTTTGTCAGAAAAGTATGAACAGACCAGAGATTGGCGGTAATAATTTTGAGAAAAATAAAAACATAGCTTTGAAAATGCAAACAGGATTCTCAAGCAATCAATGATATCGTATGAACTGCTAACTGCAGTTTAAAATGTGGAGCGTCGAGTGAATACTGCTGGCGTGTATAATGGAAACTTCTACCACATTTTTCTACGTTTAAAATTTTTATGATTCAAAAGGTTAGAGTATCTATTATCCCGTTGAGCACAACGTCAGTCACAGGTGACTCGGTGACTGACAATAAACTTTCCATTTGGTCCGCAAAAATCACCGATGATTGACAGTCTAAAATATGACAAAAAACTAAATATTGTTTTGAGGTCATTACTGAAAAATTATTTAAAATTATCTTACCTTTTACAGGATTATACTTTCTTAATAATTACTTAAAGCAATGTATATATATATATATTCTTTCAGTTTTATATCATATTTTACACTGTCAGTCACCTTGGCACTCAACGTGTTAAGAGGCTACGTCATCGATGAAAAGATCCGTTCGCAAATGCTTATCCTATGGAACAAATTTATAACGATATTTTGGTTACATTTAAATATTTTTAAATATATATATATTCATTGAATAACTAAAACTAATTTGTATGCAAGGCCGTATTTTTACTTTTTCAATTTTGATCACCTTTGAACCCTTTTTTTTAATGGTGATGCTTTTATTTTTCAAACAGGTTCCGGCAATGAAAGTGTTCGCATTAAAAATATCTGTAAACAAAATAAAAAAAAAAGTACTCTGCACAGATCGGTCTCAGCTATTTAATGCAAAAATTTTTTAAAATATTGGAATGGAAAGGGGATATCGTTATAAATTTTTTCCATAGGATTAGCATCAACGAACGGGTCTTTTTTTTTTTTTTTTACTGAGATTATTTCTAACCGCCATAGCCGATCCTGAATTCGGATCGAGATTGATTAAAATCGTGTTATCCAATCCAAACCAATGCTGAACAGGAATTTATTCCAGAAAATCCAAAAGCAAATCAACGAAGGAATTTACTTCTTTTTTTCTTTAAACGACAGCAAATGGAATGTAGAAAACTATTCGTTAATAAAACTGTCAGTACAAAGTGTGGGAATTAGAGCTCTAGACCATCTACCTTCAATAAAAACAATGATTTTTTTTTTTCTCTTTTTAAGAGTGAACACACGTTTTAAAGGAAATGCCTACAGACAGCTGTAAATTTCTCATCACTCACTGAAGTACGAAGTAATATTTTACGGGGTATTTTTTTCTGTTTGGGTTTTCAGGTAAACCACATAACCAGAGGCTGTCTCCTTTTTAACTCGAAAGGTGGTTTATTCTCAAGAACTCGTTCTTTATGAGGTGCTTTTCTTTTCCTGTGTTAGGTGATAAAATTTTCACAGCAGGAGGTCTGCTTGAGAAATATATTTTACTGTTTGCTTAGCAGAAACTGAAGAAACGGATAATAAAATTTCTTTGACTTAAAATTTGTCATCTTTATTTCATTTTTAGAGACAAAGTACGAGCGTACTTTGAACGAGCTGGAATTTCCAGACGCGGCACGGTGTAAAAAAAAAAAAAAAAAAAAAAAAAAAAAAAGTTCGGCTCGAGCCCGGTCCGATCTCGCCCGACTGAGTTTCTACAAAAAATTCAATTTTTTCTTAACTTACAATTAAGATTCCTTTAAAGAATACCGTATAAATATTTACGGAATATATTTACCGTATATTTTAAAATCCCGATGTGTGCGCAAGACAGAATGTACACAAAAGCAATATTAATTATTACTAGGGATGTAAATTTTCCGGAAAAATATAAGTGGCGGAAAAAAACTGGTTTTTTAACGGTTTTTTTCGGAAAAAAACGGAAAAATTGATTTTTCATGACTGTTTCTCCCAAATAAATTATATTTTCTTAGAGAATATTAAATAAACATTTTTTCCCATTTATATGTATTAAATGAAAATTATTTTCAATTAATATTACAAAATAAAAAGAAAGTAGCAAAGCCTGCTTTTAAAAGTTTAGTTTTTTTTTCCACAGCCTAAGAATTTTTATTAAATGCTATTGTTTGCTATATCATATCTCTGTTGAAATGATTTTTCAGTAACATGTTTAACTACCAATTGACCTAATGTAAAAACCTGAACCAATATGTCTGCAGTTTGGAATGAAATAAGTTATGCATTCCATTTACATACGTATAGTTTTTAAGTAAATGATATTAGTTTAAAGAAATTATTGCAGTTTTGTCATTATTATGAATATCAGTATTCAAAAATTCCATTGTTTGTTTAAAAAATGTATATTTTTACATTAGTACTTTTTTTCCTTAGAATTATAATTTTATTTCCTTTATAAAATATGTTTAGTTTTTGCTTTCCAATCTCAACTCAAAAAAGTTTTGATTTAGTTTTATAATCTAAATTCAAACAAAACTAAGTTTTATTTTGGTTTACTCAGGTCTGCAACAAAAAAATAGTGTAGGATTTATTGACTGTTAGATTTTTACTCACTGAAACCAGAAAAAAAAACATATATATATATATATGTACTTTTTTTTTTTTTTTTAAGTTTAATTTAATGTAATTTTTTTCTTTTATCCCTGAAATCTGGTATTCTATTCTTGAGTAAAAAAAACCATATTCAACAATGTTTCCACATGGTAATTTTATATTTCTAAGAGTAGAAGTCAAAAGTTATGAAAACAGAACACTACAAATAGAAAATGCTCACTATTTCAGGAATTAACAAAAGCAGTTACATACAGAGATAAACTTCTACTGTGCTGTAGAAAACTACAAAAATTCAAAGTTTAATCAAGAGGGAAAGTATAATTTGGAACATAGTTACTTGTAATAAAATATGGAGTTTTTTATTCATCGCAGTTGTACTTTTCGAATGCAAACTGCCCATGTTTTTGCAACATTACTGTACATTATGGAGGTAAAATGGAGGTCAATTTTAGATTCAATACTTTGAAGAAACATTCCATTAATCAGCTATAACGAAATCTTGAAAAATGCAGTATAGTAGTGCCACCTATAGGGCAATTTACACCAAAAATTAAACAACATTAATGTATATCAGAAACTGTCTAAAGCTGTAGTTTGATTTTTTTTTTTTTTTTTTTTTTTTTTTTTTAATCGCCCTTGAGGGAAAGCTTTTGCGATAATCATGAATAATGCAGCATAGCAGCGTCATCTGTTGAGCAATTTACACCAAACAGTAATGAGCACGAAGTTATGTCAAAGATTAACTTAATCTGAAATTTTATAAAAATACATACATTAGTTTGAGACAGACTCACAGAATGACAAATATTTTCTAAAAACTATCAAAACGTGTTCAGGACCTTCTAAAACGTTTAAATACACCAAAAACTGGTAGTCATATTTTTCACGAATTCAATACATACTTTTTGAAAAGATAGATTAAAGTAATAAATGCATACTTCAAATTTTATGTTGAATTTTTAATTTTATCATTTCCATTAATCGGCATATTATTGCAATAATTTTACACATGAATTCATTTTTAAAAAGAGAAGTTGCATTTAATCTAGATATTTTTCATGTAATCAAGTTTTTGTGAAATTGTGAACTTGTATATACTTATACAAAATATATTCAGAATTTTTGAATAAGAAATTATTACTATACTAGAAGACAGCCCGTCAAAATGACGTGTTTGCATTTTTAAAAGGATGATAAAAAAATTATAACTGTGGTCAATCAGCCACTTTAGGCTTAAACAATTTTTAAAAATACTGCGATTAAACATGCGGAAAAAAATCTATATAAAAAAAGGAAATTTTAACAGAAATTTGCATTTAAAACTATAACAAAATTGTCTGGTGGAAGGGGGGGATTGGAATGAACAAATCGTAAATACATAAATTTTAAAAGAATAAAGTAACGCAAAAAATCAATTATAAAAGATTATATTGTGAAACTACAGCCAAAAAATATATAAAAATACTGAGAGAAAATAATAAAAATAGCTAAAATATATAAAAAAAAAAATTCCTATTTTGGACTATTTTTTAGCTAATACTTAAAAAAAAAACACTCTATAAGATCGGAAACAAATGTAAACAATAAAGAGTAAACAGCGCGTGTTCGAGAGACACACGCGCTGCGCGCGCGAGCTCAGGGATTTTGGCTTCCGAGTACTAAATCCGCTGTAATATTCACTCCATGTACCTGTCTCCTGAACACGCGCGCTCAGCGCGCATAGCTCCCGAACGCACCCAATCATTCCTGAGTCGTGATGTTACAATGGAGTCATTCTAAAGATTCATTCACGGAATTTGTCATTCTTAAATGGCAACAGTTTTAACTTGTTTACATTGTTTGTTCTTTTTCGTAATTGCTGGTTGTTTTATTTAGAACTTAAACATTATAATTAAATAGTTTTTGTAGGTTTTAAAGAAAATGCGTAATGAATAAATCTTTTACATGTATATTTTCATAAGTTGAACAATTAGAATATTTGTCAACGGCTCGGAATAGTTAAGCCTAACGTGGACGCAATTGCAATAAGTTTCTTTTTCTCGTGGATGGGCTGACCCCGGAATCGTCGTACACGGAGGGGTTTTATATATATAATTTAGGTTCCTATTTAGACATTTTTAAAAAGGTTATTTACATACATATATGCAACTTCATAAGATTCAGCTGCTGTATGGCATGAGATTTTTTTTTCTACAATCACTGCACTTGCGAAAGATTCAATTTTTGATTAAACTTTTCCTGAAATGTCTATTTTCAAGAGAAATTTTGCAAAGGGTCTTGTGTTTCAAACAAGAAAAAAATGAGAAGGATCCTTTCAAGTCTTCTCAAACTGATTTCTGCTCAGAGATCAGATTACTCACATTAAAATTTTCATGTGAGACACTCAACATAAAAATAAATAAAGTAAAAAGTATGAGAATGTAGCTATTACAAAATTTTCACTATATTATTTCATAAATGAAATTTCAATTTTTCCAGTTCGGAAAAATTGAAAAATAAGCCTTCGGAAAAAAACCGGAAAAAAAACAGTTTTTTTCCCAATTTTTCCGGTTTTTTTCCGAGCATTCCCATCTCTAATGATTACTGAGATTCTTAAATGTTTCAACATTAAAATAAGGATTAATTAAAAATTAATGCAGTTTAGATTTTTTTTAAAAGTAGGGTTAGAAACATACAAGTTGTGTAATAAAAAGATTTGTGAAAATATTTATCTGTCACTTATTAAGGCTTTTCTCAAATCGAAACTAGCTACATTCTGACACATTTCTGAATTCATTTAATTTCGGAAACGCATAGGATTGACAGGTGTTCTCATTCAGAAACTATGTAATCGAATTGAGTTTTCCATTTTTTGATAAAAGCAATATATCTTTCGAAATTAATGTCAAAATTAGCGTTTTGAATTGAATTTCTAGAAGCGACAGCAAGAGAAAGGGGATAGACTTATGCTGACACGTGACAAAAATCTCTTGTATATCGTTAAGTAATTTATTTATGAAAAATGAAAAAGAAAAACATTAATTTATTCCGAATTCCTTCAATAGTCAGACCTGTCAGTTTTATGTCTTTACAGTTAAACAAATCAGCAATATTTACTGAAAAGAAGTTTTTTTCTGAAAAAGAAATTGAATTTCGTAATTTTTACAGAAAAAAATAGATGTATTCTTTACGAAAAAATCTGTTTTAATAAAAAATTGCAGTTATTTCCTGTAAACTAAAAGCTTTTAGGCTGGTATTGACCGTTTATTTTCCTGTCAATAAAAGGTGTTTTTTTTATTCTTTTTTTTTACAGTGTATTGCTCGCTTACATACCGTAGACTCCAAAATACAGACTAATTCGATTTGCTTTAAAGTGGTTACTGAAGATTAAATTATAATCAAACAACCAGTGACGTTCTATTGTAATCGATTTTCCATCAATTTCTCCTTGACTGAAGGATTTTAAGGCCAAATCAACTGTTATCAAGACAGCTAAAACGGCTGTCTTTTAGATTGATTAAGTAGGATCAATTAAACATTTTAAAATCAACTTGTACATAATCCATAGATATACAATATTGCTGCCTCTAAGAATTTTATAATTGCTGTATTAGAAAATTGGCTTAAAAACGACACATAAATTTTTTCGTTTTAAATATGTCGTAATTTTCAACAAAGTTTTGTTTCGCTTTTCATACGTGAAAATACATTTTTGATTAGTTAAAAAGACCATCTCGAATTATAAATAAATCTTTCGTGTAAATATATTTTTAATATGACATAATTTTACCTATTTATTGCTTTTAATGCTTAATAATTTAATTAATTTTAAGCTTTAAAAAAATATTTATATGTAAATAATTTTTATAACATAATTTCTCCCATTTAATGTTTTGAAAATGCAATCATTTAGTTACTAAAGTTCTTTTCTTTTTGTTTTTAACAGTCATATGTAAATAAAGATCTTTAATTGAAGGAAATATTCTCCTTTTGAAAATGACATAAAAAATCAAACAAATCTTTATTGAAATAATGAAATTTTGAAGAAGAAATTTGAAGAAAAGCCTTCGACAGATTAGTCAAATTAAAAAAGAAAAAGAAAAAAAAATAGCACACAACACACTGCAAGCTTGTCACTTATGTTTTAGCTTTAGATGGCTAGACTGCTAATACGTTTTTGTTCCTGTAAAAGTTAAATAGAACTATTTTGACTGTTTTCAACATTAAGTAGTCCTTAATCTTAGTATTAACGGTTTCCCAAAAACAGAATCCTATTAAATAAGTCTGGACAGACTCTTGGCCTGTTACCAGTTATAAATCGTCTATTATTATTTACATTTATAATTCTATGAGAGTTAGAACAACAATAGTTTTAACTATACGCCAAAACATCCTCGCCGAAATTGGCCAACATGTTCTGAATTTCCAACAACGAAATATTTTAAACAACAAAAAGTAAAAAAATGAAATGAAAAATAAAGAATAATGTGCAATTTTTTTTTAAGAAATATGTTTTAAACAATTAGTTTCATATTAATTAAATTAGGATTATACGTTGAAAAATTAATATATATACCATGAAAGGACAGTTTAAATGATGTTTCATTTTTTTTCTTTCGTGTTGCCAAATCTAAGAAAACAATAGAACTATAATTAGAATTTAATTTAATAAATTCAATGGCGTTATAACTTTCTCAATTTCATATCAATTAGAGACACATTTAAAAATAATCTGACATATCGAAAAATCGAGAAAATTAAACTTTACATGACGAAAATAATATTTTAGTAAGCACTTACACTTCAGTTATGCAGTTTATTTTCTTTAAATACTAAAAGCTGTGACTTAATATCTTTTTCAAGAAGCACCGCAGGAAATTTATGAAGCTTTTAACGAATACCGGATCATTTCCAAATCGCACTTTCTACCAGATAATGACCGAAATCTAAAGAATTCTAAAACTGAATGTTAGAAATTGAGTCAGTGATAAATTCTGTTATCGCTGAGTGCTTACACTGTTAAAAGACGGTTGCTATTCATTACCATACGCTAACTCCTTGTTAATGTAACATTTATTATTATCGCACAAATTTTGCCGATATGCAAGATGTCTAATGGTCGATCAAATAAACTGACGAGAGTACTTTTTGAACACGACACTTGAATTAGGATTTTATTTCGTTATTCAAATAAATTTCAGGAATTTGTGTTACAAAATTTAATAAATAAAATTGTAGGTTTTTTCTTTCCAAGTGTAGAAAAGCATTGATTTTCGGCTCCCCAATTGGATGAAAATATATAGTACTATAATATTTTCATTTGATTAACATGTTTTGATTTGTTTTAAAATTATTAAGATACGTTTTTGGTTATGAACTATATACTGCAGAACCACGTCTATACGAAAGACCTTAAAATTCCTTAAAGTCATTAAAAATAAATATGAAAAATTTTAAAGGTCAATGCTATTTTTATCGGTGTCAAACGACAATTTTCAACATACTTTGATTTATAATTACTACTTTATTTGTAAGTTTTGTATCAAAATTCAAAACAATTCGGAATCACTTTTAATATATTGAAATTATTTTTAATACTTATTAGCTTTAAAAATTAGAAGCAAAATAAGTGAAAATCATAACCTTGAAAGCTGTTACTGGATAAAGATAGAAATAGAGTTAAAAAAGCATGTTGTTTACAAAACAAAATAAACAGAGTGAACTTTCCTAGTTAATCCATTGCGTAATTTTGAGCACTTATTATAAAGACACGTACTACACTTCATTATTATACAAAATGTGTTCTGATTTTCTTTTGTTTTTCAACTTTGCATCGTTTCAATGCTGTTTTTCACGTCACTTTTCAAATAAAAACACATCTGACTCTGTTGCATCTTCTTGTACTTCAATACATCAACTTACCGCATTTAAGGGTGTATTCAAAAAAATGGTTTTCCACCTTCAACACCTTGAAATTTTCCGACTCATTTTTAAAAGTAGAAACACGAAGCTGAATGGGGTAATTTTTGAAGGGATGCATAAGGAGCCGTGTGATGTCAATCTCCGCTGAATTCATTAGAATTTGATTTATAAACAATTACCTTCTCAGTTCGATCATTTTTTCATTCCCAGATATCCAGGTTCGGAAATTTCAGTTCAAAAGACCAACTTTCAATGCATTTTTTTGTAATATTCAAGAAATAGAATTCATTTACCAAGAAATTGAGAGACACGGCACCTTGTGTCATTTCTAAATAAGACAATTTGCTAGATGGATGCGTTTGAGAGTAAAAATGAATTTAAAAATAAATCTGAACATGAGCAGTTTGAATCTAAATACGCCCTTAAGATCTTAGTAGCCTCACTATGTGTAATCCTGTAATGACATCTACCATAATATGTAATATATTACCGCAACATTTTTATTACAACGATATTCTAAATTATTATCAAATCTTTTCATCAAACAAGTTTTCATCATAAACTTCCCGGTTACAAGAAAATTCCTATGAAGCTCCGCTTATCCGAAAAGTCCTATGGAACCCCGGTTAACCGAAAATGTTTTGGTCCCATGCTTTTCGGATAACCGACGTTTTACTGTATATGCAGGTAAATTCGACTGATAGATTCAGAGGGGAGATGGTATAGGTATCAAGAAAATGAAAAGTTATCATAGAACTTGGGTCACAAACAACTTATTTAGTCATAAAAAAGTGTTTCGTTTATAGTTGACGTTGACGGTAATAATTTTGAAAATGTAGTAAAAAAAATAAAATAAAAACATAATGAAAATGCAGCGATATGTACCTTGTTTTGTGTGCAATATTATAGCTTTAAAAAAGTTTAGACAACTTATCAAAAAGTTATTTATATGCACATACAGCTAATAAAATACTCTAATAATAATATCAAATAATATCTCTAATAATATCAAAATACTCTAATGTATTTTGATATGTTTCAGACATATTTGTCTTTATTTATGACGTAAATTTGATGCTGAGTAAAATGTTATCCATATAACGTGAATTTCTATATGACGCACAACGCCAAAGAAATTCTATTGACATTAATTCAAATTAAAAAAGGTAAGGAGAGTTTAATTTTTAATATAAAAAAAAAGATTTCATTTAAATATATATATAAAAAAAAAACAGTACTTAACTAAGAATTTCCATGCATTAAATGCTTAAGTTCTTTATGCTTCCCATTTTATCCTCAGAAGATAATGACTTTTGTTATAAATAAAATAAAATAAAAAGATCAAAGGAACTATAAATAAAACAAAGCATTTCCAAAATCATATGTTAATTCATTATTAAAATTACATTCTTTTTTTTTTTAAAGAAAAAGAAG
Organism: Maratus speculifer; assembly: GCA_964019185.1. NCBI lineage: Eukaryota > Metazoa > Arthropoda > Arachnida > Araneae > Salticidae > Maratus > Maratus speculifer. Next base: position 353,857,964 of record OZ025289.1, read on the forward strand.
AATGAGTGGGCTGAAAGTATAGTCGAAATGCATAGAGAAAATGTAGGGAAACAATGCTGAATACTTGACATTTATTTTATACATTTTTAATTTTTAAATAAAAGACATGTACTAAAATGAAATATGATTAGATATATGATTTATGTTTTATCTTACTTATTTTGGTCTTTTAAATAAGAATTTTTGATGGTATATGTAGTAACTTTATTTTTCTGCAGCACATTTTATAAAAAGGTTTTAAAATCCAACTGAATTGATAACAAAAAATTGATTCCATAATACACCTAAAATTAATAAAATTTAAAGACAAACTTACAAATTAGCATTATTAATCAAACATCAACGTTGTAAGTTTATAAACCGCTCCCCTCACCAATTTAATTGCAAAAAATTATCACATTTTTTGCAGTTACAGTCGGCTCTCGTTAATTCAAACTCGTCGGGACCACATAAAATGTTCGAATTATCCGAAGTTCGAATTATGGAAAATATGAAATGAAAACGTGCTTAATATGGTACTATTACAATTGAATTAATGTTATAGTGTTTTTTATATTTATTTCATCCGTTATTAGAATATGCTATAATATTAAATTAAAATATATAGATACATAAACTAATTAAAAGATAAGAAGCAAGCAGAATGGAAGAAAAATTTAAAGCGTCACTGATGGACAGACAGGGCACTAAGAAAGTGAATATCAAATGCATTGAATTATAAGTATACTCGTTCGGAACAATTTTCACAAAAATCAAAGAAAGAAAGTTATTCAAATGATCTGAAATGCGTGAGAAAGAAAAGAAAAATTAAAAATCGGAATTCTCGTTAGTTCGAATTAAACAAAGTCAAGAGAGAATGAGTTCGAATTAATGAACATTTTTAACGTTATTCTGCCTTGAAAATTTCGGGACTTCATGCTTAATTCGAATTAAACGAAGATTCGAATTATCCTATTTCGAATTAACGAGAGTCGACTGTATATCATTGCATTTCATCTGCATATTTCCTATGAGAAAATCTGAGAACCTGGCAAACAAATATAATATCTTATTTAATTATATATAATTTATTATATTTAATGCTTCAGCCAATTAAAAATGTGATAAAACAAGTCGTGGTAACAAACATGCCAATTTCTCTTGGGATAATAATTGACTGTAATTTGCATGGTGTAGCCGAAATAACTCGGGATAATCAGGGAAGCGAATGGGGAAATAAACAGATTATAAAACTTGATTATCCAAATAACTGCAATAATTTTGCATGATGCAAAATAAATTACAATAAAATAAACATCAGCATATATACTTGACTTAATATTTTTATCAAGCAGAACCACGGGAAATTTAAGCTGTTAGCGAATGCAAAATCATTTTCAAATCACTCTTACCTGATAATGACCGAAGTCTATTGAATTCGAAAACCAAATGTTAAGTAATTTAGCTAGAGATAAATTTTGTTATCGCTCAGCTACTTATAATGTTAAGCGACGTTTGGTATTCATTACTGTGCGAGAAATTCTTGTTAAGGCATCTTTCAATATTATTTTTAAAATTCTGCAGATATGCAAGATGTTTATAATGGTCGTATTAAACGAACTGGATATCGCATATTTTGAATACAACACTTGAATTAGGGTTTTATTTCGCTATACAAATGAATTTTAGTGACTCAAATTATAAAAATTTTCTAGAAAATTTAATTAATTATTTTCATTTATTATTTGAAACATTGCCCATGATATCACTGTTTTACCATAAATTTCTAGGTTTTTCTCTTTGAAAAGTATTAAAGAAACACTTTATAAAACTATACGCTAAATCTTTGTGGAATTTACTTTCCATTTTATTAAGAAAAAAAAAAGGGGGGGGGGGAGAAAAGTAATTTGAATGAAGACAAAATTAAATAAAAGCTTAAACGATGACGACGTAATTAAGATCAAATTCCATTACCTTTTTAAAAAATTAATTTAAAACAACACCTATATTTATTCTGATTTATTAAAATTATGATTGATTATTATTTTTAATTTCGCTTTGTTATCCTTTCAATTAAGTTATAAAAAAAATAGTAATAGCTATTAAATATAAACTAATAACTTATAAAGAAGAAAAGCTTCAGAAATTATTATATATATGTATATAAAATAAACATACAAATCAATATTAATTACAGTGATTCTAATTTTATATACTGAAGAAAAAAGTAAACAGATTTATTATTTTTTTAATGAATTTTTGTATTGTTTGTTGCACGCATGCATAATATATTAAGGATTTATTGTTTAAACAAATTATACTTATCTAAGGAAAAATGTTTTTATGTTTCTAGACTAGGTTACTTAAGTTTGGCAATCCAAAAAAAAAAAAAACTGTACTAGTTCTAAATAATCATTAATGAAAAGGTAAACATTTATGTATAAACAATTGCATTATGTATGAACAATTGCATTATGTATAAACAATTGCATTACATCTAAATTTACAGAATGCATGTATAAAACTTCAAGTTCAAAATGCAAAATAAAGAAAAATCTAAGAGAGCAATACTATGCAAACTCATTTGAAAGAAAACTTTTAAGGTTGTTCTCAACTGCTCTACTCAACAAGCGCAAAATGTTTCTGACACATTAACAAATTCCTTTTTTTAGCGGAGAGGTACAAAATTGGAAGTTCTGGCCAGTGGTGCAGTCAGAATTCGGTTCTAGGGGGGGGGGGGGGGGGGGGGGTTGAGTTTCTGATACAAGTGTTTGCCGGTTATTTGAATCGCCGGTTAACAGAATCAGTACTAATTAGAATATTCACTGTGTGATACTTAAACTGAAAGAGCATCTGTATGACAGGAAATCATCATTCTTTCAGCATAATGCGTCTCAGAAAAGTGATTTAGTTCAACTAACCAATTTTTACTCAACTAATCCATGCAATATGCGCTTTCACATTTTTAAGTAGAATTTCCGCCATTTAATTGAATCCCTTTATTAAATGAAATCTGATTCAATAAAGTGGCGGAATCCGAAGTACGCCAAAACGTTTAAATATTAAGTTTGGTTTTGATTCATATAAGCGGCGATTATAATGATCTTTCATAGCTCTGGGAGGGGTTTTAACCCTAAAACCACCCCCTTGGCTGCGCCTCTGGTTCTGGCTATGTAAGCACTTTCGAATCGAACTCAGTTTTCCATTTTATGATAATTAAATTAACCTACGGAGTTATAAGCTATTTTGATTACGTGATTATGCGATTTTCTACTTTTCGGTGACTAGTTTTCCTGCTTTTGTCGGAAAATGCGATTCAAAACATCAATTTTGACGGCTTGTTCTGAAATAGCTATTGCGTTTGCACAAAAACAGAAAAATGAGTGTGATTCGATAGTTTCTGAATAACAACACCTGCTAGTTTCATGCATTTTCGAGCAAAAATGAATTAAAATTTATGGCACAAAGTTGCCCTTTTTGATTTAAGAACACCCTTAAGTCAGTTTTATTGGATGCAGATGTACATTGTAACAAAATTTCATAACGCAATCTTATGTTATAATTTTGAATGTATCTATTTGAAGAATTATTTGAGAGAGGTGAAAATCCATAAATTCCTCGTAAACTAATAAAGTGTATTAATATATTATTAACTTTATAAGTAAATATAGAAAACTGTTCTAATTCATGCAGACATAAGAAATTACAAAAGTATTCAATAAATGAAAATATTTTTTTAATTGAAAAAAAAAAGCAAATTATAATAAACTATTTTGATGGATTGTAGATTTTACTGCACAGATGTTTTTCTAAATAAACAGAAATAAAAGTTCTTCTACGATATTCCCCCTCACCCCATAAATTAACAAAACAAATCGACCAAATGTATTGATTTTAAGACACCATCTCTGTTAGAAAATATATTAAAAAGTAATTTATTCCGTTTAGTTATTTAACTCATGTAATTATCAATAGTTAGTCAATAAAACTGTTCAAGAGTAATTTTTTCAAAAATAATACAAATTATTACAGTTACAGTGTAGTTATTAAAAAGAAATAGTAAATTAGGATGAATTACTTTGTTTAACGCAGGTATATTTTTAAATAAAGATGAAAGACTTTAAAACTCACGCACATGTATAATCAATAAAAATAAAACGTGCTCTTCAATTCTTCGTAGATGGGAAATAAATATAGAATTTAAATACATAACTGCATACTTATTGACAAAACTGTAATCAGTATTAATACAGTAAATGTAAAATTTAAAGCAATCATTTATGGCAAATACATTAAAAAAAAATTGATTCTGTCTATGTAACAACATTTCTAATTAACAATAGTTAACTGGAACATTTTTTTTTTTTTTTTTTTTTTTTTTTTTTTTTGTTTAGACACAAGAACCAACTAAAATAATAATAATAATAATAAAACTATAAGAAAATGATACTTTATTAAAGTGTCCATACCAGAACTGCATATTGAGCAGACACCATCATTAAATAATAGCTAAATATTTCCTAGAGGGTTTAATAACGGAAAAATAAAATAGAATTTCGAGTATTGCAATTAAACACGCAATGAAATATTATGTAATACAAGAGGACAAAGGAGGAGAAAATTACTTTTGCCAGTGAGAGATCGAAAAACAAACGGTGATTGGAATGCTAAGCAGGTATGAATAATAATAAAATGAAATTAAATGGCGCTATTTATGGAGATACAGTTGTCAAAGAAAGATTGATAGGTATGAGTTAAATATAGCATCTACATGTAATTCAAAAGAGTTTAGGAATACAGGGAAAAACAACTGAACTTCCCTGGACTTTTAAATGTAATTTAAATTTAATTTTTTTTCACATGTATTTGAAGAAATTTACAAATATTTTTCTTCACAGGTTATTCAAAATAATTAAAGTGGGAAAGAAAAGGGAACTAAAGATGCGTCGCCCCTTAGAAGATAAATGTTAAGTCTTTTTTCTTTCAAGTATTTAAAATTGATCTCTGTTAGAAAAAACATTATAAGTAATTTATTCTGTTTAGTTATTTAACACATCTAATTATGAATAATTAGTCAACGAAACTGTTCAGGAGTAATTTCTTCGAAAATAATAACATGAATTATTACAGTTACACTGTAATTTAAAAAAATAAATTGCAAATCATGACGAATTATTTTATTTAATGCAGACATATTTTTAAATAAAGGTGAAAGATTTAAACACTAACGCATACATACATGTCGATAAAGATAAAACATACACTCTTCGATTCTTCGCAAATAGAAATTAAGTATAGAATTTAAATGCATAAGAGGTTTTAATAGCATACTTATTGACAAAACTGCAATCAGTATTACTACAGTAAATGTAAAATTTAAGGCAGAATCATTTATAGAAAAGACGTTAAAAATAATTGATTCTGTCTAAGTAACAACATTTCTAATTAAAGATAGTTAACCGAAGATTTTTTTATTCAGGCACAAATATCAACTAAATAAATAAATTAAAAAAACTAAGAAAATTATACCTTATTAAAGTGTCCATACCAGAACTGCATACTGAGTAGACACCATCATAAATAATAGCTAAATACTTCCTCGAGGGTTTAATAAGGAAAAAATAAAATAGAATTTCGAGTATTGCAATTAAACACGCAATGAAATATTATGTAATACAACTAGGGAGGAGAAAATTACTTTTGCCAGTGAGAGATCGAGAAATAAACGGCGATTGGAATGCTAAGCAGGTATGAATAATAATAAAATGAAAAGAAATGGTGGTAGTTCAGGAGATACAGTTGTCAAAGAAAGATTGATAGGTATGAGTTAAATATAACATCTACACGGTAATCCAAAAAAGTGTGGGAATGCAGGGTAAAGCAATTGAACTTCTCTGAGTTTTTTAATTGAATTGAAATTTAATTTTTCTACCATTTATTTGCATAAAATAACAAAATTTATTCTTCATAAATTATTTAAAATCATTAAAGTGGAACAGAACTATAAACTAGAGATGTTTCGTCCAGTAGAAGATAGCTGTTAAGACTTTTTTCTTTCAAGTATTTAAAATTAATCTCAAATGTAACTTGCGAAAAAAAAAAGTAATTTTAGTTTTTTATCGCAAAAATCAAAAATTAAAAAAAAGAAGATTTTCAGGTACATATTTTTATTTTTATCAAACAAGAGTAAGCGTTTCTCACTATATAAAAAAGTCCAAAAATTGTCATCTTGAAAACGAGATTTCCCAACGAGATTTTATAGCAACATTATATAAAACCTAAATAAAAAATTACGAAATTTGTTTAATACATCATTAATCACACAGTTTAAGAAAAATGTTAAATACTTTAATTATCATGCTTAAAAAAATTGGATTTGTCTTGTTCCATTTTAATTTCATCTTAGCAATTTTCATTAGATTTTTTTTTAAACTTTTGCAATTATATGCAATTCAAATGTTTAAATATATATTATTATTAATTAGTCAAACTAATAATAGCTAAATTTGAAATAGCTATAATTGTTGTAAACCCATATTTTTATCACATTTTTTCTCGTTCTAAAACAATTACTACATTATCTCAAAAATGCATGCATTAATTTATTAAAAAAAAAAAAAAGTGCGTGCAATTTACATGAAAATACTGGTGCCTTAAAAAAAGACTCACAAGTACAAATTTTCATTTTTATCAAACAGGAGCAAGCGTTTTTCACTACATAAAAAAATTCTGAAAATTCTCATTTAGAAGATTCATTATTAGCAAAATCATGTAATATATATTTTGTCCATTTGTTCCCGACGAGATTTTAAAGCAACATTATGTAAAAAATAAAAAGTTACGAAATTTGTTTAACACATCATTAATTATACAGTTTAAGAGGAATGTTAAATACTTTAATTTATCATACTTAAAAAAACTGGATAACATATAACTGTGGATAATTTACATCAAGTCATTTATAACTATGCAGCACTTATGTTACAAAAAAATATGATATCGATAGTTTTAGTTCTTTATAGTTCAAAATAGCTAAAATAAAACAATCTGTATTTATACTTTTTGTTTTTCTATAAGCTTCATGAAACAATAAGTAAAAAAAAATTAATTGCTGTAGTATTTTAAATATTTCGCTAGGCATCAATATTTACAAAATTAATTTGATAATTGAAAAAATAAATTTTCTAAAAATCGTGTTGTTATTTTTATCATCTATTATGTATTATATTTTTTAAAAATGGGAGAAAAATATTTTGGAACTGAACGTTGATTTTTAATAATTCAGGCAAGAAAAAGACAAAGCATTCGTTCCAAAAAATTAAATATTTAGCATTTAAAAAATATTCCGTTTGTTTTACAACAATATCTAAAAAAATATCAATTGTAGTAACAATTTAAAATTTTCGCTAAGCATTAACATTTATCAAATTAATTTAAATTAAAAAAGGTAAGCCTTTCTAAAATTCACGTAATTATTTTTATCATCTATTATAAATTAAATTTGGGAGAAAGTCTGTTGTTAATAATTTAGCTTCAAAATTAAATATATTCTATTTAACAAGAATTCTGTTTATTTTATAATACTATCTGAAGCATATCAATTGTAGTAATATTTTAATTATTTTGCAAAGTATTAATATTTATTAAATTAGTTTAATAATTTAAGAAAGTAAACATTTCTAAATTTTGCGTAGTTATTTTTTTCTACTATTATTTATTATATTTCTCAAACTAGACAAAAGTATTTTGGATTTGGATGTTTATTGTTAATAATTTAGGCATAGGTTAAGCGTTCGTTCCAAAATTTTGTTCCATATTGCATTTAACAAGAATTCTGTTTATTTTATAACAATATTCTAAAATTATTAATTGTAGTAACATTTTAAGTATTTTGCTAAGCATCAATGTTTATCAAATTAATTTGATAATTAGAATATTATTTTAAAGATGGAAGAACGGTATTTTGGAATAGAATGGGTGTTAATAATTTAAGCATAAAGGATTAAGCATTTGTTCCTAAATTGTAAAGCTAAGAAGATCCAGTTAACAGGAACCAGTTAACAGAATCCATTTAAGAAGAATTCAGCTGATTTTTTTATAATTTAATAATTATATAAGGTACTATTTGGCTGTCCCGTCGACTAATTTTGTCAAATATTACAAATCGCAAAACTATTAGCCAAACTGTGCAAATTGATGCATTTTTTAAAAAAATAACGAAAAAGCAAGTAAATTGGTGAAACATTAATAAAAATATAAATAAAAAGTTCAATTAAGAATCACTTGATGACATAACAAACACGAGTATTATGTTTAATGTCAAGTAATGTTATATTTACGATAATCCATCATTGGCATTTAATCCAAAAATTTGGCATTAGATTTTTGGTCGACCAAGTAGTACCTTATATAATTCATAAATAATTATTTATAGCGAAGTCATTTTAACATACAATAGAAAATTTTGCAGGTATATTAATTATAAAACACATGAAAGATTACTCAACATAAAATAAACTTCAATCTATTTTAAAAAGAAGGAGGAAAGAGAAAGAGAGAGAAAAGTCTTTTAATGTGAAACAGGTGATATTTTTTTGGAAAATTAACTGGTAGCTTAATTGCAGGTGACAGTTGGTATTAAACAGATGAAATTTATTTAAGTTAATTTTCGTCCGCACTCATCTGTGATACACATAATTAAACCTCTTCGCTCCTGTACTAAAATAAAGTAACACTTTACTTTTTTTTTTTCCTTAACACATTTTCTTTCAGAATTTTTATAATAAAACAGACAGAGAAAAAAAGCCATGAATGTTATTTAGTTATTTTATCGCAAGAGAATAATGAAGTATTTCGTGCTTTTTTTATCAGTAAATTCTAAAAAATTCCTCTAACGCAAAATTCAATACAGATAAACTAATAATAATCATAAAAGAGTATTGTTAAACATTTTTAGTTGCCAATGAAGATTCACGAAACTCTAGTCAACCACTCGTAAAGAATTAGAATAGCCACTGTTGTTGATAGGCTGCGAATACCGATATATGCTTGATATCGAAGAATAACCTATTCAGTTAATATTCAAGAATAATTTACTTACAGATTATTTACATAAAAATAAAAATCGCATTTATAATCTGGGATATAGCAAATCCTGCACAACACTAAGTTATACAGTGAGATGTTTACGTATTGGATAGTACTATTAAACTAAGCGCTATTCCCTTCCCACTTTGCCGATCTCAGAAAAGCTTATGGAACAACCCATCCAGGTTTCATCTGACGTCAGATACACGCTTTTCCATGCAGGAGTCAATATTTTCTCGGGAACACTTGCGCTAGCAAATACAAGGCTCAAATCACCAGCCATTACCCACGATACTTCAGCCAATACTATCAAACACACACTCTCTCTCAGAAATATCTCTCTCTTAATATCTCACTGAACTTTGTTTCCACGCTCGGTCATTCATTAGGGATTCCCAGGGACTTTTGCTTGTTCACTTTATCTAATTTTTTTAGATGCTCACATTCTTACATACAAAAGAAACACTGGTATGAATTTTACACATTGGAGATTTTCATACAGTAAGATATTCGGATAGTAAGCTCAAAATACAAAAATAAATAAATAAAAATAAAATAAAATAAAAAAATTAGACAATCAATTAAACACACGCTTATTAATGCAGAAACCTAACAAATATAATACTATGAAATTTTGCTGGTTTAAAATAATAAAATAATATTATTTTTACTTTTGAACTTATAAAATAAAGGAAACAGGCAAACTTAATAAAAACATTATTAGATCAACAAAATTATAAAACACATTTTAAAGGAGAAAAAATAGATATTGTATTTATGTATTATCCGTATCTTGAATATAAGATCGCGAAAAGAAAAAAATTACCAATCTTGTTTACCATCACCAATCAAGCTCAAAACATTAATTTAGCATTATTAAATATATATAATTATTAAAATTGACAAATAATATAAAAATAAACTAATTAAATTATTAAAAAATATATAATAATAATAAAATTATGTAGTTATTGCAAATAATAGATAATTTAGCACTATTATTATCACCGTTGTTGGCGCATTTATTGTTTCAAGTTTCTGAACTAAAAGTCTATGCAAAATATTGTGATCAACAATTTACTTGTAGCTTGATTCTTTAAAAACATATTACCCGCACTGTATATGGGGAAAATTTAATAAACAAATGTCAGTATTTAAGATTTTTTTAATAAATTAGAAAACGGATAAAAGCTTTATATGCTTTATTTTTTTTTTCGTATCATTATTTTTAAGAAGAAAAAAAAGTAAAGCTATTGCAGGTAAAGCTATTGCATAGCATTTTTTATCAACTCAAGCAATTATAATTATTTATTTATTTATGCAGTTTTTTTTTTTTTTTTTTTTTTTTTTTTTTGTCTTTGATATTAATTTAAGTTACACTTTTTCAGCGTGATGACCGATAACAATTTTTTTTTCTTTTATTGAGTAAATGAGAAGTTAATATCGCTTAAAATATTTTTATTACCTTACAATACATGTAGGTTAATGAGGAATTTTTATCATTGAAACTATACGTTTATGGTAGCTGAAATAAAAAACATAAGTTTGAGACTTGATATTCTCAAAATATCTTAAAAATACCGCGTTAATGTCTGTCGAAGTCTACCGTAGGATACTGTGCCGAAGTCTGCCAAACTGAAGCAACGTTAGCCGGAGGGTTAGGTTTTTTCTCGTTACGGAATTTCTAGATTCTTTCGCCGCGCTCAAAGCCCGCGATAAAAACTATGTAATACCTTAATAAATTACCAAACAAAATTTGGCCGCGCTACGAAAATTAGATGGCAAGTTATAAGCATTTTAACTCTTTCGACCCTCACCGTGGGAGGGGGGGGGGGTCTCCTGTCACAAAAAATTAACACCGTTTCATAATAAATCACCAAACAAAATTTGGCCGCGCTACGAAAATTAGATCGCGAGTTATAAGCATCTTAAATTTTTCGACCCTCAACGTGGGGGGGGGGGGGGGGATCACCTGTCACCAAAAGTAACACTGTCTCATAATAAATTACCAAACAAAATTTGGCCGCACTACGAAAATTAGATCGCGAGTTATAAGCATTTAAACTTTTTCGATCCGCACCGTGAGGGGGGGGGGGTCTCCTGTCACCAAAAATTAACACTGTTTCATAATAAATCACCAAACAAAATTTGGCCGCACTACGAAAATTAGATCGCGAGTTATAAGCATTTTAAATTTTTCGACCCTCACCATGTCTCACCTCACCTTCTCCTGTCACCTAAAGTAACACAGTCTCATAATAAATTACCAAACAAAATTTGGCCGCGATACGTAAAGTAGATCGCGAGTTATAAGCATTTTAAATTTTTCGACCCTCACCGTGGGGGGTCTCCTGTCACCAAAAATTAACACTGTCTCATAATAAATTACCAAACAAAATTTGGCCGCGCTACGAAAATTAGACCGCAGTTATAAGCATTTTAACTTTTTCGATCCTCACCATTGGGCGGGTCTCCAATCACCAAAAGCTACATTATCCTACCTTGTTTTATCTTAAGACGATTCTTTTCTATACACATTCTATCAGGAATTTTTATTATTGAAACTATAGGTTTATAGTAACTGAAATAAGAAATATAAGTTTGAGACTTGATATCCTCTAAATATATGAAAAATACCGCGTCAATGTCTGGCGAAGTATACCGAAGGATACCATGCCGAAGTCTGCCGAACTGATACGACGTTAGCCGAGTGTTAGGTTTTTTTTCATTACGGAATTTCTACAATCGGTCGTCGCGCTCAAAGCCCGCGATAAAAGATAAGCAATAGCTTAAAAACTTCAACAGGCAAACATTTTTAGATAAATCCAAAATTATTTATTTCCTCAAATAAATGTTTAAGAAATCGATTTTAATAACATATTCAACAATGCATTCTGTTTTTGTTTTTAAGCTGTACTTTTAAATTTTTTTTTTCCTTCATAAGGATTTTATAGTATTTTAGTACTTATATTTCACAATAACAGCAACAAAAATATTACGAAAGCTGAATTTTATGACACAGTCTATAAATTATAAACATTTTGATGGAGTGTGGTTCTTGAAGAACATAAATTCTCCACCGCGTATTTGGAGAAAGTCATAAAAACAATTTGTATTTTTATCAAAATATAAATAAATAAGTAAATCTCAGAAGAATTTCATGGATTATTGAACTTTGTTTAAAAAGCAGCATTATTGGATAATGTTTCAAGAAATGTTAAAAGCTTTCAGGGGCAAGAATTTCTGCTCCAATAATGTTAAAATAATTAATTCACGCCGTAATTTACGAAAAAATTTATTTGAAAATAATCAACGAATTTTCTTTACGTATATCATGCACATCGAAATTGTACTAATAAATAAATAAATACTGGTGCCAGTTGTTAGTTTCGGCTTTAAGTTGACAGCATAAAATGGATATTTGCACTCCATAACAAAAATCGACGCACCAAGAAGGAATGATCCGAAGGCTTTGAAATTTCGCATGTATACATGTTCAGGCCAAACATGCAAATGGTTAAAATTTGGTGTCCACTGAATAAGTAGTGCGATCTCAAGCGCATCGGAAATGCGCATCCAGTAGATGTACATAAGAAGCTGTTCTCTATCTTTTGTTAAAAGTTTCTGTCTCATTCCGACTTAGGAGACCTTTCAACGATTATAAAAATGCCTTGCCGCAGAATTCGAGAAACTTTCATAGTTCGAAAGAGGTCGTATTATTGGACTGAAAGAGGCAAGTTGCACAAATCGCTCTACATTTGGGTCGTAGCGATGCGACGATCAGAAGATGCTTGCAAGAATGTGTGGACAACGGCAGATTTCAGCGTCATAATGGTAGCGGTCGATATAGGGCCGCATCAGATCGGGAGGACAGAATGATTGTCAGATCAGCTGTCACAGCACCTCATTCATCGCTATCAATGAGCCAATGTGCGATCCGCACACGAGTATCCGCCGTGACCATTCACAAATGGCTGAGAGAGCAAAATCTAAGCTGGTACCGACCGTTAGGCCACCTACCACTCACGCCTGCACACTGTCAGATCACAACGGTGTTTGGCTCAATCACGTTGTAATGACGCTGACTGGAGACGTATAGTCTTTAGCGACAAATCTCGTTTCCAACTGTGTCCTGGCGATTATCGAAGACGTGCAGGCCAATATGCCGATCCTGCTTTTACTATTGTACTTTGCACAGGCCCTCAACAAAGGATTATGGCCTGGAGTGCCATTCAACTTGATAGCCGGACTCTTTTGGTCGTCATTAGAGGCACACTTACAGCACCGTGGTAGTGGTATGCCAACGATATTCTGAGACCTGTTTTACTACCGTACTTTTTGTAGTGACCTGGCTTACTTTTCAGCCGGATAAGGCCAGATCATATATGGCACGTGTTGCTATGAATTGTCTTGAAGCTTGTCAAACAATCCCTTCGCCAGCCAGTTCACCAGATCTCTCTCTCATCAAGCATATCTGGGATATGATGGGAAGGGCACAGCATCTTCCAGAAAATGTTGATGACCTAGCCCTACAACTGGAGCGAATTTGGCAAAAATACCACAAGAAATCATCTGGACGCTTTATCAATCTATGCCATGCCATATGGCAGCTTGCATCCAGGCTAGAAATTAGTCAACACCTTATTGATTTTGTTAATTTGTAGCTATGCAACTGAAATAAACCATTCAATTGTTCTGAAATTATAATCATTTTCTATTTTGTATATAAACTTCCTATTCACCAGACAAGTTTCTACTTAATGCATCGATTTTTTTTTTTTTTTTTTTTTTTTTTTTTTTTTGGGGGGGGGGGGGATTATAGAGTGTATTTGCTTAGTTAAAGTTTTTTTTTTTTTTTTTTTTTCGAAGTTTATAGATTTTGAAATTTTTAAGATCGCAAAATGCGAAAAATAAGCTTATTGTTGATTCGTTCACCAAAGATTCAAATAAATAAGTCATAATATTAGATATAGGCTTCTTTGAAACATGTATTTTTTAAAATTGAGAAATTATATGTTCAATCCTATTTTTTTATGCCTTTTTTGTAACGTACAAAATATAGTGCGCTATGCACGAATTCTTTATGCGCTGTGCATGAATACACGAATACTTTTATTAACCACTTAGGAAACAGTTGTTTATGAAAACCTTTTCAAGATTATTATGAAACAAATTGTTTTTAAGACTCATACGATTATTTTTACTTTATTATTATTATTAATAATTATAATGTTATTAGTTTCTGTAAAGCAATAAGTATATTTTTTAGTAGTTCATAAACGCACTAATTATAGTATGTAACATATAATTTAAAAACTTTTTTACATAAATTTAGACAAAACATATTTATGCATATTATACTATTAAAAATGCTATCCATATTCACGTAATAGTATGTTTACATTTTATCAAATAAATACAAAAAATACTTAGCGTAGCGTTTAATTCCAGTTGATTTTGTACCATTTTAAAGTGTTTTTATCAACAAATTTATGAAAATAAAAATTCAGATATAAACTGATTAATAAAAGATAAAAAATCGATTTCAGTAACATTTAATAATGCAATTTCCCTAAATTTTAGCTTTACTTTTAAATTCTTCCCTGCATTTTATATCTTATCACAGTTACAGAGAAAATATTCAGAAAACTGAATTTTATAACAAAGTTTGTCAATTATATCGTGTTAAACATTTTGAAGTCAATTGATAGTTGAAGAACAAATTCTAAATGCCGTAATCGGAGAAAGCTATAAAAATCATTTATATATTATCCAAAATAAATCTCGGCAGAATTGCACAGATTCCTGAATTTAGAAAGAACTATTTAAAAAGAATTTCATTGATTTTTTTTTTTTTTTTTTTTTTTTTTTTCAGAAATATTGAATGATATTAAAATGATATAAGAAACTTTAATTTGAATTCCTAATAGAATAAAGATTTTTTAGAAAACAGTTTTGAAACAATTTATAAAAGATAAAAAGGATGAAAAGTTATTAGCTATCAGGTAACGATAAAATCTTATTAGTAACACTTAAGCAGAAAGAAAATAAATTTTTTTATACATTTAAGATATTATCTAAAAATTTTACTTACGCGACAATGATATCTGCCTTAAAATCAGCATATAATAATTATCATTATCATGTTTTTAAATTATAAATAAAATTACAGCAAAGATTTTTTTTTATTGTAATTTTTAACATTTGATAGTCATATTATTATATTAAATGAAATCTTTAAAGTAAAATATAATATATTACAAAAAATATTATGAACGAATTTTTTAAAAATATTGAATGATATTTCAAAGAAACAAATCTGTATTTGCATTCTTAATCAGAGTTTCCCCCAGAGGGTTTCAGGAGGGCGCTCCGCCCCTCCTGCCCTTTAGTTTAAAAATAGCGCACCTCTTGCCCTTCATCCAAAAACTAGCGCCCCTCTTGCCATTCATTCAAAAAAAATAGCGCCCTTCTTGCGCCACATTTGAAAAAACACAGCCCTCCAGTGATGATCCGAACGCGCTATAGCGCGTAAATTACGTTAAAATTCGGCGACGGAACACAAAAAATAGCTTCATACCGTCCCGTGAGACGGGTAATTTCTTCAAAAAATCACTAAAAAAACGGCAAGTTTCGTTAAAAATCGCGAAATAACGACTAATTTCCGGCAAAATTCCTAAAGTAATGGTTAATTTCATCACAAAATTTCACTAAACGGCAGATTTCCTCAAAAGATCGTGGAAAAACGACAAATTTCATCCAAAAATCGCGATAAAAACGGAAAATTTTGACAAATGAATGTCAAAAAACGGCAACTTTCGTAAAAAAAAAATTGCGATAAAACGGCAGATTTCTTCAAAAGATTTGCGAAAAAAAACGGCAAATTTTGTCCAAAAATTGCATAAAAATTGAAAAATCTGTGAAATGTTCTGTTTTTTCGCGATATTTTCGCGAGATTTGTGGTTTTTTCGCGATTTTTAGCAAAATATGCCGTTTTTTGCGATCTTTTAACAAAAACTGCTGTTTTAACGATCTTTTAATAAAATTTGCCTTTTTTTCGCGAATATTTTCACGAAATTTGACGTTTTTTCGCGACTTTTTTAACAAAAAACAGCCGTTATTTGCCATCTTTTAACTAAATCTGCTGTTTTTTGCGATCTTTTAACAAAATTGGTCGTTTTTTCGTGATTTTTTAACAATATTTGCCGTTTTTTCGCGATCTTTTAACAAAATTTGCCTTTTTTCTTTTTTTCAGTTTTTTGGTTAAATTTGTTTTTTCACGACTTTCTGAACCGCTAGCTTCTAGATTCAACTCTATAAAAGTGTCCTTAAAAATGAAAAAGTGCCCTGAAAAGTGTAAAAAGTGCCCTGGAAAATGTAAAAAGTGCCCTTTTCAGAACAGTAGCACCCTGCCCTTTTTTAAACCTCGGGGAAACTCTGTCTTAATAAAGTAAAGATAAAGAATAAAAAAATAACAGCTATCAGGTAACGATAAAACATTATCTTAACACTTTTACAGGAAGAAAATTAGTTTTTTCTTATATATTTAAGATAATACCTAACAATTTTACATACGCGACAATGATATCGTTTTAAAATCAGCATACAATAATTATCATCATCACTTTTTAAAATTAAAAATAAATTGTTAAAAAGTTAAAAGTTGAAAGAAAATACCAATTCCAACATTTAATAGTCATACTATTACATTACATTATTTTACATACACAGACGCATTTACATACATGCATACACATTTACATTAAATGCATTTTTTAAAGTAAAATACAATATTTTGCAAACAAAATTATTAGCAAAATTTTTAGAAATACTGAATGATATTTCAAACAAAAAACTTTTGTTTATTAATAAACAAAATTCTTAATAAATTAAAGATTTTCCAGAAAACTTTAACAGTTTTGAAACCATCTATAAAAGACAAAAAGAAAATGAAAAAAATTATCAGCTATCTGGTAATGATAAAATCTTATCTGTAAAACTTTTATAGGGAAGAAAAAAAAAGAAACAATTGAAAGTGGGTATTTATTTTAACATAATTTTTATATTGTTTAATTGACACCAATATATGGATATTTGTCTATTTATATATATAGTTAAATAGCTATATTATATTTATCGAATTAATTTTAATGTTATTGATATAATTTTTGGTATTATTATTATTAATAATATTATTACTATTATTATTTTTAAATATTTATTTATTTATTTCTATTTTATTTTATTTTATTAAATTTTTATTATCCTGTATTAAGATAATGAGTTTTTACCATGTAAAGTCAAAATAAATGTTACTGATTAAAGTAATAAAATGGTAATTTAAGTTATAAGTTAATATGAATGTTATTACTTAATTCTACTTTTAATTATTTTATTAATTTAATTTTATATTATGATCGATTTTTAATTATTTTCTCCGGTTCAATTATATTTCCATTCAGCTTTTTTTTTTTGTTATGGATACTTCTTAGTCTACATGTGGATTTAACTATTGATTTTACTTGCTTTCAACTCATTTTTGTAAAATAACAATATATTTACTGCTACTATTATTAAGTTTCTTTATTGTCTTCAATATCTTGTATCACTTTAAATCATAGCAAGTTTTTTTTCAACTCATTTATCTAGCTGTTTGGCGCGCTAGGCTTTCTCTAATTAAATAGAGCAACCCTACAGATTTGGCGAAGTTCCGACGCGTGCATTGCGAGCGAACTGATTTTTCTCCGGTGTTAGTATGTCAGCTTGTATAATTAACTATTGCTTCTTGCATCAATAATTTATTAATAATTTTATTGCGAAGTCCTCTTCATGATTAGTGATAAACAGATAAGTTGTTTTTGTTCTCAATATTTTGTTATCTTACTTTTTATCCAATTTATATATGAATGTAAAGTTTATCATTTCCACGTGCAAAAATAGGGTTAGTTTGTGCTTATGTTATTTATACTATTTGCTGCACGTTACCGTTTTAATATATATATATATAAATTTTTTATTTTTTCAACCATTTATTACTCTGTTCTTTGTTTAATAATTTTTTTTTGTGTGCTGGTAGCCCCAAATACGTATTATTTTGCTATTTCATGGCTAATACGTGGATGAAACCGCACACTTTATTTGTAGTTCCAGAGCATTTGGGGCCTGATGATTCTGCTCTGGGGACTACAAATTACATTTGCATTCATTTTATTTATTTATTTATTCAGATATACTCGTTTCACTTTTTTATTATTATTATAATTCAATTCAATTCAAATTACTCGTTTTGGTTTATTGTTTTATTGATAAAATCCATTGGTGAATCTTGTCTACTTCTAATGGTATAATTTCAAATTTACCAATTTAGCAAGAACCAGCACACCCCCCTCACAAAACAAAACTCCCTTAAAATTAAAATTTCAACAAACAAGATACAAAAACAGTAGGCTGCCAATTTATTGTTTTTGTATCTTGTTTGTTGAAATTTTAATTTTAAGGGAGTTTTGTTTTGTGAGGGGGGTGTGCTGGTTCTTGCTAAATTGATAAATTTGAAATTATAGTTTTAATTTATGTGTTTTGATGCAGCGTCGACGCAATTCACATGAATTTATATTGTTTATTGTTGATTGTTTTACATATTGGATATATATATATACCGGGTGTCCCAAAAATGACTGATGGATTTTAAAATTCAATAACTTACAAACGGTGACAGCTATTTAAAGAATTTTTGCAGGAGGGTTATGTGTAATGTCAGGATTTTTTTTTTTTACCGTAATTTTTTATTTTAGTTAGAATTTCAAACAATAGGTGGCGCAGACGGCGATTGAAGGCCAGGTTGATGCCACACTCAGCACAGATCATTTGGCCTTCAATCGCCGTCAGCGCCACCTATTGTTTGAAATTCGAACTAAAATAAAAAATTACGGTAAAAAAACTCCTGACATTATACATAACCCTCCTGTAAAAAATTTTAAATAGCTGTCACCGTTTGCAATTTATTGAATTTTAAAATCCATCAATGTTTTTTGGGATACCCGGTATATATATATATATATATATATATATATATATATATATATTTAAGATAATATCTAAAAATTACTTACACGACAATGGTATCTGTTTTAAAATCAGTTTAAATTAACTATCATTGTCACATTTTCAAATTAAAAAAAAAAATTACAGCAAAGTTTTCTTTAGATTATCATTTTTAAAATTCGATAAATCATACTATTACATTAGATGAAAGTTAAAGTAAAATACAATATAATATAGATTAAAATACAGCATTTGAAATTTTGATAAAAGTAATTTAAAAAAAAGTCAAGATAAAATAATGTGGAATTTTGATAAAAATAAATTAAAAATATTAAGATTCATGATCTTGAGTTTGTATAATAAATTAAAACGTGAATAAACGTTTTAGATATTTTAAAAGTTCCTCAGATTGTTATTAAAAAAGGTAATAAGAAAAAAAATCCCTGAATGTTGGAACACATTGTAGACAAGGGTTTAAACAGTCAAAGAATTCTATTAAAATTATAATATATTTCCTGACAGAAATTGTGTATAAGAAATCAATTTTAATAACACATACAATAACTTTCCTAAAGTTTTGCTTTAACCGTAAAAACTCTCTTGCCTGCATAAGATTTTTTTGATATTTTAGTACTTCTTTTCAACAACAGCAACGGAAATATTAAGAAAGTTAAAATTTATGACAAAGCCTATAAATTATATCGTGTTCAACATTTTGAAGAACTGTGATTTTTGAAAAACAAATTCTGTATGCCATGTTTAAAGAAAATCATAAAAACATTTTAACATAAAAATTCTCTGTAGATTTTCATGCATGTTTAAATTTTGAAGCAAATATTTTAGAAGCAATATTATTTATTAAAAATAGTCGATCTAGTGTAGGCAATATGTCATATATTACAGTAAGTTATTTATTTATGAAACAGTTCATTGAAGTGTGAATTAAAAATTTTAAAGTATACAGTTTTTTCTGCAGTTATCGATAAAGAAATTTTAAGGACAATTGTTGCGAACTCATCAAGAACATAAAAAAAAAAGGTTTACCATCTTTAACATTAAATATTCATACAATTACATTAAATGAAATCTTTAAAGTAAAATATAATAATTTGCATAGAACATTATGAACAATTTTTTTAGAAATATTAAATGATATTTCAAGCAAAGAAAACTTTATTTAAACTTTATTAAAACTATTAAACTTTATTTATTTAAACTATTAAACTTTTTTTATTATTTTTTATTATTAGTTTGATAACATTTATAAAAAATAAAAAGAATTAAAAAAGTTACCAGCTATCAGGTAACGATAAAATATCATCGTTAACACTTTTACAGGCAGAAAATTATTTTTTATATACATTTAAGGTAATATCTAAAGATTTTGCTTTCACTTTCGGGACAATGATATCTGTTTTAAAATCAGTATAAAATGATATTCATTATCACATTTTCAAATTAATATACAGCAAAATTTAAAAAGAGGTTATCATTTTTAACATTCGATAGTCATGCTATTACATAAGATGAAATCTTTAAAGCAAAATACAATATTTTATAGATTAAAATATAATATTATGGAATTTTCATAAAAGTAAATAAAAAATAATAATAGATAAGACAAGTGATCTTTAGTTTGTACTAAAAATTAAAAAGTAAAGAAACGCTTTATAGGTTTTAGAAGTTTCTCATATTATTATTAAAGAAGAGTGTAAAAAAAGTGGGAAATCTCCTGTGTGTTGGAATGCATTTTAAACAAACGTTTAAACAGACAAAGAATGTTAGAAAATTTCTAATTTATTTCCTGAGAGAAATTGTGTAAGACATCGATTTTAATAACACATTCAATAATGTAACTTTCCCAAAGTTTAACTTCAATCTTAAAAACTTTCTACCCTGCATAAGATTTTTATAGTATTTTAGAGCATCTCTTCAATAACAGCAACGAAAATATTAGGAAAACTGAAATTTATGACAAAGTCTATAAATTATATCGTGTTCAACATTTTGAAGGACCGTGATTCTTGAAAAACATAAATTTTCAATCCGTATTTGAAGAAAATCACAAAAAACACTTTATTTTTAACATAAAAAATCGCTATAGATTTTCTTAGATGCTTGAACTTTGAAGGAAATATTTTTGAAAGATATATTATTTGTTTTTAAAAAAATTCAATACAGTGTAGGCAATTTGTCATTTTACATTATAGTTATTTAAGAAACAATTCATTGAAGTATGTGGATTAAAAATAAAAAGTTTTTTTAATGTTGTAATTGTTTAGATGTTGTTTCTGCAGTTATAGATAAAAAAAAATTTAAGGACACTTGTCAAGATATCAAGCTTATCAAGATAGAAAAAATAAGTTAAAATAGAATTAAAGAAGTATATAAATTGCTCGAAAGAAAAATTAGAAACCATTTAATTTTTTGTTTCATGCGATAAAAAAAAAAGAGTACTGGATGTATATAAAAATTAATAGAAATCGTATGAATTTTTACTTTCTTCTATCTTTACAAGAAAAAGGTATTGGATTTGTGAAAAATTTCAAAATCCGGTTTTCAACAGATTTGCACGTTTTAAGGATCAGAGAATTCGAAAAACAAGTTTTTACAAAACGTCTGTGAGTCTGTCGGCCTGTCCGTACGTGACAAAATTGTTTTGGGCGCACTATCTCAAGAACTAATGTACGGAATTTCACAAAACTTTAGATTCTGTTAGACTTTGCTATAAACCAGATCTGATTACTTTTCGGTGTATTTTGCTCAATCCGTGCGTATCACTGCTATGCAGCATTATTCATAATTTCTACAATAGCCATATCTCAAGAACTAGGACAGGGATTTTCACAAAACTTTGTTTAATTAGTACTTGATATAACATGGTGCTGATTACATTTTGGTGTAAATCGCTCAGCAGGTGGCGCTGCAGTGGTGCACTGTTCGTGATTATTGCAATAATTCTATCTCAAGAACAAGTGCACGAAATTTTCTAAAACTTCAAATTCAGTTAGTCCCTAATATAGATTAGTGTTGCATAATTTTTGGTGAAAATCACCCAACAGATGGCGCGGCTATGCGCATTTTCACATTTTTTCAATAAATATATCTCAAGAACAAATATATGGATTTTCATCAAACTTAAGATTCAGTAATAAGTTGACAAATTCTTACTGACTAAATTTTAATTTAAACAACCTAACTGGTGGGCGCTAATATGCTGCATTATTCAGGAAGTATTAACATGTATAAGATAGAAGAACATTTTGGGATTGCCACATCTAACTAGTTTTTGTACTTAAAAAATTTTCCAGTTTTAAAATGAGATTTTAAAAGCTTTAAATTCAAGTAACTGACCTTTTAACTGCAGTATGTAGTTTTGTTCTTCAGAGAAATAGCTAATAATTAAAAATAATAAATAAGCCAGTGACAAAGTAAGAATTGTCTTTTAAATCCATATTTACGCTGGGGAAGGATGTGGTATCCAATGTTGTAGGTTTGCTTGGAAAGATTTTGATTTGAAAATGTATAAACCCACAAGTTCGCTAGTATACGCTACAACGGGCTTCATAAATTGGATTCGATTAGAAATAGTTTCATTAACACTAATTACAGGTATATTCAAAGTCATCATTACGGGCCCGGATGACGTCAAGCAGCTAGCTAGACAGTTAATTAAAAGAAAAAAAAAATAATAAAAGATACTATACTGGTATGTATAAATTAATAGATACATAATTTACAGAGATTTTAAAAACAAAAAATGCAAAATAACATTCTTATAAAATGGTAGGCCGCACATAAAAAAATGCCTGGCGCACTCACAAAATAGTTTTGTAAATACATAAAAATGCACTATGCACTTGGTAAAGAGTGCTCTGAAATGTTGCACAGAATAAGTCTAAATTAAGACTTTGTATCACCGTGTTGCAGATCTGCAACATATCCAAAAGTTAATAGTACTTACACAGCAAGCTTTAAAGCCCGATTTTATTTGTTTTTCCTATTTTACATCACACCAGTTAATATAAATTGATCATTGGAATTCTCAATGATATTGAGTTTATTTCTTATATCAAAGTTTTCTTTTTATCATTTGAAAAGCTTCAGGTTGATATTGCAAAAATTAACTTAGTAAATTTTGTCAAATTCAAACGTCCGAAATTAGATTTTTTTAAAAGATAATTTTGTATACTTTAAAAATTTGCATTAGAAAATGGGCAATATTTATGAGAAGTATGTCAATTTCTGCTTATTGTAGATGTAAATAAAAAATACCTTTTATTTTAGTCAATAATTATTTTATAACAGATGTAATTTTTTCCATTTTTGGTGAAAAAAGTCCGGGACAGGATTCGAACCAGGGATGTTATTGGCTGAAGCCGCCAATGCCAACTGAGCTATTCCGGACACGAACACTGGAGGACTATTTCACCCAATTAACCTCAACGATCACTTTTTCTGGTCCAGAGTATCAGACCAGAAAAAGTGATCGTTGAGGTTAATTGGGTGAAATAGTCCTCCAGTGTTCGTGTCCGGGATAGTTCAGTTAGTAGAGCATTGGCGGGTTCAGCCAATACATCCCTGGTTCGAATCCTGGCCCGGAGTTTTTTCACCCAAAATTCAAAAATGGAAAAATTACATCCGTTATAATAAATTTACCGATTGAATAATCGTGTTTAAAAAATTAATCTAATAATTATTTTACTTTTACATTCTAAATTTGTTAATTATTTTTTGCATGTTTAAAATGATGTATTCTAACATCTGAGTCAATATTTTTCAAATCAAAGTTGTTGAACCACAAATGATTTTAATAATTATTTTACACAATTATTTGCATATTTTTTGTTTTATGGTTTTGTTTTTTCATTAAATATTACAGATTTTATATTTTTTATCAAGATAAAAAAAAAAAAAAAATCCATTTAAAAACTACTGCTTCTTAGCATTTAAAATATAGAAAATGGAAATGGAATAAATTTATAGACTGTTTTTAAATAAACATAAAAACCTATTTATCAGATCATGAAATGCATAATTTTTCATGTGTGTTTAAAAAATTCAAATTTATTTATGCAAGAAAATCACATCGACAGACGCTTTCCAAAAATGGTAAGCTACTTTTCATATATTAATACGGGATCGAACAGAACGAGTTTCTCATAAATAAATATTTATAGAAATACGTTCAGCGAGGTTCTATCAAAATAGAATGAATTCTATAACAGATGCGAGCAGCAAAACGAAAAATTGTAGCAATATCTGCTCCCACGACGATAAACCCTTAACATTAAGGTAAAGAAAAAAATTAATATCGAATATATTGTGTGTGTGGTGTGATGAGGAACATTCTATGGTAAAGGTAAAAAGGAGAGAAAACATTAATAGAATTTTTGTATACAGAGTGTCTTAAAAATATGGATACAGAATTTCCAGGAAGATTGAGTAGAGTACACTATAACAAACATTTTTCATATTAAGTCGCAATTCATTTATTCAGCCAAAAATGCAGGGCTTTTCATCCTACTCAGAATCTGGATTTTTTATTCATAGCTTTTACAACAAAGCAGAAAGTTTAAACAACTTTTCTACAGGCTTACATGGTTTGAGTTAAATCAATTGTCATGAAGAAAAGGGTTAGAAGTGGTGAGGAATTAATTAACGACTCGATATATGAACTACATTCTGAAACGTTAACGCATCTAATTTAGAATTGCCTGAATGTGAATAGCGACAAATTATACCACTTCTTGTGACACCGTGACATTTTACACAAACAAAACTAAACGTCGTGCAATGATAAATACCAATTGTATTTCTTGTGAAATATTTTCACTATTTTTAAAGTTAGGAACAAATATCCGTTTTCGGATTGGATTAAAATGCGAAGTATAATTTAATTGAATAAATGGATTACATTAATTTCACAAACAGAAATTGTTTGCTGAAGTGTACTCTACCTTCCCTCGAAGTTTCGAGTCACCAAGGACATGTGTGACAGGTGTGGATTTGTATATTTCTTCATGCAGCATGTAACTTACACAATGAAACATTCGAAGTTCAACTGCAAACAATTGGGCAATCAAAAGTATTCCAGTACATTACGGCCAATCGGTAAAAATAGTTTTAAGTGCATTTTAATGATGTTACACTCTTTTGAACATGAGACATTTGAAATGCATCTATGAAGTGTATACTAAACTATACATTCTGTACAATCTGTGGCGCAAAGAATACTTGTTACTAATTTACAGGGCTATACAAAAATATTCCATTAGATAATGGCGAAGGAAAAATTTTGTTTGGGGCGTGTTTTAATTATGTTAGACTATTCCACATTCTATGAAAGGGATATGCACTGGAGAGGTTTACTACGAGTTACTTCCTGTATATTAGAAAGAAATAGTATTTACATGAATACACAAAGATTTCTGCTACTATACTGTATTCGAAGTACTGTATACTATTACACCAAGATCTGAATATTTTTAAAACTTTGTTATAAAGAACGCACCTTATTTGCTACACTTGACGTGTAATTTCCGACTTATTAAATCTGTAATAAATATTGAAGCTGACATGAAATTTTCTTCTTCCGTATTTTGTTATTACACCTCAATATTTTGATAATCATCCTTCTTAAATTGGTTTGTAAAAGTGGGGGATAGGTTTCCGAAATCGTAAATAAGTGCAACATTACATTATGTGCAATTTTTTTCTGGTACCGTTCAGAAAAAAAAAAAAAAAAATGGTGTATATTATGTGTGTAGTTGTTATCGTTTTTGTTGAATTTTAAAAGTGTTTCGACGTTTCAAATAACGAGCAAAAATAATAGGATAATAAAATTATTATAAGAAAAATAACACTAATGAAATTATAAAATCTTCTTTACTCTGGAGATTTTGAGAATTTTAACATGCAAAATAAACATACCCTTTTTTAAATGGTATATTTAAAAATAAATAGATAAAAGAAAAAGAAAGAAAAGCTTTCATGAAATCAGAAGGAAAAATTCTACCTTTAACATTCTCTCTTTGGGGCCCTACATCAAAATAACATTTCGTCGGGGAATAGAGACATGGTGTGCGGAAAGGGCAATTTTCTAGACAAATGATTAGATGAGATTTGCAGAGGGAATAGTGATATAAATTTTACAAAGCTTTTATATATTTTTGTTTTTAAAAAAACAAAAATTAAAAGTGACTATTGGATAAAAGAAAAGTGAACATTTAAGATCTATCATATTATATATAATACGGGTATTACAAATTCGACCGACAAATTCGGAGTAGGTATCAACAGGAACAAAAATTGCAATGGAGCATTGTGTCAAAGACGTGTTTAGTAAAAAAAAACAGCGTGTTCAACTATAACTCAACTTAAATTGCCGGTAATAACTTTCAGAAAACAGATGTATATTTTAATGAAATTTTTAATAGATATGCTCTTTTATTATTGGCAAGTGTGACAACATCAAAAAAGTAGTTAGAAGTTTCCATTATACATGCCAGTAGTATGCACTTGATCTTTCACATTTTGATCACAATTTTAGTTCATACGATATCATTGACTGCGTAATCACACTTTGTTTTTCCAGAATTTTGCGTTATCACGTTTCATACCAAATGAGGCACATTTCATTGCAATATTTTTTTCTTCTTACAATTATTACTGTTAACCCAAATTCAATATGGTGAAACACCCCGTATTCATGTCGTAATAAGTGGTTGATACTCCCTATGTTATATAGTAATTTTTCACCCTCTTTATTTCTACAATCATTCCCTGAATTTCCCGTTCGAATTCGACAACACTCACATCTGTCTATACATTTTTTACCTACAAATTTCTTATAATCATGTTGTTTTTTGTTTTTACGAAGTTGATATCCCTATAAATATATTTATTCATGATATTTTTTTCACAAGTAATACTGAAAAAAAAAATTGTTTTTTAACGTATGTATACTGTTAAAATAAACAGATAAATTAATAGATATAAATGTATTAATTGACGACTTAAATTTATACATTCTGCACACCTTTTTTTATTCACATTTTAATTAAATTTAGAGCAACTGCATCTAATATTTTAGATATACGATATCTACCTATAATGCAGTATTCTGAATTTGTCTGACACACTTAAAAGTTAAAAATATCCTAAAGCATAATTTATGATACTGTATGAATATACTTTTTGAACACAATTCATATTTAGATCCATTCTTCAATAATAAGAAATACCTATGAAAGAAGATTGCTATGAGATATTCTTTTACATGAAATAATTGCTTCAAATATTTGGAATTCCGTGCATTTATTTCTAATGAAGCATGTTAATTTCTTATGAAGAAACTAAACTTGCAAGCATGCGTTTTAAAAAATATTTTTTAAAGAAACAAAGGAAAGCCATTTTTAAAACCATCAGCAGAAATACCTCTTCAAGTGTTTGCTCGTTAAGGCTCTATTTGAGAGTAATATTTCGTCCCCGAATGAAGACTCAATGTTTGGAAAAGGACATTTTGTGGTGTGATGTGATTAGCTAGAAAAATGATGGCATAAAAATAGATAGAGAAGCTAATAATAAAAAGAAAGGAAATGGAAGTTTGGAAAGTGACTTTCGAATAAAAAGAAAATTTCTGTTACATAAGTTCGCATTGAAAGTAATATTTAGCAAACGTATCGAAATAAAAACGAATAGAGTAGAGTTCTGCTATTCCGAATCCCGTTATTCCGACAGTGTTCAGAAACATTGATTTTTTACTTAGCCATCATACGAAGTATAAGGTAAGTCTCGCAATCGTATTGCGGAGGGGAGGGGGGGGGTGACGGATTTACACGTTTTAGACACTGTACATTCCGAAAATCGTAATTTAAAAAAAAAAAAATGCCGGCAGTCTATCTGAGTGTTTGTAAACGCTCCATGTCCTGAACAAATTGAGAAAGAGACTTGAAATTTCCTGGTACTTAGTATGTAATAATGGAAAGAAGACTATTGAATATCCGTAACCTCGATTATTCGGAAATTCTTTTTCGAAATATTCGTTGTGCTGAAAGTTACATAAAAATTTTTGAATTTTTTTTTTTTATTTTAAGGAGTAAATGTAAAAAGCAAAAAAAAAAAAAAAAAAAAAAAAAAAAAAAAAAAAAATCAAAGAACAAAAGAGAAAAAATAATTAGTTGCCAAGGTATTTGTAATACTATTTTTCACACTCTTCGATTTTTCATGGCACTGTATTTCATTTAAATTTCAATTCAAAGATATTTTATAATTGGATATGAGACGCCTAATCCCAAGCAGTAAACCGTTAGTTAATATGAGGCTACATTTTGAATTCTTTTAACGCTCTTAAAAGTAAAAAATATTCTACCTTATGATACTATTTGAATGCAATTTTTAAACGCAATTTATTTTTAGATCCATTCCTCAATAATAAGAAATACCTATGAAAGAAGATTGCTATAAAATATTCTTTTACATAAAATAATTGCTTCATATACGTGGAATTCTATGTATTTATTTCTAATGAAGCTTATTAGATTCTTCCGAAGCAACTAAATTTATAAGCATGCGTTTTAAAATATATATTTTAAAGAAAAAAAAAAAAGGAGAGCCATTTTTAAAACCATCAGCAAAAATACCTCTTCAAGTGTTTGCTCGTTAACGCTCTTTTTGAGAGCAATATTTTGTCCCCGAATGAAACCGCAATGTTTGGAAAAGGACATTTTGTGGTACATTGGGATCGACTAGAAAAATGATGCTATAAAAATAGATGGAGAAGCTAATAATAAAAAGAAAAAAAAGGAAAGGGAAATTTGGAAAGTGATTTTCGAATAAAAATATAAAAATTCTGTTACATAGATTTGCATTGAGAGTAGGATTTAAGAAACGTATTGAAATAAAAACAAATACAGTGGATTCCCGCTATTACAATAGAGTACAGAAAAAAAATCTATTTTCGAGACACACATAGAGCCTTGATGAAAATGCCAGAAACCAAATTGGAATGACCAGCACTTCAGGTCCTCCAGAAGATATCTGATAAAGGCTCGACTTATGAATAATCCTAATAGACAAGTCGTCAGTGTTGAATTCAGGAGCAGTGAAATGTCCCCTTCGGAAATTTTGAGATTTTGTGTTTTCAATGGTGAAAATGGGCAATTCCTCCCCCCCCCCCGAACTCTATATTGTCCCCCCTAGAGCCAGAAATATCCCTCTCGGAGAAAAGTGTCTGAATTCAACACTGCAAGTCGTTTTTTCACGAAAAATTCATTTCTCGCCCAAAAGATGGAAAATCATGTAGCTAACGATAGACAATTCTTTGACTAAATTAAATTGCTAAATTAAAATTAAATTGATCACCAATAGCATTACAGCAAACAATTGTTTAATAATAAAACAATCACAATTTATCTAATCACGTTGTAAAAAAATATCATAAATATACATATATATATGTATTCAGTGGTTGCCAAGAAACTGAAACATAAATATGTACTGATAAAGTTAAAATTATTTTCAACGTTAAAACACCAGAATATTCGTATTCCAAGCATACCGGTTTCGGTAGCATATAGCATACCTTCCTCAGTGCTAAAGATAGTGGAAATTGGCTCATATATATACAAATCTAATCTCACTCCTGTCGAAAAAACTGCTTTGAAAGACCTTAAATCAAATAACAATATTGTAATTACGAAAGCTGATAAGGGGGGCCAGATTGTCGTTCTAGATAAAAAGCATTATATTGATGGAGTAACTAATCTTATTAAAGATGGCCCATATAAACTTCTACCTCGGGACCCTTCTGATCATGAATTATCAGTAATTAAGTCCATAGTTAAATCCTGTCCTCTCTTGCCTAAGTCTTCTCATCCCTACATTTCTCCCTCTGCTGCACACTGTGCAAGATTTTATGCTCTTCCCAAAGTCCACAAACCCAACATCCCTCTTCGTCCGATAGTTTCAAATATTGGCACAGCCTCTTACAATTTAGCAAAATATTTAACAACAATATTTTCTCCCCTTCTATCAGCAAATTTATACACTGTGAAGAATTCCATCACCTTTGCCAAAATGATACAAAATTTGTCTCCGACTAATTTCACTATGGTTTCGTTTGACGTTAAATCCCTTTTCACAAATGTCCCGATAAATGGCGCCCTCTCTTGTCTTGAACAAAGACTCCGTGAATTTCATTTTTCAAGCTTTGAAATTCAAGAACTTATTTCCCTTACTCGTACTTGTCTTTCTCAAACCACCTTTTCGTTTCAAGGCAATTTTTATAGACAAACTGATGGTTTAGCTATGGGCTCGCCCCTGTCTCCCATCCTTGCAGATTTCTACATGCACTATTTTGAATGTTCACTTTTTGATAAATTCTCTTTCCCTTTTTAGATTCGGTACGTTGATATGACACATTCACCTTACTTGACACTTCTCTTCACAATATTGAGGACATTCTTAGCATCATGAACTCTATTGATAACAATATCCAATTTACGTATGAAACAGAAAATAATGGTTCACTCCCTTTCCTGGACACCCTTGTCACTCGCAGTGAAACTGGCTTCTCTACATCTGTCTATCGAAAAAACTTCGCTGTTTCTCTACCCCCCCCCCCCCCATGCTCGTTCATGTCATCCTCCAAGTCAAAAAATTACTGCCTTTTACACATTCATAAATCGTGCTCTTCATGTTTGCTCTGATTCTCAGTCTCTCAATAATGAAATTCAATACATTAAAGCAATTGCATTTGATAGAGGTTACAACCCTTCTATTATTGATACTGCCCTCTCTAAATTACAAAACTCTCACTCCTCAAACTCATCTCAGTCTTCTACTCGTTCCAATATTAGCGTTGTCTTACCTTTCTTTCCAAAATCAAGTTTTTCCATTGCTAAAATTCTTAGTCGGTTCGATCTCAAAATAATTTTTACTCCTACTAATAAACTCACCCTTTCCAACCTTAAAGATCCTGTTGAATTATCAAATTCATGGGGTATTTACAATATTAATTGTCAGTGTGGTCTTTCTTACATTGGTCAAACTAAACGCAGTCTAAAATTTCGTATTAAAAAACATAAGCAATATATTGAAAAACAAGAAATCAAGAAATCCTCAATCGCAAAACATTGCTGGGAGACGAGTCATGCTTTTGACTTCAATTCGGTTAAGATACTAACTAAACCTACTTCTATACAAGAACTTAACTTCCTTGAAGCTTTCCATATCCATAAAAATCTTGTTAATCTCGTTAATTGTGATTTTGCTATTCCACCATTATCAGACTGTTGGAAATATTACATTAAAACTAATTTTTCTTAATCTTTTAATGCAATTCTCACAATATCTTTTCCATTTTCCACCCAATTTCCTATTGCTGTTCCCTGTTTTCCTATTGGCTGTTGCCTAGGATCCTCTGTTTTCCTATTGGCTGTTGCCTAGGATCCTCTGTTTTCCTATTGGTCAAGAAACTTGTTGCTTGAATCCCCATCCTCCCTGTATATATATGAGCAAATTTCCACTATCTTTAGCACTGAGGAAGGTATGCTATATGCTACCGAAACCGGTATGCTTGGAATACGAATATTCTGGTGTTTTAACGTTGAAAATAATTTTAACTTTATCATATTGCACCAGGCAACAACTATTACTTAAATATGTGCTGGTTTTCGTCGATGTAGAAGCTGTTTCTTATGCCTGGCATTTTATAATATGGAATAACTGATGCTAATAATTTCTAACTTTGTATATTTATCCTTGTTTTCATCAACTATACCTATATAAGAATACATTTTAAGTACAATATTTAGCAAAACAAAGGCAAATCATATTTAAAACCATCAGCAGAAACATATTTTCAAGTGCTTGCTCGTTAAGGACTTGTTTGATAGTAATATTTCGCCTCTGAATAAAAGACACAATGTTTCGATAAGGACATTTTATGGCACGGTGTGATCTGCTGGAAAAATGATGCTATCAAAATAATGGAGCAGCAAATAGTAAAAAGAAATAAGACTCCATACATTTTGTGAAAGGAAGTTTGAAAAGTAGACTTTTGAATAAAAAACAGAGAGAGTTTTAAGATAAAGTTTCTGTTGGATAAATTTGCGTTGAGAGTAAAATTTAACAAAGGAATCAAAGTGAAACCAGATAAATTTTTCTTTGAAATACTCTCTAGTTTTCCCAATCTTATTTTACTCAAGATTTATTTGTTTAAAAATATTTTTGTCTCTAAATGTTCCAAAGTTATATTTTCAAATCATTGTTACGACAACACTTTATCGAAATATTCTCAATTACAAACACAAAAACAAATTCCGATATTAATTAGAACAATAAAATGGTTTATAAAGTATGGAAATTTTATAGCACTGCTTATGAAATATTTACATTTATATCCTATGTTATCTTGTATCCACAATATATTTATAATGTATTATGCTAGTAACACATAAATTTAAATTTTAATGTACTAACAAGTTAACCTTAAAGAATAACCTCGAACAGCCGTATTAAGTTCGTTTGAAGGGGAGGGGGGGATCATAAGTGAAAGAAGTACTAATAATAATAATGATAATAATAAAACGATTACTGTCTTAATATTTTATCAGAGAAATCCTGTCTCAATCAGGGCTGGCAAGTTTCTGCGGGGGTTGTAAAAAACAGCGGTTATAACTGGTTAAAACCGGCATGGCAGAAGCTAGTTTCTGCCAGTAAGTGGCAAAAACTGGCAGAAAGTAATAAATAACACTAATAAGAATTTTAACCTGCAGTTATTCATAATTCACATACGTACTTAATATATAAAGAATTTAGTTAAAAAATTGAAATAAAGTTTATGAACGTTATTCAAATAGCTAAAGAGTTTCAAAAAGTCATATAAATATACTTTGTTTATTTAATAATTTTCCGTCATTTGAAAAACAGAAATTTTCATAACAGTAAATTGATGCTGTACAAGTTTAACTATTGGTATTATTGTTTAACGTTGAATTTCTATTTATAAATTAAAAAAATTCATAAAAAATTCTATGATATTTTAACAACACTTTTCAGAATATTTTTGAATAAATTATATACTGCAATAACTGAAAAATTATCTACTTCTACAAACAAAGAGAAATAGTTCTTGTAAAAATATTTAAATAAATAATTGTAGCACAAAAATAACAGGAAAAAAATTCAATGAAATATCTTGTACAATTATTTTACAATAGTGAAAGAACAAATTTATTTTTGTGGAAAAAGTAATTCTACTAAGCGCATTCCATAATATACGATTAACTTTGCTAACCTTTCTTAAACTAGACTGCTTTTTAATTTGTTCTGAATGAAAGAAAAGCTCAAAAATATTCTTCAAGACCAGCATTACTTGCTGTTAATGAGGATGAAAAATTCTCATTTTCATTGGTATTTGTTTTTAAAGGTGATCACTCACAGAAGGCAAGACATTTTCTAGGACTTCCTTGGACTTTCTGGGAAAGGTGTCTGTTTTACTCCAAGGGGTTATTACATACGGGCACAAAATTTAGATACATATAAAAAAGCAGTTTTTCCCCCTTTATGCTCAAATGTCAATTTTGATCCCATATACTTAAGATGAAGTAAATAAGCTAGCACTGCGTTAAATGAGATTTGGAGCTTACATTTGAGAGTTTCCATAATATTTCCATATGTTTTCTACTTTTATTTAAAACAACAGAAATAGATTTTAACATTTGTGACAAGTAATCTTTATAAATCATGATATTTATTTACAATTTTAACAGTTGCTATATCCTTAATATCATTGTTATAATTTTCAAATAATATGGCTGATTCTTCGTGAAAGATTCAAAATTATTAAATTTTAATACATTTTTTTTTATTTTTTAATTAAAAATATTCGCAATAGTTTATTTGTTATTTATTCTGAAAAAAAAAATGTAAATAAGCAATTTAGTACTACTAAAAAAGTTTCAAATTATGTCATGATTTGAGTTAATGTCGGTTGTTGCCAGTTTCTGCCGGTTAAAACCGGTTGTAACCACTTTCTGCCACTGGCACGGCAGAAACCTTTTTCTGCCGGCAAAAATAGGCCCTGGTCTCAATTGCATATATATATACATATATACATTTGCTATATATATATATATACATACATACATTATACATATATACATTTGCTTGAAACAGTTTAATTATTAACTTTTTTCTGATCGTAAAGTTAATTAGATAAAATTAATAGATACATTTCAAAACTAGGTTTTCTAATAAAGATAATTAGGTAAAAATCAACCTATACTGAAATAGCCTCACCAGTAGCCGAGAGGCTCTGATCTCTCGGCTACTGACCAACTCGGCCTCTGACCAACTGGTAGATGGCAGGTGCTGGGTTTCGAATCCAATCGCGGCCGTCGGCCTAACCTTGCGTAAATACGGGTTAGGTTCCCATAGAAAGACCCCCCACACACACACACACACGAAGGGCACTTCCCCCAGGGCCTATATCCCTAGAGTAGATATAATCGGCCGACACAAAATAAACCAAAAAATACACCTATACTGAAATAACACTTAAAAAGTAGTCTTCAATTTGAAATATATGTAAATGCTTACATATGTTAAGTTCCGTAAGGATAATTTTCTTTTCCCTTTTCTTTTCTTTCTTTTTTTTTTTTTTTCATTTTTACTTGTAAATTATTTTATACGTAAGGCAATTTATAAATACGCTTAAAATTTAAAATTACAATTTCCATTTTCGAAATAGGTACCGAAAGTATCCCCCATTTAAAACAGAAAAAAAAGAAAAAGCACAAGCAAAAAAAAAAAAAAATAAAATAAAATAAAAAATAAATAAAAGGATGTTTTTACTGATTAATCTCGGTTATCCAATGCAAAAAATATTAATATGCAAACGAAATATTTATAAAGAATTGTTCGTTTAGAAGAGAGCTGTTTGTTTACTTACTTGCCCTGGTGGATCTATTAAACGAAATAAAAAATAATCGATTAAGAAACCCAATAAAATGCGTACATCTTTGAAACTGTCAATTCTTTATTTAAAAACAACTAATGGAAAAACAGAGCATCCCCCCCCCCCCACCTGCGATACTGTCAAGTTAATTATCATCGAATTTTGACAGGTTTTACATAAAAAAATTTAATTGTGCTTGAGGATCTTGCGTAGATATGTCCCTTGATAAGTCTACCTTGTTTTAGATTATTATTATTATTATTATTATTATTATTATTATTATTACCATTATTAAATAAAGTGAACAGTACAATTTCTAATTTATCATCGATAAATCATTTTTTGGTAAATTACAACAAAACGATTTCAAGAAGTTTGTTCTTCGTGTATTTATTATTTAATTTTAGTTATTTTTTTCTTAATGAGAACGAGAAGAACTATGTCACTTTAATGAATTTACACATAACAATGCTTTTGTTATGTGTTAGTGTTGAGCTAAACTATTTGATGTAATCAATTCAATGTTCATTACGGAGTGAATATTTGCAAGATATTTTGAATAAGAAATTCCAAATTAATTCCAGATTTCAATCCATTAATTAAAGAACAAACATCAACGAAAGAAAATTTACTAACTAATCAAGAAAAAAATGAAATCAATTTTTGGATGATAAATTAGTTTACCTTCTTCTGTTTACTTTTTTCATATGAAACATAATTAAAATTGATGTCCAGAAATTAATGATATAATCGCAAGAAATATTTTATCTGGAAAAAATTAAAACTTTTTATACATATCGATTTTTCTCTCTATCCAATTAAAACTTGGTGTATACAACATCTAAAACGTGTAAAAAAAAATCTTTCAATCCATGTTCTAGAATATAACTTGCATAAATTTCCGTAATTACTATTTGTTTTTGTGCATTTTTATTAGCACAGAGTGGTATTTCCTTTAATTTAAATATTTCTGAAAACTTATTTGTTTAAACAGAGTACCATAATTTACTTAATTTTTTTATAATTAAAAATTCATGAGTTTAAATAGTAGATTATTTAATGACAAAATTCCTGTGGACTAAATTAAAATTTTAAATTCAATTAACATTTTCCTTTTTTAAAATGTCGCTTGCTTGAAAATACTTGTTGTCCTCATTATGTTAACTTCCAAATAATTAATCATTGGCTCATTTAAATGCAATCATTCTTAATTTAGCATTTTCCTTTTTACTTATTAATTAATTCATTTACATAGATTGAAAGTAATATTGGCAGTTGATAAAAAATAAAATATTTAGAGAATTAAAAAAAAATCAATGAATTTTTTTTAAAGCAATGAATAGTTTTTTTTT
Source organism: Maratus speculifer (assembly GCA_964019185.1). Classification (NCBI taxonomy): domain Eukaryota; kingdom Metazoa; phylum Arthropoda; class Arachnida; order Araneae; family Salticidae; genus Maratus; species Maratus speculifer. Next base: position 353,894,387 of record OZ025289.1, read on the forward strand.
TTTTTTTTTTTTTTTTTTTTTTTTTTTTTTTTTTTTTAGATGATATAAAAATGATTATTAACTTCTCATTATAATTAAATAAATACTTTTAAAATTAGCAATTAGAATTGCTTGAACGTTTTTTAGTTTTCAAAATTGTTTACTTTTTTTTTTTTTTTTTTACCGTTTTTGAAAGTAAAATATCTTTATTAAAAAAATTTACAAATAAAATCAAAAAAGTAAAATAAATAAATAAATAAATAAATAAATAAAAATAAAATAAAAAATTTTAAAAATGTCTTTTGTAGGGATAAACCTCAGCCATTCAATAAAAAAAAATTATTTAAATGTATTATAGTGTAAACGAGATATTCGTGAAATATTCTTCAATAGGATTAACATTTGCGAGCGAGTAGTTTTGCATGGGTAAATAATACCCTTAATAAAAAAGACTGGTTGGTTGCCTGATTTGGTAAATGCCACTTTTTTTTTTTTACACATTTTTATACTGCATTGTTATTAAAATCATTCGTTATTCATCATCATCACCATCATTTATTATTTTAATCGCCATAACCATTAGAGCTCTACTGAGTATTCTGTATATACTAGCAAACCATTATTGGTTCAACGTTGCGCCAATATTTCCTTTATTGGAAATATTGCTAATAAAACGCAAATATTGGTTAAATATTGGCATTTCATTGGAAATATTTCCAATGAATTCCCAATATTGTACAAATGTTGGCGTTACATTGGAAATATTTCCTATGAAACCCCAATATTTAACCAATATTGCCGTTTTATTGGCAATATTTCAAATGAAACCCCAATATTGTCATAATATTGTGAGCAAATATTGGCTAAATAAGGACAAAATGTAAACACCCCAATATGGGAGCAATATTTCATGCCAGTATTGCGCCAATATTGCTCAGAGATGTAGCCAATATTGCCCCAATATTGTTTGGCTACTTGGGAGGGGGGTACTCGGCCAATACCGAGCAGTTGTAAGAATTTTATATTTTAAGCATATTTCCATTTATAAGCTTATTTGAATAATAGAATATGACGCATCTGTAAAAAGTTATTCGAATATAAATGTACAATATATACAATAAATCATAAAAAATGTTTACACGGTACATAAATATGTATCTACGAAATATAGAAAAAAAGTGTGAAAAACCCGATGCAAAAATTAATTCATATTAAATCTATACAAATAAAATTAAGTCATATTTTAAATCTGTCAGAAAATACTACGATTTCGGATAAAGAAACAGTTTTTGGAAGCAGTAATTGCTATAAGAACATTAAATAATTAAATATACTTTGTTACATTTTGTTAGATTGGTTACATCAAATTTAGTTACCTAATTTGTTACATTGCAAATTGGGGTGCAAAATCACCAATCGTACTACTTTTTCAGGAGATCAGGCATTTCTTTTATTAATTTTTAAAAAGAAGTGTGAAAAACTTTATGCAAAAATTAATTCAAATCCTTCTATAGTAAAAAAAACTAACCTTAAACAAATCTCCAGGAATGACTCCTGGAATGATGCTGATGTGTAAGGTTTCCGGAAATAACGCGTCCGGGTGGACCACACCTTCCATGAGTCGAATAGACCAATCAAGAAAGGGCTCCGTCTATGCTTCGACCAATGAGGAGAGGGATGAATTCCAAAATTGAGTGTACACTGTTAAAAATCTGCTGCATTTTGTTGCAACGCATTCCACCGCTTGTATATAATATCTCTATTCCAACCAATGAGAAAGCTCCATTTCACGGCCAAGTAACCGTTTTTTATACAAGCAGGGGAATGCCTTGCTACAAAATGCAACAGATTTTTAACAGTGTATGGAAAATAAGGTATCGCGAAGCGATTCCAACCGGGTTGGCCCAAGCAATACCGAATGGAATCGCGAAACGATTCCATGGTGTATTGGCGAGCGCAGCAAGTAGGGGTAGCCTACAACTTGGAATCGCGAAGCGATTACGCGGGAGGTTGGCGAGTGTAGCGAGAAGCAGGGTGGAGCCCCCATAGTTATACAAATGATGATAAGTCATTTTTAGATCTGTAGGAAAATATAATTTCGGATAAAGAAACAGTGATTGCAATAAAAACAAATAATTAAATTTGTTACATTGCAAATTAGGGCACAAAATCATGAATCGTTCTACGTTTTCAGGGGATAAGGCATGTCTTTTATTGTTGTTATATATGTTCATGTTAAATATTTATATATATATATTCATGTTAAAATTATACAAATAAAAAAAAATAATCCATTTTTAAATCAGTAGGAAAATATTAGGATTTTGGATAAAGAAATAGTTTTTGGAAAAAGTAATTCCAATAAAAACATTAAATAATTAAATTTGTTACATTGATATTTAGCGTGCAAAATCACCAATCACTTTACTTTTTCAGGAGATAAGGCATGTCTTTTATTATTGTTAATTTGCCTTTCCTAAATAAAAATACGTATCCTAAAGTGACAGTTTTAAATGTTGTATATATGAAAAAATTTAAAAACAGCCAATACAATTTTTTTAATTTAAAAAAAAGGTACAAATAGAAAATATGAAAGGTTTTGCAATTTTTTTTTAGAATTGTTACATCAAGCAATAACAATTTTTGATAGACAGATTTCAAGTATCTGTATACTACATGAGGTGAAAAGTCTCTGGACTAACAATGAAAAAACGTTTTCTTTGTCAAAAATTGATTTTATTCTTCAACATAGTTTTCTTCCAGAGTGATAAATTTCATCCAACGATCCTCTAACATTTCAATGCCTTTCATATAGTAACATTTGTAGAAACCTTCAAAATATGCATCCGTTTCGCAATGACATCCTTATTTGATGAAAATCGCTTCACTTGGAGCCTTCTCTTCAAGTTTAGAAATAAATAATAGTCACTGGGAGCCAGATCTGAAGAATACGCGTGATGAGGGAGCAAATCATAATTTAATTTATTCAATTTTTCCATTGTTTACATTGATGTGTGAGCAGGTGCGTTGTTTTGGTGAAACAGCACTTAACATCACTTACATGACCACGACTTGCAAAAAAAAAAAAGGCCAACGTATCATAATACTTTGACATTAGTCATTCGAAGGTTCGTTCTAACAAAACATAATATAGATATTTGATTGATGCTGTCATCTAGTGACAAGTCCTGGGACTTTTAACCCCGTATAGTATATAATGATGTGTCAGATATGTTTTAGGACTCTTCACCCATTTCAAATCACCCGTTCGTGAATGCTAAACCTACGAGTTAGATTGTTTTCGCAAACATTAAAAAATATTTTAAAACTTTTTTTAAGGAAGATTGGGCATAGGATAGCTGGGGTCGTTCGCTAATATGGCCCATTTTGTACTTTTACAGTTTTGGTTGCAGATATTTTTTTTTTAAATAAAAGGTAATTTCATTTTTGAAAACGGTTCCGAAAGTGAAAGTACTTAATTAAAAAAAACCTGCAACCGAAATTGAAAAATTACAAAATAGACATATTACAGAACGGTCTGAACTATCCCATGCGAAAAAATAGTTTTAAAATATTCAAATTTAAATACAAAGTTCGGAAACAACCTGCTCATATAGGTATATAATAAGCGAGCAGGTATTTTTGAGTGAGAGAATAATTAACTGTATTTTTTATGTATTGTTATTTTTTGTCATATATTTCAATAATGTTACAGTTTTATTTATTTGTTTGAATTTACATAAATTGTCTTTAAAAAGGGTCACAATAATAATAAAAATAACTTTAAATTGACGTTAATTAAAAGAAAAAACAATAAAAAAGATTATATGCTAAAGAAGCGTGTTTATGTGAGAGTGCATATATGAGTTCACTTCATGTGTTTATCCGATAATCTGTTTTGTATACATTTATTCGGTGTGAGTACCCAGTACTCGACCGAATAGTAACTGACCGAGTACTCGGTTACATTGAAAAAGTATTACTCGATCGCTGATTATTACCATCAAAACCACAAAAATATACTTCTGGATTAAACTATAGTATCTAACTCCCCCTCCCCCTACTTCCATCCACCTCATTGAAATATAGAAATAAAGAAGCAATTATAAATATACATTATGAAGTCAAGTTCGAATGTCTTCTAAAAAATTACTCCTTGCAATAATCATTTTTAAAACTTCTAATTTTTTCGTATTCATTACCGTTATACACGTCTAAAAATGACTTGAATATAAAAGTAAAATTACATTATTTTAATGAAGGGGGAAAAACGCGAAACAAGAAAAATAATTCATTTTAATTACTGCTTAAAACGTTACTTATAAAAAAGAAATAAAATCTGTTTTTACAAATGTAATGCACGGAAATATCACATGTTTCATCTGTTAAAAAATAGTATTCGAAAAAAAGATATAGGTTAGATATGTTTTCACATTTTTCTTGACCGAAATAATTTTTTTTTCATATCAATTAAATTAACAAGCCATTTTTTTACTTGATTTTAAGGAAAGCATTTGCTATGCGATTTTTTTTCTACGCTTCAAATATCTAGAATTAAAACTTGCTTGGATGTAAATGGAGTTATTTGATTTCATTCCTCTTAAAAAAAAAAAAAAAAAAAAAAAAAAAAAAAGTGGTAATTTGTTTTAATTACCACAGGTTAAGAAATTTTAGAGAATTTAATTTATTTTTTTATGAATGCACACACGAGGTAAAAACAGATGTTTAATCTTTTTTAAAGTGATATTTTAAATAAAAAAAGGAGTCAGATAAAGGGGCATGTTTAATTACTTTTTTTGTCTGATATGTCTTATCTCGGATTGAATTAAGAAGCTTTTTCCCCCAGTTAGTTTTATGTTATTGTTGAAATATTTTAAATTTTTGCAATTCTTTGCTTAAAAAATCTTTGGAAATACAGGGGTTGGACAAAAATATGGAAACACCTTACAAAAAATACATTTCCTTGCCTAATATGGTGTAGGGTACCCGTTATTATTCAAAACAGTTTGCAGTCTTCTCGGAATGGATAAATACATTTTCTGTATGCTTGCCAAGGGAATATTGTACCATTCTTCCTGCAAAACTGTGGCAAGTTCAGATAACGATGTTGGCGGTGGATAGCGAGAATACACTTTCCGCTCCAATGTAGACCACAAAGGTTCGATAATATTCAGGTCTGGTGACTGTGGTGGCCAGGGGAGATGCGACAATTCATCCTCGTGCTCAGAAAACCAGTCCTGAACAATGTGAGCTGTGTGAATGGGGGCGTTGTCGTCTTGGAAGATACCATCACCTTTGGGGAACAAAGTTTGTAACATTGGATGGACTTGATCGGCTAAAATGTTCACATAAGTCTGAGCAGTAATACGCCCTGACAGAGTTATTATGAGGCCAGAAGAGAACCACGATATGGCTGCCCAAACCATCACCGAACCCCCGCCATGTTTCACTCTTGGCAACAAGCAGTCTGTATTATAGGCTTGAGATGGCGTTCTCCAGACGTAAACTCGACCAGAAGTGGGAAACAATGTGAAAGTAGACTCATCAGACCATATTACTCTTTTCCACTGCTCTATAGTCCAAGCTTTATGACTTAAACACCACTTTTTTCTGTTACGGGCATTAGCATCACTGATGAATGGCTTTTCAATTGCAGCCCGGCCAGCAATTCCCTGTTTATGAAGCTCCCTTCTAATTGTTTTGGTACTCACAGGGTTTGGTAACATGACATTCATTTCAGCAGTAACTTTTGCAGCTGTGGTCTTCTTATTTTTCGCGATAATCATCTTTAATGATCGTCTGTCACGATCACTCAGCACACACTTTCGTCCGCGCTGTGATTTAGCGGATGATGTTTTTCCGCATTTCAAATATGCAGAATAAATCTTCGATACAGTACCTCTTGAAATATTAAAAACTTCGGCTACCTTGCTGACGGAAGAACCCACCATACGCGCGCCAACTATTTGACCACGTTCGAAGTCTGTTAACTCCGACATAATGCAAGGACAACCTCACATAAACGTGCTCCAACAACGACCGAACGGTGCAGCGATATTATGAAGTTGCATAGGTGGCGTCAGTAGACAAAAATGCCAGCGCCATCTATATAGCTCATTAAAATCAAGCTTTCATTTCAAACATGCATTTCAAAAGGTGTTTCCATATTTTTGTCCAACCCCTGTATATGCGTTTAATATACTGAATATAAAGGTTTAAACAGTAAGAATTACTCCTTAAAATAAAAATAATAATAATTAATTCCAAAAATTGACATTATCAAAAAGAAACTGCGCAATTAATAGATTTCATTTCAGTTATAAATAACTGCTTATATGCAATATAGCATATAAGCATACGACATATAATTTTAAAAACTTGACGATTCTGATTTAAAACTCACAAGAAATTATGTGAAATTTGAATATTTTGATAAATAATATCTTAAATTTTAATACTACAAAATTTAACCATCAAAATTAATCCACAAAATGGATTTTAACTAATAAACATTAGTTGAATATCCACTATCCTTTCAAAAGTTTCCAGACTCGTTTAATTTTAGACATATTATTCAAAAACTTGAGAAAAGTAGTCGATGAAATTTTTCCTTAAATTTTAGAAATGTAGAGAAGATTCTACCTCATTTTTTTTTTCTTTTTCAGTGAAGAGTTTAGTCGGAAAAGCAATTAAGATAGAAACGACAAACTGAATAAAAATAATATTTGAGATCACGCCTGTATCATAAAATTTTTGAAATATATTTTAAAGAAATATTTAGATAAACCCTACACGGCGCACGGTTACATTAATGTAAGAATAGCACATACAATCGCTTTTTTGAAAGATTCAGAAAATTTCGGCACGTTATTTGTTTATAACCAGGTTTTAAACAAAATTAGTTTGAAAAAAATTAAGAAAGATATTATCCTGCAACTAAAAAGTGAATATATTGATTATTTGTAATATATTGATTAGTGAATATATTGATTTTTCTTTTTTTGTAATGTAAGTGTCTTAAATTTTATATTATATTAATTGCAATTAGTGATCAATTCCTTCCTATTTTTAAGAGAGAAGAGGACAAAGCGTTATTTAAGAAATGTCGCTGTAGGTTCAGATCTCTACAGCGACGATAACTTCCTGACACTTCATTATATTAAACTACCGTTTTTATGTAATTGTGTTTCATTTTGTATTATATAAATTGCAGTTGACGAGCAGTTCATTCCTATTTTTAAAGGAGGAGGAGATTCAGCGTTGAATAAGATATTATATCGCTATAGATTCAGCTCACTACAGCGATGATAGCTTCCTGAATTTTCATTAAATATAACTGTTCTTTTAATGTAAGTGTCTTCTATTTTATGTTATATAAATTGCAGCTTTCGAGCAATTCAATCCTCTTTTAAGAGAGGAGGGAACGTCAGTTCAGCCCGCTACAGCGGCGATAACTTCCAAAATTTTCATTATACTTAACTGCTTTTTTATGTAAGTGTCTTCTATTTTATATTATGTTACATAAACGGCAGCTGGTGAGCAATTCCTTCCTATTTTTAACCCTCAACCGGAATCGTGGGTCCATTTTGACCTGACATCGACCAAAAAAAAAAAAAAAAAAAAAAAAAAAAAAGCAGCTAAAAACCGTTCTAATGCACTTATAACCCATCTAAGTGGTAATTTCATATATATTAGAAAATAACTTGGATTTTAATTAAAGATTCCATTTGGACCCAAGATTCCAGTAATGTGGAACAATTTAGCGATTCCGATTAAGGGTTAAGACAAGAGATCACAAAGCCAGAATTAAGAAGCTTTAAAAAATGCCGCTGCAGGTTCAACTCACGACAGTGACGATAACTTCCTGAATTTTCATTATACATAACTACGCTTTTTATGTGCGTATCTTCTATTTTATATTATATAAACTGCAGCTGGCGAACCAATTTTTAAGAGGGGAGGGGATTCAGCATCGTTTAAGAGACATCGCTATAGATTCAGCTCACTACAGCGACGATAACTTCTGAATTTTCATTAAATATAACTGTTCTTTTAATGTAAGTGTCTTCTATTTTATGTTATATAAATTGCAGCTTTCGAGCAATTCAATCCTCTTTTAAGAGAGGAGGGAACGTCAGTTCAGCCCGCTACAGCGGCGATAACTTCCAAAATTTTCATTATACTTAACTGCTTTTTTATGTAAGTGTCTTCTATTTTATATTATGTTACATAAACGGCAGCTGGTGAGCAATTCCTTCCTATTTTTAACCCTCAACCGGAATCGTGGGTCCATTTTGACCTGACATCGACCAAAAAAAAAAAAAAAAAAAAAAAAAAAAAAAAAAAAAAAAAGCAGCTAAAAACCGTTCTAATGCACTTATAACCCATCTAAGTGGTAATTTCATATATATTAGAAAATAACTTGGATTTTAATTAAAGATTCCATTTGGACCCAAGATTCCAGTAATGTGGAACAATTTAGCGATTCCGATTAAGGGTTAAGACAAGAAATCACAAAGCCTGAATTAAGAAGCTTTAAAAAATGCCGCTGCAGGTTCAACTCACGACAGTGACGATAACTTCCTGAATTTTCATTATACATAACTACGCTTTTTATGTGCGTATCTTCTATTTTATATTATATAAACTGCAACTGGCGAACCAATTTTTAAGAGGGGAGGGGATTCAGCATCGTTTAAGAGACATCGCTATAGATTCAGCTCACTACAGCGACGATAACTTCCTGAATTTTCATTATATTTAACTGTTCTTTTAATGTAAGTGTCTGATATTTTGTTATATAAATTGCAGCTGGCGAACAGTTTCTTAACAAGAAGTTACATTTAAGAAGAAATTGAAATTCAGCTCAGTAATCACCGATGTTTCCTATTTTGCGGCATATAAATTGCTGCTTGCGAACAAGTTCTTATCAAGGAATTGCTTTTAAGAGGGGGGGAAAAACTGAAATTCAGTTGAATATATCGCCAATAACTTCCAGAATGTCCACTATATTTAACTGATCTTTTTTTATAAGTGCCCTATATAATTTGCGATCACATTAAGGAAAAAAAAAAGAGAAAAAAAAAGTGTTATCATCATGTGCAAATGCGCAGTTAAAATTATTTTATAGAGATGCTCACATCGATCCAATAATCAATATATTTATTCTTTAATTGCAGCATAATGTTTCTCTTGTACTGTATCAAGTTTTCTGAAAGTGACATTATATTTTATTGAAAACTATTTATTATGAGCAAAAAAAATGAGAAAAGTTTTGAATTTAAAATAGAAACACTTATATTTTCATGAACATACATGCTATTTTTACACTAATGGATACACACACAGCACATAGCATGTGTAATCATGTCTTTAAGATGCTGATCCTTTCATTCTTTTTGTTATCGTATTTAAAAAAAAAAAAAAAAAAAAAAAATCCAATTTGTTGTTGGTTTTTTTTTAATTATTCTCTGGACAAACTCTTAAATAATAAGCCGGAATTGCACGTCGAACGTAGCAAATGAGGTGCGTTTGTACTATAATGAAGTTTTAAATATTCACAAGTTGGTGTAATAGTATACAGTATTACGTTTACAATATTGTATCCGAAATCTTTAGTGTGTCCCTTTAAATACCACTTGCTTTCTATTAAACAGGAAGTAGCTTGTAATAAACCTCAGCAACGTATATCAATTTCATAAAATTTGAAGCAGTTTAATATAATGAAAACGTGCCCCAAACATTGTTTCCCCTTATACCATTATGTTATGGAATTCTTTTATGCGGCTCTGTAAATTAATAACGAATGATCTTTGCACCACAGATTGTACAGAATGTATAGTTTAATATATACTTCATAAATGCATATCATTTTTATTATGCTTGAAAGAGTGTAATATCATTAAAATGCACTTGAAGCTATTTTTTTCAATTGGGAGTAATGTAACGGAATAATTTTGATTATCCCTGTAATAAATACATCCGATTTTCATAAAATTTAAAACTGACCATATATTATAATAATTAATTCGAAATCTACTTAAAGAAATTAAAAGGATTATTTATTTGAAATAAAAGAACAAAATCAATTTACTTCAAAAGATATTTGTAGAATTTCTATTTTATATGGAGGAACAGATTTCACTATCCTAACCGATCGGGAAATCTCATTCTAATTTGTGGAGTGATTAAAAAAAAAGAATTACTCATTATTTAAGGCTGCTTTCTGGCAGCCTTACCTTTCATGCATTGCAGAAAATTACTGGCAGCAGTGCTGCCAGTAATTTTCTGGAAATTGAGGGACATCCGTTTATTTTTTCTGTGTTAAAAGAGGTAAAATATTCGTCAATTCAAAAAAGTTTGGAAATATAAAAGCGGCGGACTTGGGGATCGAAACACCTATCCTAGTGTAGAAAGGCAAGCGCGCTAGCACGGGGCTACCGCTGTACAGTGGGAAAACGCTTTGAAATAAATGTGTTCGTTTCATATGGGTGTGGTTTGGTCTATTTCTTTAAAAAGCTTTTAATTTTGAAGTTAATTTCGGGAAGATTTCGTCTTTAATGAAATTGTAGCTGGGGTTTTTATGCGACAGTGTAAATGTAACATAAAAATGTGAATTTTAAATATATTTACGTAGATTTCTGGAGGTAAAATATGGGTGTTCTATTTTTATTAGATAAGTTTATTTTTTAGTAACATCGATTTTTTTTGCATTTAATTTTTTAATTAAGATGTCTTTTAAATACGTTCACTTAAAATATATTTTAAATGAGAATATTTATTTATAAATAACTTTGTAAATTCAACTTTATTAAACTAATCCAACTTTAAATAATAAATTGCGAGTATTTTTGAATGAATGAAGAAATTAATTGTTATTCATTTTTATATTCGAAAACATATTTGTCTTTTTAAACTAAATTAGACATCTTATTCTATAGAATTTTTGTTTTTCATTAAAAAGAAAATTGAATTTATTATTAATTGATTCCATACGCATGCGTGCTAGAAATAAACGGAATTTCTTCCTGTCTTTCAGACGCTCGGAATGCATTGATGGATCAAATATGTTTTCTGGGAGTACTGAATATATTTGTGAAAAAATAAGGATAATTTAATGTATATTGACGAATTTTTCTGACAGTGTAGCTACCGACTAGGAACAAGATTATCCATCTCTTATATGAAGGTTTTATGTACATAGTCATACATATTGTTTTAGTTACTTATTATATTTTTTTTTGGCCACGTGCTCTGTATATTCTGAAATGTGCATGTATGTGTTACGTAAATGTAAAATATTTTGTGTCGGCAAGGTAAGTCTGCATTAGGCTCTGTATATTTTGAAATGTGCATGTATGTGTTGCGTAAATATAACAAATTTTGTTTCGGCAAGGTAAGTCTGCATTAGGTAAGTCTGGTAATAAACGAATTTTGGTAATTATGTTTGGCAGTGAATAATTCTTCAACAAAATTTTATCATTCTAAGGCTGTTAACTGCTTCACTCAACAAGTGCAAAACGTTTCAACACATTTACAAATTCATTTTTTTAACGAAAAGATATAAAATTAGAAGGCCGGATTATGGGAGCGATTTGGAATCGAACTGTGTTTTCCATTTTTTGATGAATGAATTACCTATTGAGTCATAAGCAGGGCTCGAAAAATAGCGTTCCCGGGATCCCGGGGAACCCAGAAATCATTTCTGGGAACGTATATTTTTTCACTCAGGTTCCCAGCCGGGAACCTAAAAAATCGTCATGTTCGCCAACGATGCCGCGCATGCGTTATATCGCATAAATTAAGCAAAAATATAGCTCTTGAGCGGGATGCGTAATTTCATCAAAATATTACGGGAAAAGCACAAATTTCGTCAAAATATCGGAAAAAACGGCAAATTTCATTAAAAAATGAAGCGAAAAAACGACAAATTTCGTCAAAAAGTCGCGCTAAAACGCCAAATTTCGTCAAAAAATACCGAAAAACAATAGATTTCGACAAAAGATAGCGAGAAGCAACGCAAACTTCATTAAAAAATAGCGAAAAAACTACAGATTTCGTAACAAATCGGGAAAAAACGGCAAATGTCGATTAAAAAAACATTGAAAAACGACAGGTTTTGTTAAAATAATGCGATAAATCGGCAGGTTTTGTTAAAACATCGTTATAAAACGGCAGATTTTGTCAAAAGATCGCGAAAAAACAGCAGATTTTGTCGAAAAATTGCGAAAAAACGGCAAATTACATGAAAATACTCACACATAAATTTTATTGGAAACCTACATTTTTCATCTGGGAACCTATTACTTTTCATGTAGGTTCCCAGCTGGGAACCTCAACATTTTTTGAATTTTCGAGCCCTGTCATAAGAGATTTCGATCACGACATAGCGTTTTTCTCCCTTCGTTAACTGTTTCTTCTACTTTTATCGGAAATTTTGGTTCAAAACGTCAACTTTGTAGGTGTTACCTGAAACATCTATTGTGTTAACAAGAAACGTTAAAATGAATGCGATTAAATAATTTCTCAATAACACTCACTACTTTCATGGATTTCCACAAAAAAATAAATAAATAAATAAAATAAAATAAAATAAATAAATAAATAAATAAATAAAATAAAATAAAATAAATAAATAAATAAATAAATAAAATAAAATAAAATAAATAAATAAATAAATAAATAAAAAGAAAAGTAATAAAAAGAAAATAAAACTTACGTCACAAAATTACCCTTTTTGATTTAAAAACAGCCTTAACACGGAATTTCTTGATCAGTGAAGAAAAAGGCATGTTCCGCTGGAATGCCAACAAAACACTTTTGTGCTTTAATATCATTTAAATAACCATGTGAAAACAAAATTTTAATTTAGGAAGATGTATTGTGTCGGAAAAGCACACTGGCTTGCTCCCTGATAGTAAACTTATTTTGATCATTCGGTGACGTTAAACATCGAGCAAGCCTTCATTTAATTTTAATATAGGTTAACGAATGATTTTTTGATATAAAAAGAAAGAAGAAACATGTTCCATGCAAAAGTCTACAGAAAACTTGTGTTTTAGTTTTCGTCGAAGAAAAAAAACATACACATTATAACCTAATAAATGTACTCGAAATTTTTCCATGTACTCCTATGCTAAAATTATTTAAGATTCTTATTTACACAGATTTATATATATCTATGTACTCAACATATATATAATTAGTTTTCAAAAATAAATGCATATTAAAAACTTACCATAAACTTCAAGTTTAGAATTACACAGAAAATCTTACCTAAAAAGAAATTTAAAAAGTTATTGTTTAAATAGTTTATAATTTTATTGAAAAATGAATTTTTATAGCAATAAAAATTGTCATAATTCATATTCGTTACTTAATGCTAAAAAATAAATTTATATTATAAATATACTTCGTAAAAATACTTAAAAAAAAATCATTCTGATTTACATCTAATAAAATCTTAAACAAATATTTCAATTATTTTTTTATATACATTATGAAATACGTATTGAATAAACTTTATGATTTAAGGATTCGAGTTTTTCGTGACTAATCTTTAAACATTCAAGATTAAATACAAACACCAAAGATTTGCAATATACATATATATCATACATAAATATAATACAAACTTGAATAAAATTATAAAAACAGCTCATAGATTCCATGTTTACACAAAAAGAACACTAATTCCCCAATTATAGGAGAAAAAGAAGCAGAGATTTGTAATAAATGAATTTTCTTTAAAGCATAATACAAAAAATTGCAGTTTTTCGTGACTTACTAAAAAGTTTCATCTTGAAAAACATTTTTGGTTTAATATCATTTTTATTCATTTAAAATGGCGTCTTCCATTAAAATTTGAATATTTAAAAAAACAAAAATAAAAGTATTCTTTAAACAATGATATTGAAAGGGAGGGATGAGAGGGATTTTTTCTGTGAAAAAAAAAACAAAAAAAAAAAAAAAAAACGCTCGATTCTTTAGGGTTTTTTTTTTTTTAAATATTATTTATTCCCATTTACGTTGTTTTCAATGTTCTATTTTAATGCCTGAATAATTTTCTCATTTAAGCGATTATTTTAATTTAAATATATAGTTTAAAAAAAGGAGGTGAGAGTGATATCATGGCTTCAATTTATTTTTCACATAGTGTAAGTTGTATGAACTAGATTTAAATTAAGGATTAAAAATAGTAGCTGCAAGATTTTTATTTGCTTAATTTTTATAAAATACATATAAAATGAAAAAACATACTTTTTAAAGCTATTCTAATATATAACGTCCATGTAAAATTAAGTTAGTATAGCTTAGCTAGTGATATTAATAAATGTCGTGATTAGTGATTAATTTTTCAAGTTCAAAAAGAAACATTTTCTTAAGCAAGAAAAAAAAAAGAAAAATTTAGCTAGATGAAAACTGACGTCAAAATAAACAATTTAGAAAACGTACAATCATTTGAAATTTTAATTTAAGCAATTACCATCTATATCCAGAAAAATTCTTTTGATCAACCCTGCATATGATCTATAGATTTGTAAATATACTAAAGTTAGATTGGTTAGGAAACGCACAAAAAAGTTAACGAATTAGCTTCAAAAATTTGTTGCAATAAGATAAAATGTACTCTAATTTAGTATAACAAATTCCCTATGTTTGAAATAATGTAACTTTATTAAAATATACAACAATTGATTCTCCTCCCTCAAATAGACCATAATGCAACGCAATTTGTCAGGATCTGATTTCTGGTGCGCAAAGGACACAGACGTCCTGGTGTTGAGCGCTCTGGGCTAAGAAGTGCAGGCCCAGTATACTTGTGTTGGGAGACTCAAGGTTGAGCTCCAAAAAAGTGAATTTAACGTGTATTGAGTGTGAGGTGGAAAGTGTAATTGGAATAGCACACAACCAATCTTTACGGTATCTAATTTAATGTTGAACCGGATCACCTATATCCGAGTTGTAGTTGTATATATTTGTAAATAGCGTATTTTGTGTGTAATATATTCTTAATAAACTGATAATTCGGTTACTAGCGTAAATCTTCATTTACACAAACCTCACAGTGGGTGACCGATATCACCTAGTAATATCGGTGGTGGCAGCTAGATCTACCACGGACATTCTTCAAAGTTGTGTGGACTGAGAGGAACGTCCGACACAATTCTTTTGAATATCCATTATAAACAAATTATAAATGCTATACCGGAAATGCCATAGCAAATTTCAATATATTACACCAATTAGAGTTTATTTGAGATTTTTATAAAGGCAAAGTGTTATGGGTGGTATACATATTTTAAAAAAGCGTACATTTTTGTTCTTGATGGCTTGTTTTGGATTCTTAAATAAACACTTCATTCTCTTGAAAACACTCGCTCCGTAATGTTAAAACCAATAGTTAGATTGTCTTAGGATTTCTCGTTTAAATTTAAATATTTTTAAACATTTCTTTTTCATATATATAATGAGATTATTTTTTGCTTTTTCGATTTCGGCTGCAGAATTTTTTAAAAGTATTTTTATTTTAGAAACCAAATTTGAAACTGAAAGGTTTTTTTTTTTTTTTTTTTTTTTTTTTTTAACTGCAACCAAAATTGAAAAAGTAAAATATAGCCATATTAAATATTCAGCTCAGCTATCCCATTCACCAAAAGTTAAAAAATATTAAAATTTAAATAAGAAATTCGACATCAACTTGCAGACCACCAACCTTAACATTAACGAAGCGGGTGTTTTCAAGTGAGTGAAGAGTTCCCTTAAGGACACTTTTCATATTCTTAAGGGCACATTTTTTATTTTTAAACGAGTTTTTAACATTTAAAAGTCAGATATATCATATCAAGACAACTTTGAGTAAAATTTTACTATGCTAGGGCATTCTTTAATGCAAAAAAGAAAAGGGTCAACTTTTTACAGGTAAACAAGAAGAGAGCTAATTTCTTGAATTAGGAAAAAGTGCAAGGATGTAGTGGAGGGTATACGCGGGTATACGCCGTATGGATTTTTTGAAGGAACAACATATACCCTCTGCTTCTCAAGAAAGTTATAGAATATACACTCTAGGGTATACCGTCTAACTTGAGCGTATACTTTCTGTTATTTTTACGAGTGTACCACTGAGAAAGAGGGGTAATATTCGTTAAACCAAAGAAAAGAGGGTTGCTGCACCCTCCTAAAACAGACTGAATGAAACTCTGATCAAGTAAATGGTAATTCCAGTATATTTAGTGAATTAGAGCACAAGGCGATAGACAGACAAATCGACTTCATAAATACTTTAGTATGTTGGAAAGAGTTAAAAATGAGCTATTGTTAATAGTTTTTATGTATGAAAATTTTTTTAATTTAAATGACATTGAGATCTTTAAAAACTATGTATTTTCAAGCAGCGAAAAACAGCGTCAGTTTGAAACTTTAGCTAGGCCGTTGTGGTACAAAATAGTAACGACAGACAAATTTTATACTTTTTCTTCCTTTTCTTTTCAGTGGCTGATATAATTAAGGTGATCCGAGACACAAAAATCTTCAATTTTTTTTTTGAAAAAAATTTGTTGAATTCAAATTTTCTCTACTTGTTTATGCTTAATATGACGCTTAAATCATGTTTCTATCTTAATTAGAAAAGGCAGTATTATTTTTTTTCATTTTGGTTTGTTTTCGAAATCTAGCTTTCGAGCAATGGTAACATGAAATAACTTCTCGTGATAATGCATTTTTCTTCATAGTTTGTTTTTTGACCATTTCCAGGAATTAAATTGTATAACTCAAGAACCGTTAAAGATAAATACTTCAAACTTTGTCATTTTGTAACATGTATTTTTGATTATTTTACTTTAATTTTAATTCACCAAATTTGAAAAAAAAAATTATTTTTGGATATATGACTTTTTAAATAAAAGTGACAATATTTTTATTTTTTTTTAAATTAGTATTTTTTAAAAAGCTGAATTAAAATTAAAATTTATATATTTCTGTTTATTTCAATATAAAACAATTGAAATTCTACTAAAATTACTTTGAGTGAAAACGATTTAAAATTACTCCAATTTTTTAACAAATTTTAAATTATTAGTATTTTTTTAATTGTGAGAAATTTTATCATGTGATATCGTTTTCAAATGATCATAAAAAAAAAATCAAAATTTTAGCTCAATAAATAAAATTTATCGCGAAATGTGTCTCGGACCCCCTTAATTGCATAATGAAGTGAACATGACTAGTAAAGAATGAGAAAGCATAAATGAAGTAAAAGGTACAAAATGGTAAAATAAAGTCCATCGTGCAAATCGATATTAATTTTTTTTCCCAGTATAGACATTGTAAATCGACAATTTTTTTACTAATGATATCATTCAATAGACATTAAAATAAATCAAACTCAAAATACGGAGGTAGCATCTGGTGTATATTTTAAAAAAATGTTCTAAACTCTCTCTCTTTATTATTATTATTGAGAAAAATTTAAAACAAGATGCTAGAAAAAAGAAAAGAAAAAGAGAATAAAAAAAATTAGATGTTAATGACGAAAATGGAAGGAGAAAAAAGTTATAAAAAGAAGCTTGTTTCAACATAATGAGTTGAAACGAGATAAAAAGTTGTTTCTTTTTTCTTAAATTAACTATATCTACTTTGCTATCTTAAAATTTTAGCACATTGGCTATATCCATAGTTAAATTAATTTAGATTTTTTCCTTAATGTAAAAAATTAAAATTAAAATGCATTCTCTTTAAATAAGTAACAATAGCTGGTTCTTTCTATGCAAGAGAAATCCTTTGAACTTATACAGTAACAACGAACATGATGTTGCTCATTTGCTTATATATATGTATATCTAAAGCACAACGCACAAAATGTAAATATTTAAAGGTAATTATATATATATATGTGTGTGTGTGTGTGTGTGTGTATGTATATATAATATAATCATATATGTATAACGATTATAAAATAGATTTAATTTATCATTCAGACATGAGAAAATAAAAATCGATTTACAATATCGGAAAACATCGTAAAAATTAAAATATTTGTTGAATCAAGGCAGAAACATTTGCTCTTAATCACGTTAAACTAAAAAAATAAATAAAAACACCATTTCATCTTTGAGTGAGCCATAACAAGCTAAAAAGATACAAGATTCGGGCTATCGTACATAACAAAATTATAAAAGGTATTTTAAAAATTGGATATTAATTGAAAATAAATGGACCAAAATAAAAGGCAATAACCTCCTGAATAACAATCCTAGACATTAATGACACAAAACGTTTTAAAACGATTGTGTGATGATTTACGCATGTTGCAAAAGGCATTATAAGTATACAACTACTTAATCAACCAAGGCATTGAGAGAATTTTTGTGAATATATCGATAAAATTATAGATGATGGAATTAGATAAGATATTGCGCTGTCATCTATTATTCTATATAACAATTAAACAGAAATAACATAAAAGTATGTATAAAATAATATTAATGATAATAATAATAATCTATGAGGATTAATCCAATTAAGTTAATATAAAGGATGAATATTAAAAAATAAATGTTTAAGACGGATGAGAAGTCTAATTATAATTCAGTATTAAATAGATGTATAAAAAATTCCCTATATTATAGCAAAATAATAAAATTACATAAATTAATATTTAATTAAAATTTCCATAACAGTGCCAAATTAAAAAAAATAAATTTAGGTGGTGTATGATACACATACATACACGCATACGTTTTAGAGAAAAATTTATTTTTTTAATATCACATTTTCAAATCTTAAAAAATGACCAAGTAGTTTTTTTTTTTTTTTTTTTTTTTTTTTTTTTACATTGATACTTTTTTTTTCTTTGGGAAAAGAAAAGAAATAAAACAGAATGACAACTTTTTTTTTCATGTTATTAACATCCATCAATCATTAAAAATATTGGAAATTTTAAAATAAGAAATTCATCTTATGTTCATCAAAAACTAAACTATCCATAAATATTTACCGGAAGACGAAAGACTTAATAAGATTCATGTTGAAAACAAAAATAAATTATTTAAAAAGGAAAAGAATCAAACTAAGAATATCCATAAGATAAATGTAAATGAAACACCAAAATGTATTCTATAAAGAAGTAAATTAAATAAAAGCTTTCTAAAACCGGAAATACTACAAATTACCTCTTAAGTTTTAATTAATTCAGCAGAACATTTTTAATTAATAAAATAATTTTATGTGTTTCGAGCTTTGCTCAAAGAATCTATTTCTCGTAAACTTTTTTTTTTTTGAGCTATTTAACACAATATAAAAACTGTCATTAAATTTCTGGACCGAAAGACGATGCTATACAGTTTGCTTCTAAATTACGCGATTTCTTAGTAATAGAAGAAAAGAAAAAACTACATTGAATACATACTGCTTTTTTTCTATTCATTTCTTTTAAATTGTAAATGTATTATTGCAGACATTTTCCTAATTAATGAATAAAAATTATAATTTTTAAAAGGCAGAAAAAATATCAAAAAATTTAAAACTTCTTGCTCGCATTATTTTTTGTTTGAGTTCTTTTGTTGATTTTTAAACTTAGAAAAAATGAGAGGGGGGGAATCATTCGTCTTTTTTATTATTATTCTTACAAATTATTTTTTTCGAAAATTTTTCTTTTTTTGAAAAAAAAAAGTAATATTACAAATATTAAACGTTATCTTCATTCACAGTAAAGAGAAATATTCAAAAAATTTCAAAAAAGCTCCAACATAGTTTTTTCCCCCATTTTTTCCCCTTACATCAACTATTAACGATGAAACTTGACGAATAACATTAATTGTTGATTTTTTAAAAAATATTTCTTTAAGTTTCTAGTTTTTTGTTTCTTTATTTTATTTTTTTAATTTATGCTAAAACATTTACCCTAATTGCTAGGTTTTTCGCAACTATACCCTAGTATATTCGTTTAAAATTGAACATTTATTAGAATAGTTGACGTAATAAACAAGCCGGCTATTTATTGAATAAATGCATTATTCAACAGGGTTCGTAATTATTTTGATTAAAAATAATAATAATAATCGATTTTTTAAATTTAATTTTTTTTAATTTAAATCAATTTTTTTTAATCCCACGCAATATTATTATTTTACATTACTTTTCGTTTAATTTATAAAATATAAATTATACATATTCACACTTGCATGTTATAAATATTACCAATATATATTAATGTTACACAATTTACGTAAATGATTCAAATATAAAATTTTAGGTTATAGAAAAATCTTTATTACACAAAATGGATGAGAAACTACATATCAGATGTCAAAAATTAATCAGGCTTCAGTATTTTAAATAAAATAAAAGCATCTGCATAAAGATTTTAAACAAATTTGAAAGCAAACTCAGTTGTTAATTTTCGTTTATTTAAGTACTGGCTCAGAAAAATGAGTTTAGCAAATTTACCAGCCGATTTCAAATTTCCAAATGTACAAAATCAATGACAGGAAACATTTGTTCTACTGAAACAAATGAAGCTACTGCAGTAAAAAAGATAAAGAATTCTATAAGATTTTTAGTATGAGAGTTTTCGATAACAGTAACAAATATCTTCCACCACTCTGAAGGGCTGACATCCACTATATTGAATTCAAACGAAAATACATTGAATGGTTCATAATTTACTCAAAGTTTAATATAATAAGTGTCATAAAATGTCATAAAATTTTATTTTACCTCAACTTGCAGAAGTTTTTTCTAAATATTACTGCGCAAATATACAAATATTTAATGTATTCCTTCTTGGATTTCAATTTATCTGTATTAAATAAAACTGAATTATATTAAAGTAAATATGTTTGTTTAGATCTTATATTTATTTAAAAATAAGTTAAAAGAGAAACTGATCAAGATCCATGATTTCTTTAAATCAATTGATTTAAATAATGATTAAAATCAGGGAATCCTATTATTCAATAAATATATATTAATTTTTCCACAATTTTAATGCTACTCTTTTATTGTATAACTTATTTTCCTATATTGAATATAGCTATTTATTTTTCTTTGTTGTTTTTTATCATTGTAAATACTATTTTTTATTCCTATAATCCTGTTAATTTCTTATTCCTAGAAAATTATCAGCATGATAGAAAACAGAACAATAGCTAAAATTTAATTTTAACACTTAAGCAAGTACAATCGTCAATAATTTAGAGCACTTTAATTAAAAACATCTATGAAGATTTTTAAATAACAATCTTTAGTTTATTTAATCACGGAGTGTCTGAAAATAAATAAAGCTAAAATTGAAATCTGAAAATTCTGGTAGTTGTTTGTAATAAACGCAGCGTTGTTTGTAATAAAACTAAATTGTGAACACTGCCAGATATCAATGCGTAATTTTCAGTGGTCCATGAAATCTTTCAATAAACAGCAAATATGACGAAAGGAACTTTTCAGAACTCAAAATAATAACAATAATAATAATAATAATTCGATTCATTTAGAACTGCTGGGGAACAAATTATGCACTCAAAAATATTAATCAATAAGCTCGTATCGAATTGAGTATATTTGGATCAAAACAAAAGTGAACATTCCGTAAATTACGAAAACTAAGCCATCCCCCTTCCTTTTACACACATCCTTTCTCCTGTATGGGATTTTTGCCCCCCCCCCCTTTTTTTGAGAAAAAAAATATTTATAAACCCTCCATCTTCAAGTCATATATATAAACCCTTATTTTCAACCCTTATTTTTTCTGGAAATTTCAAAAGATTTTTGTTTCAATATCTCAAAAATTAATTTATCTTGTGCAATTTTCTTCTAATCTCTCTACATATTGTATCGTGGAATTGCATACTTCCATATGCATGATACCAAACCTCTGAAAGGAATGTTCTTTTTGAAGGATCCTATTAATCTTTGTTTTGATTTTGAAGATTTAATAGGTATTTACATTAAGTTTTATAATATTTTTTCTTACTTCTTTAATGTCGAATTTAATTGTTTTATGCAAAATTGTTTCATTAATTCATTATTTATATTAAAGATAAATATGTAGCTTTTAAGAAATGGAATTTTAATTTAAAAAAATAGCTTGATTTATTTTATTTTAGTAGTTTTAAAAATTTACTGATCGGTAATACGCAAAGATTTTTGCCCATAATTTTGGTAAATATAGGAATAAGTCACATGGATATTTTTTGCATTACATAAAAAAAAAAAAAAAAAAAAAAAAAAAAAAAAAAAAAAAGGAATGTAAGCAAAAAATCATTAGATCAATTTATCGAAACAAAACAAAATCCAATCCATTTGTTCTTCAATTTCAAAAAGCAGATGAAATCTCACTCTACTTCTTCCATTTCTCGTTTAAATAATGAACTAATTTAGTCCCGATCACTACAGAAATGACATTAAAAATTACAAAAATTTAAATTATAAAATTCTGAGACTTGTATGACAACTTTGACTGTAGTTCGTATTCTAAAATGAGGAGTTGTTAAATACTCATTCAGAAATTAATATAACTGATTATTTAAAAACAAATAGATTAAAAATAATATAATATTTATAAAAGAAAAAAATGACCAAAGAAAATTTTGAACGAAGAAAATAGTTACAGTTTATAAAAATATACATAGAATTTCATTTCAAAACTCTAGATTCTTCATTTATACTTTTGCTCTTTTTAAGCGTACTGCACAGATGTGCAATCCAGGATTGTCAAAAAAGTCCACCGAAAGAAAAGAAATTAAGAGAAAAAGAGATAAATCCGTAAAGTATCAACTGGAAAGATTGAAGATGCAAATATTGAATATATATATATATATTTAAATACATATTTTTTAGAATAAAGATATACGATTTAAACATGCTAACGTATTTTAATTTCAACCAAGAAGAATAAATATATAAATAAAATAAAATAATAACAATAATGAAAGTTAATAAAATAAAGTCATTTGCAGTATATATATATATATATAAACTTTTATATTATATAAACATTTTTAACTTCTAAGGGATGGTGAAAATTCGACATTTGTAGTCACAGGTTATTTGATAAAAAAATTTAAACCATTCTGAAATTTTCATGATATTCATTTTTCAGTAACCAATCTTTCTGTACATTTGTCATCACAGAAATAAAGATATTGATTACATAAATATTCGAAAGTTTATTTTAAACAAAATTAAAAATACTGAATTCTATTAAAATACTCAATATTTTGTTACAGACAGAAATAAAATAAAAAAAAATATATTCAGCAACATTTCGCAAATATTAATTAAAATTATTCCACTTGACTAAAGCAGTGAGTAATTTTATGATAAAAAAGAACACACACATATAACACAACAGAAGTCAAGAAGAATTTTACCTTTATTTAAAAATGCTTTCTCATACATAATCAATAAACGCAAAGATACCTTTCTCTGAATTAAGAAATTAATTCTCAATAATGTATTTTTTTTTAAAAAATCAGATGCATATCAATGGTTATTAAAAATTACATTTGTTAGGCATGTTTGTGGTAACATTTCAAATCGAAACTGGCGCTTTCAGACTTTTTTGAAAACGTATCAAATTGGCTGGTAAATAAATTATGTAATAGTATATGTGTTTTTATTTACATATATATGTTACAGGCCAAACCCGATTTTAGGCCAAACTAAATTGGCCTAGTCCAAACTAGTCTATCCTAACGCCCATCGGATAAACTAGTTTTTCCTAGGCCAAACTAGTCTATCCTAACACCCATCGGATAAACTAGTTTTTCCTAGGCCAAACTAGTCTATCCGAACGCCCATCGGATAAACTAGTTTTTCCTAGGCCAAACTAGTCTATCCGAACGCCCATCGGATAAACTAGATTTTCCTAGGCCAAACTAGTTTGGCCGAACGGTCATTAGGATGAACTAGTTTAGCCTGCTATTCATTGGTTTGAACTAGTTTATCCTAGGCCGAACCAGATTGTCCTAGGCCAATTAAATTTGGCGTGATTTTATTGAATTTAAAGACCGCCACGGCACCAACTTTCTGGTTTTGATCTAATTTAGCCTAGGCCGATGCAATTCGACGCGATTTTAGCTCACAGACTATCAAAGCCTGAGAAGAGCTAATGTGCTCGCAGATTCTGTGTGTGTGTATGTAACCATGTACGTACGTATGTACATACTTATGTACGTACGTTTGTATGTATGTAGGTACATACTTATGTATGTACGTACTAATATAACGGAGTAATGTGTAACTAATATAACGCGAGCACTCTGGTGTTGTAATTTGGACGCGATATAGTTCAAACCAGCCGGCTTCGCCCGCTATCGGGCCCCTTCTTTTATATAAAATCTTGAAACGGACGTATGTTGAGGCGAACGAACTGTGAAGTGAAAAAAAACATGATGATAAATGTTTAAGAAAAAGGATTTTGCATCGAAATACCACTATTTTCTAATAGTAATTTTTGTAAAAATGTTATATTTTTGCTGGAACTTTTTGAAACTTTGTGATAGTTTATCGCATATGATATAATTTTATATAAAAAAAAGAGTTACATTTCGGCGTGAAAGAGGATATGGTTGCGAACAAAATCAGGAAATATAACGGAAATTCTATGACCTCAAGTAACACATCTACTAATAGGTTGTTTAACGGAGTTTCATTCAAATACAGTTTTGTTAATAATAGAGTACACTCCCTGGTGTTGGAATGAGGAACAAATATAACGTGGCTTAGTTAAAACTTGCTGGCTTCGCCCGCTATCGGACTGGCGTGGGCAGCGGGGATATGGTTCGAATTTCGTTCGCTTCGAGGTTCTTTCGAAAAGGAGGGTTACATTCGGTGGTGCGTGCTCAGCATGCTTGCTACGATTTAAATTTTGTTCGCTTCGAAGTTCATTCGAAAAGGAAGAGCGCATTCGGCAGTACGCGTGCAGCACACCTGCTGTACGCTGCCGCAGTCTGTGGGGACGCGGCTGAAGAACTAATGCACGAAATTTAATAAAAAATTATATTCAGGCAGTCTCTGATCTAAATTGATGCTGATTAGTTTTTGGTGTAAAGCGTTCATCAGGTGGAGTACTGTTTGGCATTTTTTACGATTTACGCATGAGCTTTATCTTAATAGCTAATACAATCAAATTTCCATCGAACTTTAGATATAGTTCGTCCATGACATGAGTTGGTGTTGTTTATATTTTGAAGTAAATCACTCAACATGGCTATGATATGCTGCATTTTTCACAATTTTCACAATAGCTGTATCTCAAGAACTAATAGACGGAATTTAATAAAAATTTATATTCAGATAGTCCCTGATTAAAATCGATACTGATTACTTTTTCATGTAAATAGTTCAACATATAGCGCTTCTAAAGTGCGTTTTTACTGATTTGCATTAACACTATTTCCATAACTAATTTACGAGTTTTCATCAAACTTCCGAATCAGTAAATCCGTGATATGAACTAAATCTTTTTACGTATTCGTGTTAATTGCTCAATAGCCGCTGTTGTGCTCAATTTTCCCGATTCCTGAAATAGTTTTGTTGCAAGAATTAATGCACGGATTTTCATCAAACTTCAGATTCAGTAAGTCCCTGATATAAATTAGTATTCTGTAGTTTTGGAGTATATCTCTTGAAAGGTAGCGCCGCTATACGGTATTATTCGTGATTATTGCAATAGCTCTATCTCAGGATCTAATGCATGGATTTTCATGAAACTCCAGATTCTGTTAGTCCTTGATATAAAAAAGTACTTTTTAGTTTTCGGAGTAAATCGTGCAACAGGTGGCGCTGCTATGTGGCATTATTCATGATTATCGCAATATCTCAAGAAGAAATGCACGGATTTTCATTAAACTTCAAATTCAGTTAGTCCCTGATGTAAATTAATATTCTTTTGTTTTTAGAGTAAATGGCTCAATAAGTAGCGCTTCTATCCAGTTTTTTTATGACTTCTGCGATAATTCAAATATCTGAAATAGTACTAATACACAGATTTTCATCAAATTTCAGCTTGAATTAGAATTTGAAAGACGTTGTTACGGATTTTTCAAAAAGTTCCGGCAAGAATTTAACATTTTTACAAAAATTGCTATTAGAAAATAGTGGTATTTCGATGCGGAATCCTTTTTCTTAAGTATTTATCATAATGTTTCTTTCTTTTCGATTCAATATTCGTAAATACCTAAATCGTGTTGTATTAGTTCCAAATTCCAACACCAGGGTGCTCGCATTAGTTCCCCATTCTATCACCAGGGAGCGTACCTTATTACTAACAAAACTGTATCTTAAGAAAACTCCATTAAAGAATCTATCAGTAGATATGTTAATCGATGTCGCGGTGCTTCAAAACAAGAATTTGAGATTTTTGAAAAAATCACTATTCTTCAATAGTGGCATTAAATGCGAAATATATTTTTATAAATTTATATCATATGTCAAACTATCTTAAAGTTTCAAATAGATCAACGTAGAATTTCCGTTATATTTCCTGATTTTGTTTGCCCCCCCCCCCACCTCTTTCCCTTTCGTAATGGGACTTTTTATACAATTTTTTATCACATGTTATAAACTATCACAAAGTTTCAACAATTCCAACAAGAATTTAACATTTTTACAAAAATTACTAATAGAAAATAGTGGTATTTGACGCGGCATCTTTTTTCTTAAATATTTAACATCATGTTATATTATGTTTCAAAAAGTTTCACAAAATTGGTAATATTTAATTAGCAGCTAAAACTTAAAAAAAAACGCTGAGCTTTTTAAAAAAAATCTAGCGTCCCCTTACTCTACCTCCCCGCCGTATCCTAAATTTCAAGTGTCATGCTTTATTTAAGTTTTTTCTTATTTTTAAAAGGATTCGGATATTTACTTTTTTAATACGAACAATTTCGCGTGAAGTGATGTGTGTGACAACCAATATCTGTTACACATTAAAAATCTTTTCATAAAACCAAAAGTTTCTATCCGATTGAAAAAATAATCCGCTCTATCTTTATATTTAAACTCAGAACCCCCAAAATTAATCAGGTAAACGCCTTATCAGAAGAAACCTACATCCAAAATTTGAAACAAATCGGTAAATTATCCCTGAAAAATCTATTTACATAAATTAAGAGTGTTACCCCCCATTCCTCCTTTCTTTATATGTAAACAATGAACAGCCACAACTAATCATGGATGTACCTTATCAAACTGATATTGTACCTAAATTTTTAATAAAATCTGATACTTTTGCATGAAAACTGACTTAACGAAATTAAGGAGTGGAGGGGGGTGGTGCGGTTTAGCTTTTTGTTCCCCTTCCCTTATTCTTATCCAATGAACCCCTGAAACTAATCAGGAAAGTTCGTTATCAGGATAAATCTATGTCCAAATTTTGAAGCAAATTGGATATTTCTATCAGGAGTTATCGCATTACGTACATACGTACGTACATTCGTACATACATACGTACATGGTTACGTACACACACACAGAATCTGCGAGCACATTAGCTCTCATACTTTGATAGTCTGTGAGCTAAAATCCCGTCACACTGCATTGGCCTAGGCTAAATTAGATCAAAACTAGAAAGTTGGCGCCGTGGCGGTCATTAGATTAAAAAAAATCACGCCAAATTGAATTGGCCTAGGATAATCTAGTTCGGCCTAGGATAAACTAATTCAAACCAATGAATAGCAGGCTAAACTAGTTCATCCTAATGACCGTTCGGCCAAACTAGTTTGGCCTAGGAAAATCTAGTTCATCCGATGGGCGTTCGGATAGACTAGTTTGGTCTAGGAAAAACTAGTTTATCCGATGGGCGTTAGGATAGACTAGTTTGGCCTAGGAAAAACTAGTTTATCCGATGGGGGTTAGGATAGACTAGTTTGGACTAGGCCAATCTAGTTTGGCCTAAAATCGGGTTTGGCCTGTAACATATATAAGTGCACGTGAATTACGCTGACGTCATTTTGATGTTGGCACCAGCCATAATTCTAATTTTTTTTAACAATAAATGCAACAGCCTTTAACCACTAAAATTATCAGAATGAAAAGGCTAATTTTAAGTGAAATTAGGCAATTTCTTCAGCTATTAACTACCGGTGCAACTCCAATACAAAACTTTAATTAAAATAAAGATTTGAATTCATTTAAAACTAAATACTAATTTTAATATAAATATGTTTTTTTACATTGTTAATTGGTATTCTAAAAAAATATATTAAATGCAAACATTCTGAAATATAGCAATTATATATGTCGCATTTTCATGAAACGACAGACTTCAAGGGGATGAGTTTTAATTACGATTTATTTAAAACATAACAAAATCTTTTCGCAAGTCTTTACATCATGAGTTCTGGAGACCAAGTGCGTAGATGTATAGAAATTTCTCATCTCCCGAGGGGGTTACCAGTTAAAAAGGCCATGTGTTTTACTTAAATTAATACGATAAACTTAGGTTTCTTGTTGCCCTGTAAAACCCGTGATTATTAGTCATGGGGCCCGTATCCACATTGAGAGGCGATTTATTAAAAAAGTAATCAATAGGTCTGATTTTTTGTATTTTCTTACAATTTCCCCCCCTTCCAGAAAAGTCTACGGGGATGGGCCGGCTTCCATCCATGATACTCACCTGAAAAGGGTAAACAATTTTTACATTAAGTGAGCTAATGGGAGATGAGTTATTTCTTTCGTATACTTAACAAATAATAGAATAACAATAATAAAAAATGTACAAATATCATATCTAAAAACAACATTGTTATAAAATGTACCACTATACGTCATTGAACATGATAAAAACAATTGTATTAATAAATGCAAAACACTCAGTAAATATTATACATAGAATAAGATAATACAAATAAGAAATATGTTGCAGATGGATTATGAAAAGTCCAATATAATTTACATTTTCAAATTTGTATGGAACTGTCCTGACATAGTTCAAGAAATAGTACTTTTACACATAACACAATGTTCACAATAACGCAAAAATAATTTAAAATTCAAATATTCATAATAAATCAAAAAGGTAATTAAAATTCCAAATATTCATAATAATGCAAACCGAGATCAGATATAATATAATATCAGTTCATATGATACCAACTATTTCAGTTTGTTGGTGTAAGTAATTTAAATTGATCACTAGGAAAAAAGTATCTTAGTTTGGAAGCGTGTATTACTTCATAATCCTTTTTTGTAAGCCAGTTAGGCTTATTTATTTTGAAACTTACATTGGATAATTTTTCCATAATTTGATATGGACCAGAAAAAGGCGGACTTAACTTCCGAGTATTCGGATAGTGAAATTCTTCCACTATGACAAGGTCACCAGGTTTAAAAGGCGCTTCCACAAACTTTAAATCATACCTGACTTTATTTTTCAAGTGATGTTCACTTGTTCTTTGGAAAGCCTCTTTTCTGGCTTCCTCTACAGGGGGATAATAATTTTCATTGCCTAATACTGATGGATAAGGTAATTGGCCGAACATTAAGTATGCAGGAGGGCACTTGGTTACTGAATGAGGTGTGTTATTGTACTCATTAATTACTTCCTGCAGAATTTTGGGCCATGGGACGTTTGAAGGGGTAGAATTTACTTTAAGTCTTAGTCGGGTGCAAATTGACTGATTCACACGCTCATTTTTTCCATTACACTGTGGTCTATGAGAAGAAGTAAGTAATTTTTTTACATTCTGTTTATGTACCCATTTACGAAGTTTAGACGCTGTAAACGCAGGATTTCTATCCGTTAAAATTTTCTTGGGAAGTTGAATATTAAAAATCTGTTTAAGAATATTAATGTAGACTTCAGTTGTAACATTTTTAGATGCAAAACCCCAAACATAACGAGTAGCGTGATCAATAGCTATGTGCATATACCTTTTAGATGAATTATAATAGTGAAAACCTCCTACTGAATCTAATGAAATTATATCGAAAGGTAATTCTGCAGGTGGTAATGCCTCCAGAAGACCAAATTTTGGTTGGTGTGATTTTTTGTTCAGTTGGCAGACCTCACAATGCTTGACAAATTGTGTAATATCGTGGGTCATGCTGCTCCAATAGTATTGTGGGGAAATTAAATTTAACATTTTTTGGATTCCGGGATGGCCAAATTCTGTATGGGTATTTATTAGTAATTTCTCTCTCAAGGAGAATGGTACTACAATTTTTTGAAAACCCTTTTTGCGAATTATTACAATGTCATTAACTTTTTGAAATTTAGGCCCTGTTATATTATCTAATTGTTGGTGTTCTTTAATTTCATCTGACGTTAATAAATGACTATGGGGATTTACAGAAAAAGTGGGATTTCTTGAAAGCATGTCTGCTTCAAAATTGGTGGATCCTTTGTTATATTTTACAGTATAATCATACATACTTAATTTTAATGACCATCTGAATAACCTACCTGTTAAATGCTTCACCTTCTTAAGCCATACTAAGGAGGCATGGTCAGTATGTATTGTAAAAGGTTTTCCGTGAAGGTAATAATGGAATTTGTCAAGGGAATCGATTATTGCTAGACATTCCAGTTCTGTGATAGCGTAATTTTGCTCGTAGGGCCTTAATTGTCTCGAGTGGAACGCAATGGGATGCAAGTTCCCTTTTTCATCCATTTGTTTTAAGACAGCACCTACGGCTTCCTTTGAGGCATCAGTATAGACATGGCATGGGAGGTTAGGATTGAATAATTTTAAAATAGACCTAGAAATTAATGCGTTTTTAAGCAATTCAAATGATTGTTGACAGACATCTGACCATTCCCAAGGAGCATCTTTCTTTAACAATTTATTTAGAGGGGCTCTAATTTTAGCGTACTTGTCTATGAATTTGTGGTATACGTTTACAGAACCAAGGAACCTTTGCAATTCTTTAACGTTTTTTGGAGGGATTAATTTTTTAATAGTTTCGGTGTTAGCATTGTCTGGTTTTATTTGTCCGTTACTAATTTCATAACCGAGGAAGTCAATTTGAGATTTAGCAAAGTTACATTTGGAAAATTTTAATTTTAAATTTTCTTGACGGCAAATGTTAAATATAGTTTTAAGGTGATCCATATGCTCGGCATAGGAATCGGAATAAACTATAAAATCATCAAAATAATTGGTAGCAAAATTAACTTTATGTTTATCTAGGATTCTTCGAAGAGCTCTTGCAAATTGAGCTGGGGCATTTTTATAGCCAAAAGGAAGAACCAACCACTCATAAAGACCTTGATTGGTTGCAAAGGCCAACTTCTCTGTGTCTGAAGGATGAAGTGGGATATGCCAGTAGCCAGAGGCTAAATCTAGCGTGGAAAAATATTTGGCATTGACAAGTCTGTCCAAAAGCCAATCTATACGGGGCAATGGTTCCGAGTCAGTCTTACAAATGGCATTGATTTTTCTGTAATCAATACAGAGACGCGTTTTACCTTCTCCTTTTTTATATGCCAGAGTGACGAGAGAGGAATAAGGACTGCAGGACTCTTTAATAAGTTTAGCTTCCAGTAATTCTTGTATTTGTTTTTGAATTTTTTTATTGTCCCTAGGAGATGCACGGTAAGGTCGAAGCGAGATAGGAAGTTCCGAGGTGAGAGTTACCCGCTGAGGTTCCCATCTGACTCTACCTACGTCATATCTATTGCGCGCAAAAATATCCTTGAAGTCGCTTAGAAGCCCTTCCAACTGTGAATTCCCTTCAGTAGTACAATGACTAAAACTTTTGTCATCATAATCCGAGAGAATTTGAGTATCAAGATAACAATGTCCTTGTTGCGACAAACTTTCTTGATTTGATTTGGAAGGAGAACGAAGTGGCTTCTTGCAATTCATATCATCCGTTAAAGTTAAAGTATGGTTAAATGAGTTTTCCTGAGAAATTTGATTGAAAATATTTTGATCATGCTTAAGAATGACTCCATCCTGAGTCAGAATATTCGAGTAAAAGTCCATCGATATATGGAATTTTTGTAATTCTGGAGTTCCCAGTATCGCATATGGCAAGAATGACCTAACTAGGTATAAGGTGCTATTTTGCCTGATATTTCCTATTTTGAGGGGTACGTGAAGTTTTTCAGAAATCTGAACTTGTCCTTGGGTTTGATTAACATTAAGAGGATGACAGCTTTGAATAGACGTCATATCCAAAGCTGCAACTAAGTTTTCTGGAATAAGGGAAAGGGTACTTCCGCTATCCAATAAAAATGGTATTTGAACCTCATGACAAGTTTCTGAATACGTATGATTATCGTAATTCCCATATCTGAGGTACCCCGGGACTATAAACCGTCATAAAGCATTATGGGGCATTCCTTGATCAGGGGAATACTCATGGACATTTTGTGATTGAAACTGATTACTATGGGTTGCCAAATCGGGATTCATTGTTCTCCCTGCATTGCCCTGAACATCATATTTATGGAGTAAAGTATGATGTCTTCGATGGCAATTTTTACAGTTCATCTTGGAGGGACATTTATTATAAAAGTGGCCACCTCGCAGACAATTGATACATAGTTTGTTTAGTTGGACAGTTCTCCAACGGTTATCTATGGACATATTCGTTAATTTTCTGCAGGCATGGGTGGCATGCGACTCGAGGCAAACCCCGCATTTAGTATTTTCTTGACTTTTGGGGAATTTACATCTATCGGAAGAATTTCGGGAATAATTTACATTTCTTACCTCTATTTTAGTTGGATTCTCCAACGCTAGCATACTTTTGGCATGAGTCTCTAAAAATTTTAAAAATTCTGTGAGACTAGGCATATCATTATGAGTAAGAGAGAGCTCCCATCGTTCTTTTAGATTATCACTTAGTTTTTGAATTATAGTGTAAATTATCATGTTATCCACCAAAGCATTTTGAGTCAAATTCAAAGACTCTAGAATTCGAAGTGACTCATTACAAGTATCTATTATGTCAAAAATAGCTTTAGAGGAAGAGGGGCAATTTTTCATGTTATTTAAATTGTATAACTTACTTATTTGTGCTATGGCTAAATCCCTAGTTTTATCATAGCGAGCGCAGAGAATGCCCCATGCATTTTTATAATTGGCTTCCGAGAGAGGAAATCCAGAAATTAATTTATGAGCAGGACCCTTTACACTAGCCAGTAGGTATTGCAATTTTGAGACGCCCCCCAACTCCAAATTTTGATCTATAGTTGTAAGAAAAATCTCTTTAAAAGAAAGCCATTGATCAGCTTCTCCGTGAAAAGGTTTCAATTCAAATTTTGGAAGATTAACAGTTTTTACACAAACATTACCTGTAATTTTATTTAGACTTTCTGAACCACCCTTGTGAATATTTAAACTTTTAGTTAACTTATTACGTGATGTATTTATTGCTATGTTTAAATTGTCTAATTTAAGTGCAATCTCATTATATTCATCAATTATAGGATCAGTTTCCGATGCATCGCTCTGAAGAATGGCATTTTCATGGAGTTTATTTAATTCGGTTTCAATATCCTGAACCTGTTTAACATATAAATCTAACTCTTCAAGAGTTACAGTTTCATTATCAATTTTGGGATTTATAATATTTTTTATGCGAGTGATTTTTCCCTTAAGAAAAGTTTTTTGTTTTTTAATAGCTTCCATTTTAAATTAATTTTATGACAACTTCCTAAAAATCTAAATATAAACAAATTCTAAATGACCTCCAAAAAAATAATAATAATATCAACATAATACAAGCATCTGCATAGAATTGTGAAATGAAATAAATAAAAAGAATTAATTATATAAAATAATTAGACGTAAATATGGATATCCATTTTTTCTTTCAATTTAAAATATAATTACACTTAAGACCATGGTTTGTAGAAATAATAAAACTAAACACAATATCACTACAAATAGTACTTACCTTTAATTACTTATATTAATAAACATCATAAAAACATTAAGAATAATAATATCATATATAAATAACAACCCCAGGGTATACACATACACTCAACCAAAATAAAAAAAAAAGCAATTTTAGTGTGCGCACATGAAAAACTATGCGTTTTCTTTCTTTTCTTTTCGATAAATAATGAAGCAATTACAGGAACACTATTTGAAGATTATTGATGAATCACTAAAAAGCGAACACAACTGTTAAAGTCGAAAAGATTTACGCGTTTCATGATGACTCGATGACTGCATTCACACTTTGTTGTAAATAAAACGCAAAGTACCCGACATTTTTGATGAAAAAATTACTCTCATTATCACCATAGAAGAATAAACACAGGTTGCACCACATACTTCGATGAAACCAGACGAACACAAAACCTCTTTTAAGAACGCACAAAAACAAAATAAATCACAAGTTCGGAGAGACCGGCCAAAGTAATTCATGGCACGACAGAAGGCAGGAGGGGGGACGAACGGCGATAGTTGAAGTCCCGCTCAAGAAGAAATCCAGTGTCCAGGATGCGGAAAAGCCCGACCGAGTGGAAAATAGCATCTAAGTATTCCAATGGGGCAACGGCGATAGTTCCGCTCAAGAAGAAATCCACTGTCCAGGACAAAGATCTTAGGATGCGGCAAAGCCCGACCGAATGGTAGAAAATAGCATTTAAGTATTCCAATATGGAATACGTTTACTGGATGATAACTCATGACGAGACATTAGCTCCTTTTCAAGGCCTCTTTCGATGTTTCGAGTCAGAATGACCACTGTCTTTGCTTTCCTTTGTGGGTCCGGTATTTTTAATGATGTTCATATTTCGTAGATTATTTTCCCGCACTAGGTATCATACTGCCGACTATGAAATACTGTCGCATTTTCATGAAACGACAGACTTCAAGGGGATGAGTTTTAATTACGATTTATTTAAAACATAACAAAATCTTTTCGCAAGTCTTTACATCATGAGTTCTGGAGACCAAGTGCGTAGATGTATAGAAATTTCTCATCTCCCGAGGGGGTTACCAGTTAAAAAGGCCATGTGTTTTACTTAAATTAATACGATAAACTTAGGTTTCTTGTTGTCCTGTAAAACCCGTGATTATTAGTCATGGGGCCCGTATCCACATTGAGGGGCGATTTATTAAAAAAGTAATCAATAGGTCTGATTTTTTGTATTTTCTTACATATATTACTCATCAATTAAATAAGTATTTTTTATTTATATTCATTAACCCGGTAAACCGAGTTCATCCTCATTCCGATAAAAGAAGAAGATTTTTCAAAAAGTGCTGTTAAAGCAGGCGTGCTCGAGCGAAAAATATACTTTTGCATTAAGATGATTACCGGAAAAAAAAAAAAAAATGAAACTACATAAAAAAAATAAAGGTAGAAGGTACGATTAAAATCATAATGGTGACCATTGATTTAAGGGTGTTCTTAAATCAAAAAGGGCAACTTTGTGACATGTTTTATTTTTGTTCAGAAATGCATGAAACTAGCAAGTGTTATTCAGAAACTGTCTACACTCAATTTTCTGTTAACACAATAGATCTTTCATAACAAGGCTTCAAAGTTGACGTTTTTGAGCACATTTCCGGACGAAAGCAGAGAAACCGGTCAAAAAGCAGGAGAAAAACGGGTGATCACGTGATCGAAATAGCTTATAACTCGATAGGTAATTTAATTACCTAAAATGGAAAACTAAGTTCGATTCAAAATCGCTTTTATAGTCAAGCATTCCAATTTTATGTATTTCCGTTAAAAAATAAATTTGTAAATGTGACAAAACGTTTTGCGCTTGCTGAGCGGAGCAATTAAGAACACCCTTAACAAATAAAACTCAGTAAATTTCTAGTAAATATTGAAAAAAATATTTTTCAGAAAGGATATTTTCAACATTTCTATCACATAATATATTTCCTCTGAAAAGCAATGTTAAATGAATTATAAATTCCAAATATTAGCAAATACATTAAGCAAAAAAAATCGTAAAATCAGAAATTCCCTCTTGGAAAAACAAACCTTTTTATTCCACTTTTTTGCCAGGTTTAAAAAATTGTATTTTTATTATACACAGATTTGCATGAACAATAGTTCGGATTACGATACTATATGTGCATGCGATTAGTTTTTCGCATGAAAAAAGGCCGGTATGAAGATCTTGAGCTATATTTAACGAAATTTTATTGCTTAAAACTCGCATGATTCATGCTGACAATTTATTTCAAAATGTTGAGAAAATCTGAAACTTAAAATTGCATTATTATTATTATGTGCGTGTGTTTGAACACGGTTTGAGAATCAACAGAGATGAATAAGCAAATTGTGTTTTAGAAAAGCCGCGCAAGAATACATATGTAAATAAATTTCATTCTCTCAAGAAAAAATTTATTAAATAAATTTTATTCTCTCAAGAGAAAATTAAATTTTATTGTCTCTCTCCCTCCCCCTCTCTCTCTATCTATCTATCGGGTTGGCAAGAAAGAAATTTCGGTTTTGTAGTATTGAAGAAAACTCATTTTTTTAAGACAAAGAATAAACTTTAATCAATTATATATCATCCATTTTGTTCAAGAACCTTCTGCCATTATTCTTCCAGCTGCATAATTCCGTATTCATCTGGTCTTTATCAGACAAAAACTGAACCAAGAACTGTTTTAGGTCATCGTCTTTTATGAAATTTTTACCATTCAAAGAATTTAGCGAACTTCGAAATAAATGGTCATCAGATGGTAGGTCAGAGCTGTAGGGGGGATGCGACATCACTTCCCAACCAAGCTCTAATAACTTCCCACAAGTTAATAAAGATGTGTGAGGCCGGGCATTATCATGATGGAAGACGATTCCTATACGATTTGCCAATGCCGGCCGCTTTTCTTTGATATCTTCATCCAGTTTTATTAGTTGCTGACAGTAAATATTTGAATTTATTGTCTGGTTTTTTTGGGAGAAGCTTGAAATACACAACACCTTAGTAATCCCACAAAATAGACAGCCTGATTTTTTTTTTTTTTTTTTTTTGAGATGCAAATCAGCTTTCGATGTGGCTTGTGCTGGTTCATCATGCTTGGACTATGATTGTTTTCGAATGATGTTACTGTAAGTGACCCATTTTTCATCACCAATGATGATTCTTTTCAAGAAAGGATAGTTTTTGTTGCGTTTAAGATGCATATCACAAATATTGATTCGTTGTGTTAAGTGAATATCTTTCAATTCATGCGGAACTCAAATATCAAGCTTCTTAGCGAGTCCAAGACCTTTTAAGTAATTTTTAATAGTTGTGTGAGATACTTTAAACCTCTCTGCAATCTCTCGAACAGTTACATGACGATCCTCTTGAATAATGATACTGATTTGGTCATTAGAAACTTTAGTCGTTCGACCAGAACGTTGGTTATCTTTCAGTGAAAAATCGTCAGACCAATTTTTTTAACCAATTCTGACAGGCACATTCAGTTATGAAATTAACATCATAAACTTCACATATCTCTTTATGAGCCTCTGCAGCTTTTTTTTCCTTTATTAAATTGAAATTATCAGTTATCATCAATCGTCAATTGAAACGATAAATTTTATTCTCCGTCTCTTTTAACACCTTTATCAGTCAAAAGAAATTCCTTATCAAATTTAATAATATCAATTAAATTATTTTTTTTTTATTCTTTTCTTCTCAAAATGCTTGCCATATTATTGCAGAAATAAAGAATTCACCAATATAAATCTATCACTAATTATACAACCATATGTATGTCCAATTGCTTTTAAAAGCTTTTTACAAACACAATGCAATTATATTATTTTTTAATACTACTAATACTACTAATAATAATAAAGGAGAAGGTGTATTACCAAAGTATAATCAATAAATGTTAAAATCAAAGTATAATCAGTAATCTCCAAAATATAATAATTAAAAATATCCAAAGAATAATCACTAACAGTCACCAAAATACAACCATTAAAAGCTAAGAAAGAATAAACTTTAATCAATAAAGTATAATCCATGACCCCCACCCTCAGAAAAATTCCCAAATCATAATAATTTATCACAAAAGTATAATCATTAAATAATATCACGAAAATATAATCATTAAAAATTAAAATCTGAAACAAATGTTTACGTAGGAAATTCATAAAAACTTAAACTCTCAAAAAATCAGTCTTTCGAGAAAAACGGAGTTCACAGTTATAGTTGATCGTTTTCTGAACTGAAATTAAATAGTTTATTATTTTACTTTATCTAGGAGAAAGAAGAAGAAATAATGTTATTGTTACGTAATATTATGTATATATACATATATATAACGGGTGATCCAAAAATCAGGACGAACTTTAAAAACGAATAATTCGAAAGCGAATCAAGATACAAAAGGTACGGTTTCCACCAAACGGATGAAAAAGAAACCGGGTTTTGTATGGCTACGAAAAAATAAAATAGTTCTATCGGCAACCAACAGATGGCGTTGTCGGATTTCTGAATTTATACGGTACGAAACTGAATTTCTGAAGTACGGCAGGCACTACAAACAGTCACCTTTATGCAAGATGGAGCACCACCTCATATTGCTCTGCCTGTGCAATACCTGCTATGTTCAATATTTGGGGAAGGATCGCATTATTAGTCGCTACTTTAATCACGCATGGCCTCCAAGATCTCCCGATCTGACAGCCTGAGACTTTTGGCTGTGTACCGCGACCAACCGGCATCACTAGCAGCTCTAAAAGATGCCATCCTCTCCAAAATGTGTCTGCCATAACGCAAAAAACGCTACTCTATGCTGTGAACGGCGAGGTGCCTCGTCTCACAGCTGTACTTCTGAATGATGAACAGCACATTGAACATTCACTGTAGTTGTAATTAACTGTAATGAAGCTGAATTGTAAGAGTCAATATATATATATTTTTTTCATTAATCACTATAGCACCATCTGCTGGTCGCCAAGAGAACTATTTTCTTCATTTCCACATAAAACCCGGTTTCTTTTACATCCGTTTGGGGAAAACCGTATATTTGTATCTTGATTCGTTTTCGAATTATTCATTTTTAAAGTTCGTCTCGACTTTTGGATCACCCGGTATATATGTGTGAACACACACACACACAAAGAAAAAAAAACTTACTCGCACAAAAAACTTTATAAATTTAGTGCATTTCTTAGAATTTTAATAAGAGCAGAAGAACAACGTACTATGAATTAAATTCAGCCAGTTCTGTGATACATTTTACGTACATACATATGGATTATTGTTTTAATTAAAGAACTCCTCAGCGATTTTCACTTATTTCAAATTTCCTAATCTGCCTATAGAAAAAGTAAAAATCGGATTTTATTTTAAATATTTGATTTTCATCATCATAAAGTAGATACTGGATACTGATGTTTCTTTAATCTTACCTTTATTTTATTTTATTATTTTTCTTTAAGCAATACATTTTTTAATCATTTTATGACTAAAATTTAAATGATTTTATAGAAAATTTAAAGATTTGTAATTATACATTAAAAAAGTTGTTTTTCTAAATTTTATTAATGTACAATTATAAATCTTTCCCAAACTTTAATTTATTATAACAATTTCAAATCTGATTTTTTTTCTTTTTTAATTTTTAGAAAAAAT
Source organism: Maratus speculifer (assembly GCA_964019185.1). Classification (NCBI taxonomy): domain Eukaryota; kingdom Metazoa; phylum Arthropoda; class Arachnida; order Araneae; family Salticidae; genus Maratus; species Maratus speculifer. Next base: position 353,933,871 of record OZ025289.1, read on the forward strand.
TACTTTTACGTTAATAACACACCAGCTATCCGATTAGATTAATTAGTGTTTAACGAATATTTCATAGTCTGAAAGATAACGAATGTTGCTGTTTTGAGTACTATTCGTAAAATATTCATATGACAATAGGCTAAGGAAGATTTTTTCGAGACCTTAAAAAATATTGTGTTACAATAAGATTTATCTGATATTACAGCTTTCTAGTACTTTATATGTTATATTACACATGATATTTTCGAGAAAGTAATTTTTATTTTAAATTGAAAGCGTGGAATGTATGTTTAAAATAAAAGAGTCGCAAAGGCGCAAACAGAATTAAGCAAATAATAATAATTATTAATAATAAATTCTTAAACATAAACGAAGTCATGTAGTAAATGCATAGACATACTCTAACATTACTCATGCAAATAGTGGCAAAAGTATTTATTAAAACAAAATAATACTCAGTTAAAAATTCATGTACTATTTTTAGTACACCAGACCTGAAAGGGTTAAGTATTTCTCCGTCATTTACTTCATAAATTCAAATTCTTCCAATGCACTCTTACACGTTAAATGAATGTTTTGAAAGCAATGCAATTATTTCTTAAAATAAAACATTCCTAATGATAGTAAAAATAATAAAATAGTTTTAAATTATGCAAAATAAAAATATTCCTATAGCAATTATAAATTTGTAAACAAATTAACTTTAAAATTACATTTATCCCGAATAATTAGTTTAACCATGCGCTATTTCTTTTCAGTATTAATTTAAACACTTGACATATTTTTTAGAAAATTAATTATATTTTATTTTATGCCCAAACAGACTACTAATTATTATCTTCAAAAATAAATTATTTCAACATTTTTATATAATTGGATGGAGATATAACGATTCTTTTGCGTAGTTTTTAATTAAAATTAGATTGTTACGTTTACAGCTTAAACAAGGATCGATCGCTTTAAATTTCATTTAATACATATACGCTTATACGCTCCATTTATAACAACATTTTTATTTTCAATTAAAACTTTTTAAAAACAATGTGGCATTGCTAAGTACACACTACATTTACAATTTTCATTGCCGTCAGTAGAGTCGTGCGCAAATTCCATTTTAAATCAACCCGCTACTTGAAACGAACCCGAGAAAAAAAAATTCCTCATCCACAACCCGACCCGAGCCTGCAAAAATAGTTTTTTGTAACTCGTAACCCGATCCGAACCTGGGGTATTTTAACCCATGGGAGTCTTATTGTAAATAGATTTTTAATCTGAAAAATATTTTGAAAATTCTTTTAAAATTGAGGTCAACCAAAACCTGGGACGCAAGAGCAAAAAATCAATCTGAACCCGATTCGCTCGCGAAACAATGAAAGTTAACCCGATTTAAACCAGACTCTCGGGAAAAATGTAGAAATCAACCCGACCTGAACCCGACTCGGTGGGTCGTGTCGGATTCGGGTAAAAATAGGGCAACACCATCCGATGCAGGACTGTAGCCGCCAGTATTTCTTTTAAAATATTTTTTCTTTTAAATTATTTTCTTCAATATTTTGCACATTTACTAGGTCAACTCATAAACTAGCTGTGCCAAGTGAAGAGGAAGCTGTATTCAAGAATCTGTAAGAAGATCAAGAATTCAAGAAGCTGTATGTAAAAATTCTGGTATTCAAACGATCGCAGTTTTACTTTTCTGAATACTATTATTTGAAAAAATGGGTTTTATGAGATCTGTTATAAGGTAAGTACTAACATTCATGTTTATTTAGATATACAGTCTGCTATGTACAACAATATGACTTGGTTAATTTAAAGTGATTTTTTAGATGTGTATTACACTTGCTAAGTTTATTATATTTATCGGAGCCAGTTGCTGGGTATTTTATTTCTCTCATTGTGGTAACATTTTTCAATTCGGCATTTGTTCCTCTATGATTAGTATTTACCCGCAGATTACTCATAACCTCTATGAGAAGTATGTGTGTTTATATTTAAAGTTAGCACCACCTACCGCACTCTTTGTAAGCTGTCCTTTCTGTTCATTTGTGACCTTGTCCTCTAAGGAACCGTGTTTATAGTAACTGATGATGGGATGCTATATTTTTCAGCTCGAAAGGCGTCCTGTGAATTGCTTTGATTTTATAGTGATTTTTAAAAAGTTTTATTATTTTAATTGTGATTTATCGCCAGTTTTTGGTACTGTTTCAACTAAAGGATGCCCTTTGAAAAGGATAAAATGACCCTTTGGACGCTTACTTATTTTCTTTCTTTACTTAATTTAGGATTAAAATATTGTTAAAGTATGTTTATAATGCAGAATATAGTGAAAAATATACTAGCAACGTGTGAGAGTTTTATTTAATCAGTTATGTTATTTTACACAAATTTTCCCCTCAAGGGGATCATTTTACGCCACTTACCCCTACTTATACTTTATTGAAGTAAAAATTACTCTTTTTGAGTAAAAAAATTAAATATAAAAAAAAATGTTTGAAATTGCTCCAGTTCAAATTATATCCAAATAGACAAACTAAAAGAGGAAAAAAATTACCATGATAGCTATTATAATTTGAAGAAAAGATACAAATTGTAATTTTAAAAAAATGCTTCATGAGAAGAAAAAAAAAGTAGCTTTTTATTTAGTATTAATTTATTTACAGAGTACGTATAGAAATTATAGTACGTATAGAGTAAAGAAATTAAATATAAAAAAAAAATATATTTGAAATTGCTCCAGTTCAAATTATGTCCAAATAGACAAACTAAAAGAAAAAAAAATTACCATGATAGCTATTATAATTTGAAGAAAAGATACAAATTGTAATTTTAAAAAATGCTTCATGAGAAAAAAAAAAAAAGTAGCTTTCTATTTAGTATTAATTTATTTACAGAATACGTATAGAAATGGATTTTTTTTTTTTTTTTTTTTTTTTTGGGGGGGGGGGGCAATACATATTAGTGTAAAATAAAAACTTTTCAATTTCGAGTACGTTAGTCTCTTAAATTGAGAGATACTTAATGATGGTAAAATTTTACTTTTACATTTAACAATAAAACAATGTAACATTTTTACTGCTATCAATACATAAATTTCATTTTTATCATAAATGCTCCGAGATATTAATGTATCCCTCTTCAAATAAATACAGCTATAACAAGCTGCTACATTAGTTATAATTCATTTGCTTCTTCCTTTGCATTTTTTGCAATAAAGCAAAGTAAAATTTTTGATGTTATCAATCAACAAATTTTATCTTTATTATAAATGCTCTGAGATAAAGCGTATCCCTTTCGAATAAATACAACAAGTTTCTACATTGGTTATAATGAATTCATTTTCTTTTTCTTTCATATTTTTAAAATAAAACAATGCACAATTTTTGCTGTTATCAATCTACAATTTTATCTTTATTATAAATGCTCTCAGATAAATGTATTACTTTTCAAATAAATACAGCTATAACAAGCTGCTACATTGGTTATAATGAATTCACATCTTAGCTAACAATAAATCAAACTCATGTCACGGCACATTCGTTTCAGGGTCAATATTGGATAAGCATGACTTCCAGTATTACTAATTTGATCATTTAGCCGGCAAAGCTATCAGCTGGAAGTCATAGGTTGGAAAGAAAACCATTTGTCAGTGCTTTAAGACCTGACTGGAATGATTTGTGATTTCGGTATGAGTATAACCTCAGGTAAATGCATACGTCCTTTTTCATAAGAGGTTAATTTCCATAATTAAAATCCGGATATCCTTCGCATCAGCTTCTTAAAATAAGGAATATCATTATTTTTTGTTATATTTTCTGTAATGCCATGTTTTGGTTTACATATTAGATTGACCAATAATAAATTAGCTAAGTAGCACTTCTGAATAGTAGATTAAGGAAATCACACGCAGGAATTGAAATCAAAATTAATTAGGTGTGAAAGAAGTACACGTTTTTAAACTTTTATGTACATAAATAAAATAATTAAACTTTTAACCGTAACTTCTGTGCTACTTCCTTCTTTAAGAAAAATTCTAGAGCAAAAAAACTATAGTTTAGACGTATATCAGAGGTAAATAAAAGAAAATAAACTTGAATTGAACTCTTCGACATTATCATATATAGGATAACAAATTAGAATACCCTGGTATAAATAAACTAAGTAGCTTTTCGGAATAATAAATTAAGGAAATCGCACACAGGAACTGAGATTATAAATATATAATTATAAGATATCATGAGATTATAATTATAAGATATTATAAGATTATAATTATATATAAGTGTGAAAGAGGCACTCTTTTTAAAATTTTTATATTCAAAAATAAAACAAACTTTTAATCGTTACTTCTGTGCTAATTTCTTAATTAAGAAACATTCTAAAGGGGAAAAAAATAGTTCAAACGCTTATTGAAGGGAAATAAAGGAAAATATACCTGAAAGTTTATTTGTCTCTGTCTATCTGTCACAGTGGCCGTACACAAAAACTTTATAAGTCAGAGACTTCGAATTTTGCGTATTTATAGCTAAACATCTTGTGTCACATAAAATTTTGAAAAAGTCGATTATCTTAATTAAATCATTTTTTTTTCAATGTCATCCAATCTTTTTTGCGATTTAAATTTTAAAAAGAAAACCTTAATTTCAACGGATTTCGTGTAGGCATCATAGCTTGGAGAAAAAGCGTTTCATTAGTGAACAGAAGACCCTGAGATTGAGTCCGGTGTTGGAATTTGAAATTTTCATTCTAAGTTGAATTAATTAAAAGAAATATCGCATTTTTAGCAATTTAAAGGTTTATTATATTTTATAAAATAAAAGCATTATCACTAACATTTATAATATTTTTTGGAATTCAATTTTCTTCCTATTTTAAAAACTTTTGCTATTTAGTAATGATTTAGCATTTTAAGTTTTGACCAAAAAAATGTTTCGTTTTTGGAAATTTAAAATTTTACTTATATCTTCGGGTTTTTTTTCCCTCCTAAAAATTTGGAATTTTAGATTTCATTTAAATAATTTGATTTGAACACATTTAATTTGATTAAAATAAATAACTTCCTTCTATAATTATTTCAGAATCAAATTTATTGATGCTACCATATATGTAATAATTTAATAATTATAAATCAACAATTTAGGTTTATTAATTAAAGGATAAGCTGTTTTGAAATTAATATCAAACGAAACCATATTTACCCATTATCCCCCCCCCCTTCCTATGTAACTTATGTAATATTACTTAATGACTTGTTTAAATGGGTTTTTTTTCGTAATTAGCTATTAAATTAAATATATTATATATACATATATATATATATATTCATCCTAGCCATCATTAATAAAAGATTTGGTCAGATTTTGTAGGAACGACTTGTGTACTCTATTTTGATTTCCAAAGGAGTTATAGGTATACTATCGTAAGGTACTGAAAGTAAACCCCCCCCCCCCTTCAGCAGACAATAAATTGTATTATTTCTAGTGGGGACTTATAATTGGAACTTCTGCAAAAAGGATTTTTTTTTAAAAATGGGAGGGTGGAGGGGAGATATATTTGTAATTCATGAAATTTAACAGGATTTTCACTGTTTTCAAAATAAAATCAGATCAAATTATTATTATTATTATTTAAGTCCCCCTCAATAAAACTAAGTAGTTTCCACTAATAAAAATAATAAATTAATGAAAAAATTACATAAAATATTTTAATTAGACATTAAAGAAATATGGACAAAAATATAAAACTCAATATAAATATCAATTAAATTTTAGTGCATAAAAATCAAGAGAAAGAAACATTCATTTCAAAAGTCTGGTAGTGAGCATAGCGAAGTATGGTATTCGGATACAATGATATGCAAACAAATTAGATAAAAATAAATTGCATGAAATTTATTAATTTGGAAGCTATGGAAACCAAAAGAAACTTCAGAAATTTCCTGAAGAAACTGAAGGATTTAAAGCGTCAGAAAATAAATTTTTAAAGGGAAGGCTTAAAAATGATACTTTTTAAAAAGGGAAAATTCACATACATGATGGGGTAAGTCTTTCGCTACTCTACGGTATATAAACAATAAGTGAAATCAAAAAGAATTTTATGATTTAATTACAAATTTTAACAAAAGTGGATAGATTATAAATGAAGTTTTATCCTTTATCAATCTGTATAATTTTAATAGATATATAATAACAAACATTTTTTTAAATAAAAAACTCCATAAAAAAAAAATTCTCTCTCTCTCTCTCTCTCTTAAGTAGGAAGTCCGAATTTATAAATTCTCATTCCAAACTGGAAATTGTTTTCTAATGCCTTATTGCTTATTAAATAAAACTCTAAACTACATATTTTTAATTATTTTCCAATTAAGAATTATAAAATTCTTACAAATGCAAAATGTTTTCCTCTATTTCACTGTACTATGCTTTTTTGTTTGTTAACTTACATAAAATCAGACATCTTAGAAATGGGATTAATTTTAAAGTTACGTTTCCAGTAAAATAAAAAAGCAAATGCACAAAATATACATAATTAAAGAAATATTCCATAGAAATATAAAAATCCAAAAGATATATTTGCTTAATCATATCCTGTTTCTTTAATTAACATTTAAAATTCTTTCATATTCCAAAATATGGGAATGAATATGCCACGCAACAAAATGTACTTAACGGTAATTTTAATAATTTATGAATCCTTATATATACATATAATGTAACAAGCCCTCAGCATAATTCATGGCCTGAAGTGCTACTGTGTTAAAAGAATTCTTTACAGTCATCGTGATTAATGCTATTACCTCACACTTACTGTGGAAATGGAAACATCTAGTTTCACGTATTCTAAATAACTTTAATAAATGAATGAACAAATTAAATGTTGTAGTATTCAAGATCTCGGCATTTTACGATTAATTTTCTGCATAAATGCCTTTAAGGTAAATTAAAATTTCCATATTATAGCAATGGTAGATGATTTTTACACAAATGCAGATCATGTACGATGTATGCATAAGTACGTCTTAAACATACAGTAAGTTATGTAACAGGATTAATGATGTAAAAGAGCTTTATCGCTTAGATTAATAATTATATGTCTGGACAATAATTTATCAAAGATATAAACGGAAGAAATATTTGCAGAAGTTTACGATAAGAACATATCAGTATAATACATTCATAAGGTATTCCTTGATAGCACTTTTTTTCTTTTCTTTTTAGAAAGTATTTGCTTAGTGTTTTATCTAAGATTTTAAAGGTGTTCTTAACTGCTCCGCTCAACAAGTGCAAAAAGTTTTGACACATTTACAAATTCATTTTTTAACAGGAATATATAAAATTGAGATGTCTGACTATGGAAGCGATTTCGAATCGAACTTATTTTTCCATTTTATGATAAATAAATTACCTATCCAGTTCTAAGCTATTTCGATCACGTGATCACCTGTTTTTCTTCTGCTTTTTGACCTGTTTTTCTGTTTTCGACATGAAATGTGCTCAAAAGTGTCAACTTTGAAGACTTGTCATGAAAAATCTATTCTGTTTAAAAAAAAGAGTGCAATTAGACAGTTTCTGAATAATAACACCTGCTATTTTCATGCATTTTCGAACAAAAATAAATTAAAGCCTGTGTCCCAAAGTTGCCCTTTTTGATTTAAGAACACCTTTAAATTAGAAATACTCTAAGACATCTAGGTATTTCAGAGTAAAAACGCTGATCCCAAAGGAAAATAAATTTATTGCAAACACTCATAAGCTAAAGAAAAAAAAAAGTAAATAACCGAAAGCAGCAGAGATAATGTTCAATGTTTTGTTTGGCCAATTTTTAAATCTTCTGTAAGACTTTCTGAATTCTTTGTATGTCAATTCGGACCTATAAAATCAGTCAAGTTGATTAGTGATATTATCTCACACTTAATTACTGGAAACGTTTAGCTTTATGCATTCTAAGTAACTTTAATAAAATAATAATTAACCCTTTGTGACGTAACAGCTCAGATTTGAAAAATATTTTCCAGGATGTTAGAATTCATTGTTATTGCATTTTTCCTTAGTTTACACGATGACGATAATTTTCCCCAGATCTACGATTCGCGCCCATACAGACTTAAAAAAAATAATATATATATATAGATAGATAGATAGATAGATATATATATATATGTATATATATAGGTTGCCGAGACCGACTTAAATGTGTTAAATCGGTCACGATGTGGGGAAGATTATAAAAAAAAGTGCTGAATTTATTCAATTAATATTAAAGAACTTATTCACATAGAAATAAAACCTTATTCCTATTTAAGAATTCGGATATACATGATCCAACATGTATGAATTGTTTTCTATGTATTGGGACACTTATTAAACTATTTCCTTCTCCCTTTAAAGTATCTCATTAGGTTCATCCGAGAATCCCACAGGACATCCTGATGGAGATTCTGTGGCAGAAGTGGACTTCTATGCCTTTTCCCGAAACTCACTCCACTTCACTTCGAAAACTCAGCCAAACACGTAACAACCACACTTCTCGGAGTTTTTAGCCAGAACTCCTTGTTTTTCATGTTACAATCCTTTCATAAAAAAAAAAAAAAAAAAAAAAAAAAAAAAAAAAAAAAAAAAAAAAAACAGAATACGGGGTTTTTTTGGTACCCACAGGGACACCGTTCTCTTATCTCAAACTTCTTTCTCTCGTGGCAGGATCTATGCTCTAAGTAGCCCGAGAATTTGTGTGCCTTATTTACACATTTTTGTGGTCTGCGTTTTTGAATAGAAACGGAAGATCGAATTCATTGATACAATGGAGCTTGTTCGTACAATAAAATCTAACGTTCATAAGGAAGGAAGAATTTAAGATAAGGAAAATTTTTTACTTTAAATCCGCATACACAGTGTACATATGAAATACAACAAATAACTTAAAAAATATTATCAGATAATTGTAATATTGATTAGTTATCTGCCCAACAGCGTCAGAAATATGACAATCATTTTATGCATCTTTAAAAATAATTTGACAAAAAATATATATATTGACAAAAAATGAACTTTTTTACATAAACAATAAACAGAATATTTCTTTCATAAATATTTTCAATTTTTTAATGTAAATTTGTAAAGTAAAAGATCTTACATTCATAAAAAGAAAAAAAAATATTTCTGGACGTCCCTAGCCTCTTATTTTTATAAAATTTAAGAAGTCCATTTTAGAAATAACGATACAAAACTACAAATGATAAATAAAACTTTGACATGAAAAAATAACCCAGTATCGCCGAAGTTGCAGTAACAAATAAAATCGTTTTCTAAAGCTCACTGTATAACTAACATTAATTTAGGTCTATGTTGCACATATGCAAAGCGGTGATACAAAGTATTAAGTATGCTTTCAAGATCTCAGCATTTTATGATTAGTTTTGTATGTAACTGTTGTGGGTTATACGCAAAATCTTGTCCTGACGACCACAGTTATGCAATGTGAAAGATGACCTGAATAGAAGTGCAATCCATGTATCATGTATGCGTAAATATGTCTTTAAACACACACTAAGTTAGGTAAAATGATTAATGATGTAAAAGAGTTACTTCGCTTAGTCTAATAATTATGTATCTCGATGAGTATTTATCAAAGTTGTGCACGAACAGTGACTTTCCTCTTAAACTTACTTAACATTATAAGCAGTGCTAGTAAAAAAGAAAAATATTTCTGGTATCTGGGAGGAATTTCACTCCGTTTCAAAGCTTTTAAGAATATGTTACAGTTTTTAGAAGCAATTTTTGAAAACATAATTGCAGTTTTACATTTTCGCTATAATTTTAGATGAAAATCTCAGTTACATTGAAAGGCAAAATTTAAATAGGGTTTTCAATATACATTTCCCCGCTCAACAGTGAGAAATTCGAGACTTTTTCTAACTCATTTTTAAAAGCATAAAACGGTTTCTTGTCTAGTAGTTGGAAAGTTTAATAAAAAAATTTGTAATCTAAAATTTATTTTTTATTTTATTTTATTATTTTTTATTTTATTTTATCTTTTTTTTTTTTTTTTTTTTTTTTTTTTTTTTTTGGGGGGGGGGGGTGTATTTTTGTTTTATTTTCCTATAGATAAATATGGTGTTATAACCTATTATTGTTTCAGGGTGGCAGTTTTTTTTTCCTTTTCCTGCGTTGTCGATCTTGGATATTTGGTTTAAAATGCCAAGTTTGGTAGAAACAATGCAGCTTAATAACGAAGTTTCTTAATAGGAGCACTTCTCAACTTGATATGTTTATGAACAAAAAAATTGAAAAAAAAAGTCGGAAAACAGGCATTTCGGTTTTGCCTTAAGTGAAGAAATATTAGGTTTTCCTTTCTGTTCTATTATTTTCTTTTTTTAGTATTTTTAGAACCTGCATGGCACTTTACGCTATCATTAAAATTATTTGAAGAAAATCCTTTGTAAAAAAGTCTTTATTTTATGGAATTTTCTGATTCGGGATTTTAAGTAGTGAAATTTTCGAAATCTTCCGAAATTATTCATGAACATTTTCGCTCCTCGGTATGTTCTTAATGAATGAAAATGATTCTAAAGAAGTAAAATATTCGTCTGTCGGAGTAATGGCAAATATTGGTTATAGATAGTACAAAACATTCACGTTAAATTCGATTTCCTGCAGTAAAATCTTTATGAATTTTAAACTGAAAAAATATATTTTTTATTAGAATATACGTAATCGCTATAACGGAATTTTGATGTTAAATAAATAAATAAATAAATATAACAAAATAAAAATATCGTTACTTCTTAATTAAATATTTCAATGATACATTCAGAATTGGGAGAAAAAACTATTTCAACGTTTTTATTAGCTCACAGGCTATCATAGCCTGAGAGCTTATGTGCCCGTCCGTTCTGTATGTATGTGCGTAACGCGATAACTCATGATAAAAATATCGGATCCACTTGAAATTTTGTATATAGGTATATCCTGATAAGGCGCTTCCCTGATTAGTTTTTGGAGTTCATTCGATATGTATAAGAGGGGGAACGGGGGGCTCATGCCCCCCGTTAGTTGATATAAATGGGATTTTCATGCAGAATTAAGTTTTCAAAATTTAGATTAGGATCATTCTGATGAGGCGATTCCGTGACTGTTATTAGGTGTTCATTGAATAAGTATAAATAGGGGGAACAGGGGTTCTAATCCCCCCCCCGTTAGTTGATATAAATGGGATTTTCATGCAGAATTAAGTTTTCGTTCAAAATTTAGATTAGGATCATTCTGATGAGGCGATTCCGTGGCTGTTATTAGGTGTTCATTGAATAAGTATAAATAGGGGGAACAGGGGTTCTAATGCCCCCCCCCCCGTTAGTTGATATAAATGGGATTTTCATGCAGAATTAAGTTTTCGTTCAAAATTTAGATTAGGATCATTCTGATGAGGCGATTCCGTGACTGCTATTAGGTGTTCATTGAATAAGTATAAATAGGGGCAACAGGGGTTCTAATGCCTCCCCCCCCCCTCTTAATTTATATAAATAGGTTTTTCAAGCAGAATTTTCAGATTTCGTTCAAATCTCTGAATCGTTTTGGAAGTTTAATGGTTAAGTATAAAAGAAGGGGATAACTCCTTTTAAATTATATAAATGCTAAATGGGTTTTTATTAAGAATTATCTAATTTGCTCTGAATTTTGGATATAGATTTTTTATATGATAAAGCATGTCTTTGATAGTATAGGAGGTTCAATGATTAAGTATAAAAAAAGAGGAAAGGGGAGAGCTGTTTCCCCTTCTTAATTTTTTTTTCGAACGGAATTAACCCTTGAAAATATAAGGCTTTAATGTACAATTAGTATTTGTAGCCTGTGAGCTCAATGCCATCAGTTTAACTGGGCAGTATTCTTTTTTTTTTAATAATGTTTTACAGATGCTATTGATGTACGATGTATGGATCTTTAGCAATGTATGCATTAATCATGCAGATATGTGGATGTTACGTGATGCATGCGTTAATCATGCAGATGTATGGATGTTATGTAATGCATGCATTAATCATGCAGATGATGTATATTATGCAATAAGTGCATGATTGGCGATGCATGAATTAATCATGAAGTTATATGCATGCTGTATGATGTACGCATGCTATGCGATCCATGCATGTTATGAATGCATGCATTCATCATGCAGATATATGCATGTTATGCGATGTATGAATTCATCCACATACTTTAAAGATGTAGCAATGTAATCTATAAAACAGAGCAAAGACTTATTAGTGAGTCACGCTAACTTTTTATATACGGTGGCAATATATGGCTAATAAATTTTATTTCCACTGCAATTTTTTTTTAGCATCTAAATATAGTAGAATTTCAATTTTTATATCATCGAATAGGGAAAAATATTCTTTCAAAAGCAATTTGTATAAAAACAAAATTTCAATTTCCTGATTTTTTTTTATGGTTTTTAAAATGACCTTCAAGCATGATTTTAGAAAATACCTATCTCTGTCGCTTTCAGCTTAAGAAAAATTAACCCACTTGTACTTAAAGCAATGTAAAAAGTTCAATGTTTGCTTTCAGCTAATTTTCCATAACGAAATTAAAAGAACAAAATTAACAAAACTTGGTTATATTTTCTGATATTTCACATCATAACATGCACCGTAACAAGTTTATTCAATACTTTGCAATGTTTTAAATCTAATTGCATTTCTAAAATACCATACATACATTAAAAACTCTAATTTGTTTCGCTACTTTACAGCATAAAATTTGAGCTTAACAGCTCATTTCTAATAGTTTTAAAATATGCTCAATGGAATTTAGACTAATTGTTTCGAATTTTCAGTTGTATATTTAAAACAATATGCACAAAATATCAAACAGATTATAAAAATGATTGTTTTTAATTGAAGCAGCATTTGCGCAGAAATTAGCTGAAAAAAAAAAAAAAAAAAAAAAAAACCTATCGAATAAAAATATATCATGCATCATTTTACACGTAGTATATTCAATTCATTTACGAAATGAATGTTTTGCTTTGAATTTAGTTTGAATTAAAGTCATTTGCATGTCAACAGAAATCTGAACATACTGGTTTATTTCTTATTAGAGTATAAAAGGTAGAGCCTGCTATCTGATAACCAGATTAATATATATGTTAGGAAATGAATGTAAAATAAAATAAGAATAAGAAAGCAATGAAATACATGAATTATTTTAAGTGGCTATTATATCTAAGCAGCCAAAAGCTCATTTTAACCTAATTCCGCTTATTTTTTAAATTATTTTTCACTTAGTAATTGATAATTAAAAATGGGTGAAACACATTTCTTGGCATGCAGAATTCCAACAAGTGATAAAAATATGATATTGCTATAATGTTTTGTTTAAAGATCAGTGGTCGCTCAATGTTAATATATGCAGATGATTTCTAATTATATTACTTATATAGATTTATTGTGCATAAATTAACAAGTTTTATTTTTACCTGAATAGTAGTTTTAGCAGTTTGAAATAGAAGAGACGATTTCAAAACAACTATGCCCCCTTAAGTAAGGGAATTTTTTTTTTCTTTTCTTGAGAACTATTTTCTAAAGATAAGAAAAATATACTTTAGGTGATTTAAGGTGTGATAAATTTATAATAATGCTCGAAAGATATTTTTATAATTTCTCTACAAGCATATTTTACGCTTTAAGTTTAACAATATTAAAAAAAAAAAAATTAGCTATGGCATTTTTACGTCGTTTCTTCTAAAATAAAATTTTGCAATTTTCTAGGATACAACATTGCGATATACTGTTTTGTGAAAAAAATATTTTTAATCTAAAACCTTATAAAAAACGTTCGATTAATTTATTGCTAATTAATTGAAAATTGTAAGATTTTATTATTTTCTCTTTCTAAGAGAATATTACGCTCCCCCTCCCCCCTTTCTTTTGTAAAATTTCAATTTTCACGACTACAAAATAAGTCAAAGACTATTTTCAAGCCCTGTAAAATAGCCCAGCTATATTTTTGTTATTAAAAATTATTTTAAATCATGTGCGATTAAATTAAGAAGGACATTAAGGGTGTTCTTAAATCAAAAAGGGCAACTTTGTGACACAAATTTTAATTCATTTTTGCTCAGAAATGCATGAAACTAGCAGGTACTGTTATTCAGAAACTATCGAATCGCACTCATTTTTCTGTTTTTGTGCAAACGCAATAGCTACTTCAGAATAAGCCGTCAAAAAGGATATTTTGGAATCGCATTTTCCGCGAAAACAGGAAAAACAGTCACCGAAAGGTAGAAAATCGCATGATCACGTGACCAAAAGAGCTTATAACTCGGTAGGTAATTTAATTATCCTAAAATGGAAAACTGAGTTCGATTTTAAATCGCTTCCATAGTCAAGCCTTCCAATTTTATATATTTCTGTTGAAAAATAAATTTTCAAATGTGTCAAAACGTTTTGCGCTTGTTGAGCGGAGCAATTGAGAGCAACCTTAATTAGAGAATGCAGTATTTTTAAATTTTTCCCATACATTATAAATAAGCTCTCTCTCTTTCTCACACACACAAAGTGAAAGAGGAGGGGAGAGAGAAAGATACCGAATTGGTAATCTTTATAAATGTAGCACAGACAGAAAATTAAGTTGAATTTTCTTTTTCTATCATTATGGTTTTTTTTTTTTTTTTTTTTTTTTTTTCCATTTGAAAAATTAAACAAGGATTCTGAATCATTTGCATCTCAACATTACCATTTGAATTTCGAAGTTAAGATTAAATTCACGTTTCTAGATTGGTTCGATTTGCAATTCATCGAAGCAACAAAATTAAGAAACTGTGCTCTTAATCATTACTAAAAAACGACAGAAAAAAAGCAAAAAAAGGGAAAACTAATTATTTGCAATCTCTTATTTAAATTCCAATGTATGCATTAATTTCATTTTCGTCGTTATTTCTTTTGATTAAGTCTCCCGAATAACTTAAAAAATGCTTTTTTTTTTTTTCCTCCCAGGCATCAGAAGTATAAATTTAGAGTTGATGGCAGGAAATCTTTGTGGGTAAAGTATTTATCAAAAAATTTTCAATACAATATTTTCCTAAAATATACATTATATTTTTGTTGAAAAGTTCGGGGACAAGTTGTAAAAAAAATTACCCTAAATAGTTCACAGCACCGAAGGATACCTACCTTCAAAGTAGTTATCTTAGTCGACGATACACTTCTGCCAGTATTTGTCTAACTTAGAAGTAGCTGGAAGTCATTTTTTCGCAATCTCAAATAAAGCATCCTGCGATTTTTTTTTTCCCATCCAATCTGATGACTAAAAACGGCGTCTCTGTAAATATTTTTTCATTGATGGGAACAGGTAAAAGTCACACGTGGCTATGTCAAGTTGATAGAGGGGATGTGGACGCACATTAGTGTGAGTTTTGATGAGGAATTATTTTACCAGTCGGTACGATGTGCTGGTGCGTTGTTAAGCAGAAGGCGCCAGTATGTAGTCTCAGTGAAGGTTGTCCAAAGCGTTTATCGTCTTTGATAAATTCTCGGTCCTCTTCAAACCTTCGAATCCATTCATAAACCTTGAGTCTCACCATAGTAGATTCATCGTACACCTTTCTTAGCATTTTCAAAGCCTCCATTACTATTACACCTAAACATTGACAGAATTTAATGCTGCAACACTATTCAAGAAAAGCCATCTTTCTTACGTCGCAAGGCAAAGGTAACTAACTTCGGAAGATAACAGCTGTTCGTGCAGTTCAGTCATTTAACATGGGCTAAATCAACATGAGCAAGTAGGGAAGGGTAGGGAGAATGCATTTCAAATGGTTTTACTTGGAGCACTTGCTTTCGTTATCAACAATGGCTGCAGTCCCCGAATATTTGGATCGTACTACGTATTTCAAAATAATGGGAAAGCTTTGTTAGTGGTCTAAGTTAGTGGAGTATCTATGCCGTGTATTTCCCAACGATTCTCACAAACTAATAATGATCGGCCAACTATCTGTGCTTGATGAGTTGTAAAAATACCTAAACATGCTTCACTGGAAAATTCTGCACTTTTATTTTACGGTTGTATCTTGTTTTACTAATCTTTAACATCTTTTCAGATTTGTCCATATACCGTAAGTTCAGGGAGAGACTACTTGTTCCGTTCCTAAAAGTTTTTAGATGCCACTAACTATTAATTGTGATCTTAAGTTTATTAACTTCTTGAAAAGCAGCAGTACATTATATATGCTACTTAATTTTAATTCCCATACACCACATTGGCACCTGAATTTTGGAATAAAATTTTCATTGTAATACTGTTCGCGAAGAACAGCTTTTACTTTCACAACAATTCGTTTGTAAACCTAAATGTAAATCAACTATTTTAAATTTTAACATTTCAGAAACAGAAATGCACTGCTCCTGAAACGGTTAGATAACAAGGTAATGTTGTTAAAGGTAAATATTTTAGTTTAGGATAAGTGGTTTTTTGTATATATTTATTGTTTATTAAATGGAAACAAAACAGTTAAGAAGTTAATCATTGAGTAAACTCATTAGAAAACAACGTAGCGAAACAGAATAACGCAAATCACTAAACTCATAGAAACATAGCCAATAATTAGGAAATCTATTAACTTACTGATCAGTTCCTCCATATACGCACATTATACATATTTTAAGAATACTGGTCTGGCACTATAGACCGAGAAATATCAAAATTTCTAAAAAGAATTTCAAGTCAAGAGAGAGTCTGACAAGAGTTTTGATACACTAAAATTGAAACAAAGCTGAGATTCGGTTCTTAGTTTCTTAAATGTGAACAGTTTAACAGGTCTCAGTGCCGAAAATTTTACGTTTTAACGTTGTAATAAAAGAATGCGAGAATTACAAGTTTGGAAAGACATTATAACATTTGAAGAAGATCTATTTTAGTTACACAATAATCAAGGAAAGCATATTTAAAAACAATATGTTACAGAGTTAAAAAAAAAATTAAATATTTCAATTTAAAAATTATAAACCTTCTTTATTACATGTTTATTTTGGCTAAAATATATCTCTGGCAAATAGTCTGCACAAAGAATTCACAGAAATTCAAAACAACAAGATTTAAATATGCAAAGCTTTTAATTAAAAAAAAGAGCAAATAATTGTTTAGTTCGTTCAAAGTAAGAAGAAAATATTCTTTGGATTAAAAAGAAAAAGAACAGAAAATAATTAGTTAATAAATTAGTAGCAAAAATACTGTTTAAAAAGCCTTTTTATTTTAACAAATGCATGAAAATTTTCTTTTTTACGAGCTTTTTTAGATGTATTTCAACAATTCTAATCCACAAAAATGTAAAATTAAAGCTGCATAAAAAAAATCCAAAAGAGGTCTAAAACTCTATTTAATGTTTAATTCGAATTTTAAAATGTACATTTTCTTTAGAACTTCCATATATTTTCCAATATCCAATTAACAATTCAATTTTTTTCCACTTTAATTTATAATGCATAAAGAATATTTACGCACTGCACCCTTTTATAAAAAAAAAAAAAAAAAAAAAAAAAAAAAAAAAAAATTTAACATTAAAAAAATTCATATTAATCATATTTTGAGGTTTGTTTTTCTCGAGTAAGCCTCTTGTCTGAAATGCTAATTGATGCATGAACAAAATGATGCATGAAAGAATATTGTCCTAATTAGATGAAATTTCTTTGAACAGATCAAAGATAAAATAGTGGAAAATCTTTTTATAAAATAGTGCATGAATGAATATACGAACTGATACGAATTTAAAGATATTGAAGGCAAATAATTTTCACATGATTATTTAAAAAAAATGTTTATCTTATTTAGGAATTTTCTCAAATACGAGATTATCAAATTATTGCATAGTTTATTATATAATGCTTCTTTTTTAATTTTTTTTTCGAAAATAACAGTATTTTTAACTCTACTGATGTTTATCTCACAAACTTTTCTGCTGTTGTTGTTATTTGGATGGGAAGATCTCTATCAAATTGTTTTTAGGTGTGTTTGTAATTATGTAAATACGTAGCACTTGTAGTTGTCATTCAGCCCGTCCGTCTGTCTGTATATAAGAGAGCAAAAACGACCCAATCGAATTATTTAAAATTCAAAATGTATAATTTTTGCATAACTTTGCGGTGACATTTAAAATTTTATCAAAACCGGATGTACAGTTTAATTACAGGGACATTCAAGACTGTCCGTTACATTACAACCAATGGGAAAAATAGTTTCAAGTGCATTTTTATGATGTTCCATTCTTTCGAACATAATAAAATTGATATTAATCTATGAAGTATGTGCTAAAATATATATTCTGTACAATGCGTGGTGCAAAGAATATTTTTTCATAATTTATAGAGCCATACAAAATTATTCCAATATATAATGCTAAAGGGGGGGGGGGATATTGTTTGAGGGACGTTAATTATACTAAACTTTTCACATTTAATGAAATTGATACATGTTGTTGAAGTGTGCTACAAGTTACTATAGCAGTGTATAACAGGAGATAGTATTTGAGGGGCATACAAAAGATTTTGGATACTATACTGCATCCAAAGTATTGTATACTATTACACCAAGATCTGAGTATAAAATTTCATTTATAATACGAAAGCACTTCATTTGCCACGTTTGACGTACGATTTCCAACTTGTTATCAATGATATGTATTTCGTTTGTTTGTTTTCTTAAATTGTTTCCAGCGACTCAGGTGATCAATGAAGAGAAAATTTATAACAAATAGGGAAAGATATGAAATTAATATTAAACTAGGCCGTTACATTAATCTAATGCTTGTCAATGTGAGAGCTAAATGTGAAATAATTTGCTGCCACTGTATTTTTTAAGGGTATTCTTAAATTAAAAAGGGCAACTTTGTGACATATGCTTTAATTTATTTTTGTTCGGAAATGCATGAAACTAGCAGGTGTTGTTATTCAGAAACTGTCTATCTGCACTTAGTTTTCTATCTTTAAAAAAACACAATAGATCTTTCATAACAAACCTTCAAAGTTGACGTTTTTGATCACATTCCCTGACGAAAGCAGGAAAACCGGTCGAAAAGCAGGAGAAAAATGGGTGATCACGTGATCGAAATAGCTCAGAACTGGATAGGTAATTTAAATATCATAAAATGGAAAACTAAGTTCGAATCGAAATCGCTTCCATAGTCAGGCCTTCCAATTTTATATCTTTCTGTTAAAAAATGAATTAATAAGTGTGTCATAACGTTTTGAGCTTGTTGAGCGGAGCAGTAAGAGAACACCCTTAAAAAATTCAAACGAGAAATTATTAATCATATTAAAGATTATAACAGTCTTACTTATATAACTACCGATTATGTCAGTTTTCTGGATTAATCATTCCATAGACTAAAGATATTTTATGACATAACTAAAAATATCCATATTTCTGCAAAATTAAAATTTGATTGTAAGAAGTTAAGTCTTTCCTTTCTTAAAAGTAATTTAAAAATTATTAGACAACTGAATGAAACATTACTTATTAGAACAACATTTTCAGTTTCAATAACGCTATGCATATGAATTTTAATTATTTCAAGTCTTTAAACTGTGAAAAAAAAAAAAAAAAAAAAAAAAAATCTTATTATTCCGTTTTGATAAATATTCTTGAAGCCTGCAAAAACTTTTACATTGCATTCAAGTGAAATTAATTTTTGTTCAATGGTTTGATTAAATACTTGAGAATGAATAAGTGACAAGAAAAGAAATTGAAGAAATACTTGTGTCTTTGTTATTATTAAGTGTTTTTGAAAGTTACATTTTTATTTGCAGATCAAGAATATAGACAGTTGAAAATCATGTTTAAAAATGTAATATATTTTTTCCTCACGAGAGCATATTTGTACATTTAATTAATAATTCAAATTCTGAAATAATTATTTCTCACAAAATTAATAAATAAATAATAATTAAAATAATTAAATAAAAATTAATAATTAAAAACTTTGAGCTACATGCCTTTTTTAATGTAATAATATACACCACAGCTATTAAGATTAATAATTTTTTTCAAATGAATATATAAACATTATTTTTGGGGCTGCTTTGAAATTCGAATGTGGTCATGGTTGCAAGTTTCAAATTTGGCCAGGACTGAAAACATTTTGAATCATTCCCCCCCCCCCCCCTCCCTCGAGTGAATATGATGATTCACGATTTTTTCCATGACCGTTCAAAACAAAAATGACTGACAAAATTCGCTTTTTCCCCAATAATTTTTATCAGAAATTGCATCTGTTAACACTAGAACGCCGGGAAGGTGTCAATTTGACACCGATCACTGGACTAATTGTTGATTCGAACCAGAAAAATGTTTAAGAAATAAGTTATATACCTGTTGCAAAAACTTGAGCGAAATAAATAAGTTAAATAATTTCAAATGATTTTTCTGGTTTTAAATATATTTTATAAAAGTTGCGTGAAATTTCCCGGCGTTCTAGTGTTAAGCAATTTTTGATAAAAATCATTTTTGGTTCAATTTAAGCGTTTCATTTAAGCGATTTTTGGCAAAAAATCGCGTTTTTTGCAATTCTTTAACAAAAATTTGTGACTTTTTCGCAATCTTCTGACAAAAATTCCTGACTTTTTTTGCGATTCTTTGACAAAATTTGCATCTTTTACACGATCTTGACAAAAGTTGCGTCTTTTTCTCGTTCCTTTGACAAAAAATCGCGTTTTCTCCACAATTCTGACAAAAAGTAACTTTTTTTTTTCTGCTATCATTTGACGAAAATCGCGTCTTTTTCACGATCCTTTGACAAAAGTTCGTGACTTTTACGTGATCTTTCGACAAAATTTCACGACTTTTTCACGATCCTTTGACAAAATTCGTGTCTTTTCCACGATCTTTAGATTACTCACATCTTTTCCTCGTTTCTTTGACAAAAAAAACGTGTTTTCTCTGCAATTCTGACAAAAGATAACGTTTTTTCCCGCTATTATTTAACGGAAATCGCATCTTTTTCACGATTCTTTGACAAAAATTTGTGTCTTTTACATGATCCTTTAACAAAAATTCGCAACTTTTTCGTGATCCTTTGACAAAATTCGCGTCTTTTCCTCGCTCCTTTTACAAACAATCGTGTATTCTCCACAATTCTGACAGACATAACTTTTTTCCGCTATTTGACGGAAATCGCGTCTTTTTCGGGATTCTTTGAAAGAGACTGCATCATTTTCGCGATCTTTCGATAGGAATCGCGTTTATTTTGCTCTTCATTGAAAAAAAAATTTCTTTTTTCCGATCTTTTGACAGAAATAACGCTTTTTTGCAATCTTTTGACAGAAATCATGTATTATCAGCAATCCTTTGAAAAAAAAAAATTGTATGTTTTTTCACAGTCTTCTGACCAAAAACGCCTTTTCCTCAATTTTTTGACCAAAATCGCATTTTCTCTGCAATTCTGACAGAAATAGCGTTTTTCCCACGATCATTTGAGGAAAATCGCGTCTTTTTTGCGATTCCTTGACAGAGACTGCCTAATTTTTGCCATTCTTCGACGGAAATAACGTTTTCTCGAGATCTGTCATACAGGAATTGCATTTATTCTGCAATTTTTTGACAAAAAAGGCATTCTTTTGCGATATTTTGCATGAAACAGCACTTTTTTCTGCGTTTTTTCGGTCAGAAATAACGCCTTATTCTGCGATCATTTGTCAAAAATCATGTTTTATCTATAATCTTTTGACAAAAAATCGTGTCTTTTCCCGCGATCTTTTGGCGAAAAACGAGTCATTTTCGCGATCATTTTTCGTCGTCTGAGATTTTTCCGTCCCGCTTCCGTCCTCGGGAACTTTTAAAAGACGGATTTCCGTCCTGTAGACGGAAAACTTGCACCCATGAATGTGGTGTCAAAAGTGGGCTACAGGTGCTTTTAATGTAATAATACAAACCACAGTGATTAAGATTAATAATTTTATTTATTGAATTAATACAAAAAGAGGAAAAAAAACATATATATAAACGCTATTTTTGGAGGCTATCTTGGAATTCGAATGTGCTGACAAAAGTGGGTGTAACCACATAAAAATTTAAAAATTATACAATTTTAAATACGTTGACGATTTTCATTTCAAAATTTACATTCATATTTTGAAAACATATAAAATTCTCCGTCAAAAAACACCTGTTGCCCACTCCGCGATAATTCAGCGATTAAGGGAAACCCGAACCCCATTTTAGCCAAAAATCATCAAAAGTTCAAACAAATTTTTATCTCAGAAAACGATAAAATACATATTTGCGAATATCCATGCAAAATTTCAGATTTCGGGGACACTTGGAACAGGTAGCAAATGAGCTTTTTTTAATTGTAGTTACTAGAATTTAAAGGACTAGCGGCCATTTAAAATGTGTTTTCCTGAAAATGACTTTTTCCATATTTTGCCTAAGTTCAAAGTACTAAGGCTCAGTGGTAATATGGTTTAGAAACAAAGTGTTTATGTTTTTAGAATCTTAATAAAATTTGCAACAAAAGTAAGGAGAGATATTTTTTTTTTAACTATTTCTGAAAATTTTACATAAATTGGTAAACATGAAAATTATAACGAATTTAAGGAAATTTACCATGCGTAATTTCTTTCTTTTTTTAGCTGATTAAAATAGAAAATTAAAAATATCTCTCCCTAGGTCGTTTCCATATACTATAACACTATTTAAGAAATTTTAGTAATACCAAAATATTGAAAATTGTATGAGGAGTAGTAATTTTAAAAAGTGTGTTTTTCCACAAAAAAATCATAAAAATAGACATAAAAAATGTACTTTTTAATAAAAAGCGATTTGATTTTTTTTTTTTTTTTTTTTTTTTTTTTTTTTTTTTTTAACTAAATATTCCTTAGAAAAAGATTCTTAAATAGTACACCAAAATCCATTACTTTAAAATCAATAATAAAAATTTTGGTTTTTTTCTTACGGGTCTCCCTTAATATGTGGAGTGTTAAACTAATAGGATGTTCTCGCTTTTGTAATATTGTTTTAAAGAATTTTCTCTCTTCTAATTAACACTTCTAAACAGGGACCGATTTACAAATTTGGGAACCCGGGATACAGATGCTTAAGGGGGACCCCTTGCATCGATACTTATAGGGGGGTTGACTATAAAAAGTGATAGTTACAGAAGTAACTATTATTGACTTTAAAATATCCATTAAAAAATTAAATATCATAATCAACAACTTACTACTTTAGATAACTACTTCACAATTATGAAATTTGTATAAGTAGGTATTTGATAATAAACTGTGTGGTGAGTTTTCTTCCCTATGTAAGTCTAAATATCTGGAATGATAAAGTATCCAAGAGCTAATAAATTTTCGACAACAACAAGCTACAATTATTTAAAATATTAAGGGGCTCTACAGCCTGCAAGCTATGCTCCTCAACACTCAAACAATCTGATCGTAATAGCAAAAAGATTAAAGAAGAATTAAAAATATAAAACATTTTTCAAATGATAAAAATAAAAGAAAATATTCACTATACTAAAGTAATAAATGGATGCTTTAGACTAAATATACAACGTTATAAAAATACTATATGAACACAATAGAATGTACAATGAAATGCAAAATTTCATTAGATATTAAAACCATATCAGATTTTGGATAATAATTGAAAATTTTTCAGCAGCATTTGGGGGCCCCTGAAAATCAGGGGCCCAGGGCCCGTGCCCTGCCATAAATCTGGCACTGCTTCTAAATAAAATAGTTTTTGATTGTGTTGCGAATGTGTTGTGCTAAACAAAAAAGATTGTTCAAAAATTGTTGTTAAAAATTACAAGAGAATTACAAGAGGAGAATCAAAGCATTCACTTTTTAAATTTTGTAATTTTAAAGGCTCCATGTATAGAAAGTGTTTTATATATGTTGTTAATTTGTGTTGACAAAATGTTGTGCAGCACAACACTATTGCCAGAACATATTTTCATAACACTATTTCAGCACAATTAGCAACATCCTGTTTGGAACACATTTCTGGATAGCAACACTTTTTCAACATATTAAGAACACAATCACAACAAAAAAAATGCTTTGTATCTGAAATTTTCAAATTTACAGCGCACTAATGTGTTGTTTATTTATTTGGTGACAAAAAGAGTTCTAGAATATGTTTATTTTTGTGTTTGAGAATTTGCAGTGTGTTTTAATCATCCTTTTTATTCTTTTCTAAATTTATTTTCCCGATATCTACCATAGATGTATTATAAATGAAGCATTCCAACTTTTTGATCAGAATAGTATATTACAGGTGCTCATAAAAGATAGACATTTACTAGATAAATATATGTACATTACATTGTCATGAAAGGTACCTGAATAACATAGCTATATAGCTTCAAACTCTGAGGTGATAGTTCCTCAAATTTTGCGAAGACAAGCAGAATAACTTTCCTTGTGTACGAGTTTTCTTGTATATACGAATACATCCAAATATTTATGTACATCTTACAACAATAACATATTTTTAATCAGTTTTAGAGAGCAAAGCATGTCCGCGAGTAACGATGACGTAATATTGACAGTTTTGAAATATGAAAGTAAAAATGAAAATGAAATTTTAAGCTATATATAATTTCCAAAATATTAATTCAATTTATTCGTTCACTGTTAAATATCTATGTAATAACATGACGAAGTTTATACAGTAACACTGTACAATGTTTTTCTTCCAAAAACAGTAACAATATGTAGGCAAATTAAATTTCAATATCACTTACGATATGACGGGTGAAACCGTTTAGAGAAATGAAAAATGGTTCCTAATAACTAATGGGTGTGGAGTTTAAATGGGTAAGAGGGGGGGAAGGTTACGACATTCAAGCATTCGTGTGGTCAAAACTTAATGATGAGTCTGTAAATGATTATTATCTGGGACCCCCCTCAGCCTTCTCCTAAAGTACTCTGGTCTCCATCCCAGCTATTTCGGGAAATATGGGGTTATATATTAAATGAAAGCATAAATTTTGAGATCAATGTTGAAATAATGAAAAATTCTAAATTTAATTTAATAACAAAAAGTGAAAAAAAAAAACCTCATTGTTGGATTTTATTAACGAACCAGAGTCGTTTGTATAACTGGAGGTACTTTTTCAGTATAAGGGAATTGGTAAGAGAAGTACATTTGGTAACATAGTTTCGGAAACCTCCAATTCACTTAATAAAATAAAATAAAAGCTCAATTAAAGTTTGTATTATATATTCCCTTATTCACTTTTGCATACACACAAGCCATTTTAAAAAATAATTTTACGATTTATGTATTAGCTCTTAATCTGTTTTTATATACAAGCAGAAATAAATTATAAACATTTTACATATTTATATGTATATACAAATGCGTATATAGACAAGCATAAAAGTTAATTAGATTTCTTACGGCTAATTGTACTAAGCTGCAAAACCGCCAAGGTTCCTATTCTGGAAACATACTAAAATAAATGCTTTTTAATTTTCATTTTAACTTTACTATTTCGTGTTTACCACATTACATCCATGCACGAATACTCAGAATTATTTTTAATATTTCTTTACAAGCCTTTTTCAAGCATTAAAAATAAAAATTACGTCTTGAAAATCTATTAATCCAGGGTTTTTCCCTTACAATTTGCATAGCTGCGAAATCTCTTAATAAAAGTATACAAATTTAACTGAGTGGATATAACCGAATTGTCCGCTTAGATTCTCAAATAATCAGAATTAAAGAACTAAACTTTAATGGCGGCTATCTCCTTCGGAAGACGTTTGGGACCCTTAATTTCCCATTTAATATTATTTGTCTTTATGTGTACTATCACCTCTTAAAGTTTTGCCCAGTACTTTAGATACACCTTGTATATAAGACCATTAATAGTAAATAATATTAACCATTTAAAATTAATAGAAAAAAAAACCATATTGATCATGAGGAAAAATTTAAATATAAAAGAAATAAATGTAAAAGAAATTTGTAGAACCAAAGCAGAATTGACAAGCCCCAAATACTTTGGAACTACAAATGAAGTGTGTGGTTTCATCTTCGTATTAGCCATGAAAAGCAAAATAATACAATTTGAGGCTACCAACACACATAAAACCAAAATTCATGACGAGAAATAACATCAATAACAAAGAACAACTAATTGCTTAATTGGACATACAATTGAAAAGGAGAAAAATAAAATTAATAGTCGTACACATCATAATATTAAATTAATAAATTAATTAAAAGTAGAATTATGTAATTACAAAAAAATTAAACCATAGTTTACACACACACACACACACATATATATATATATATATATATATATATATATATATATATATAACCATTAAACCATTAATTGTATTACAATATATGAACCATTGAATTTAATAACTTATACCTAATTGAACACGGAGGGAAAAAATAAACAACTAATATTATCCTTAAATAGCATATTAAATCCCAATATATGTATGTTAGACGATATATTGTTACTATTAAGGGAAATTCAATATTATATTATATACAAACGTTGAAGAGACACACGATTTGAAGATAAAAAGTCAATGTAGTGTGAGATTTTATATGACACTAACAGAAAATTTAGTCTAAAATCTCGATATTAGACGGTGCAACTGCAGATAATTCCCAAGGAATAATTTCATGTTGTACACACAAGGCAAGATTCGGCTACAAAAACATGTATATACCGTATTCTCCGATACTTTTGTATCAAAATTTTGGATTGTGTGAGCAATACGCAATTATTTCAGAGAATTATCTGTAGTACCGCCGTCTATTGTCGAAATTTTGAACTTTGTTAGATGCCATACAAAAACCCATACTACGCTGAATATTTATCTGCAAAATTGCAAAGTTTCTCTGATCCACAGATTTTTTTTTTTTTTTTTTTTTAATCGCATTTTATTTTCGTATTTAACTTTTGAAACACTTATAGATCAGTAATTACTCTAAAATAGTGAAAAAGTTTTATAATTCTTAGAAAATTAAAAAAGATTCTATTAATTATACTATTAAATTTTTCTATTCATTTTTTTCAGTTTCTCCTCTGTGATAAGTTAGTCTATAGTCCATTCACCATATATCTGCATAACCCACAAATTTCTGGGTGAAATTCTTAACTTATTTTAATTACTCTTAGCTAAAACCTTCTTAACGAAGAAAGTTTCAACTTTTGAATTAAGTCATAATGGTACATATATGTGTGCTTCTTCGGAAAGTATTTTAGGAAGAGAAATAAGATCTGAAACAAATTTATTTCAAAAGTGGTTTCTTCACATCCAACAACCAGCAATTACGTTAATTTATGGCAACAGCTTCTCTGCATCGAATTTCATAAATTGTATTCTGCATTCAAAGCATTTTATGATTTTAAATTTAGAAATTAATTTGATATACAGATTTTCCTCTCTAGGAATGAGATTCCAAATTACTGAAATTTGAAAGATAGATTGTACTAACGAAATTTGTAAGTGACAGTTTCATTTCTTCACAATTTAGTTAATTTCCGACTAGATCTTACATATACAGCTGTTAAAACTTTTCAGCTACTGTAAATGAAGCTAATTCTGAATCTTAAGCATATTAGTGAAAACTTTGGGAGTTATGAAGTTTTATTGCAAACGCTAATTAAAATAATTTCATCTTCGAAAAAGGTCTAAAAAATCTTTAATAAACCAAATTATTTATCAGTTGTCTACTATAAATTATATTTCAGAAAAGAAGAGGGAGTTATCTACATAGTTCACAAGTGATTTTTTTTTTTTTTAGCTTCGCCTATTCGTCATTGTGTTACTTTATAGCAATATTTTATCAGCATTGCCTATAATTAATTTTCTGTTCAAAAACACTTTATGAATGGAAATTTGTGAAATGCATTTATTCGCCCATTTTACATTGAATGGAATTTTAAAATGCTGAATAATATATGTATAGGTGTTTACCGTTGCTGGCCATGTATCCCATATTATGCCGCAAATTTGTCCACTCGTGTAGGCGATTGCATCTTGTGCTGCAGTTGCAGCCTTACCAACATATGTGACTGAAACATGCCAAGTTGAACATCGTCCTCGTAACTTAAAGGGAAGAGCACTTGGAGGTTTAGTCAGAGGATTACGGGTTCGATCATTGGCTTGAACATTTTCCATTGTGTTAATTCTACACTTATTAGTCACTTATTAATTCTACACTGTGTTAATTCTACATTGTGAAAAATCACTCATAAAATATTCTTTAAAAAAATTATTTTCACTTCCAAAAACTGTTGGTAAATGAATAGAATATCTGGGAGACCTGGGTTAATTCTGACGACTCGGTACGCCCGACGTATTTGTGGGACTCGGGGGGTGGGGACTTTCCGAACGACACTGTTTAAGCTCAAAGTACACAGGTTACTATTACAACAACCATGACTTCCAGGTTTGTTAGGGTTCTGAGATAGTGGGGCGTGTTCTTCACTGGCCATACCATGGTTGACTTACCCGCGTTGAATCTGGCACGATGTGCGTATCGCTCATTTGCTCCAACAACGTCATAACTTAAAAAGACGAGTTTTGAGTTAATACCACAGGGACAGTTACAATGGTATGAACTTCAAATTAGTAAAGTATCAATTTTGAGCTTTCACGATAGTGTCAGTGGAGGTAGAGTAGCGGTCATTCAATATTTAAAACTTCATATGCATCCACTAATTAATTGTGATTTTTGAGTTATGACGATGCTGCACCAAATGAGCGATTTGTGCTTTTCTGATTTTAGATTGACCACGGGACTTGTTGGAAGGCTTGTTTGCTTTATATCGTCTAGCCGAGATTTTAGAAGAAATATGTCGAAAAACTTGAAAAATAAAATAAAACTAAAAATGACTTACAGATGAAGAATAAATTGTTATGCAAGTACGATTTTTCATGTTATTAAAATTGATACAATTTTTCCCCTTTGTGAGCGATATTCGGAAACTTTACCTTTCTTTTTAATTGATTGGGTTTTAATACCCATGTATTTTTATTATAATTAGCTCAGTTTTCAAAATATATATATGTCAGTTTCGATTTGAAAATAGTCTTTAAAACTGCCTCAGACCATCGATCTGCTGAAAAGAACTAGATAAATCATTCATGAATCTAAACTGAACCATATCCTCGTCCAGAGCTTAGCTCGTTTAACTTACTACTTCGCCCCCGTTGCTATCGACGTAACAAAAATGAGGCTTTTAAAAAGCAAAAATTACTTGCAGGCATGATTATTGCAGTGTCTTGCTATCGAAGTTTTTGTATTCATAATTTTCTGATAAATTAATGAAACCTGAATTATAAAAAATTACTTTCTCTTGACAGCAGTTTTTATTCTCCCCAAGCATTTTCCGAAAGCATTCTGTATTTACCAAAGAATAGAGCAGGGTCATTCCATGTCAATTCAACCAATTTTTCCCCCATTTGTAACCCGACCGACAGGGATTTGGATGAAACTTTGTGTACACACTAATTCTATCATAAAATGATTCCATCAGAAATTTTTCCTTCCTAGACCTCATGGTTTGTGATATATGGGGGGTCCAATTCTTGGGGGTTTCTCAAATCTCACATTTCTTAGTCTGTATTCTGAGATTGCAGCTCCATCTTCAAATAATTGTTTCTCTGGATCTAAAACATGAATCATCCTAAAAATATCACTGTAAGAAGATAAAAATATGCAGATTTTAATAAAAAATATTTAAAAAATTTACTTGTAAAATTTAGGATACAAAAAGTCAGCCAAAGTTGAGAGTTATGGTTATTTTTCCAAATTTTTGTGACTTCACGAAAAAGGCTGTACACAAAAAGGCAAATTAAATTTCCGATTTCTTTTTGTTTTAAATAAAAGTTTACACTTTGGGCTTTCTATCTATGAAATAAAAATGATGTGTTTCGCATGGCTTATGCAAAAATTTTGGGTACTTTCGAATTAGCCGGATAAGTGCTTTATTTTTATATATTACATATGCACACAAAAAAGCAAATGAAATTTCCCATTTCTTTTTGTTTTAAATAAAAGTTCTCACTTTGGGCTTTCTATCTATGAAATAAAAATGATGTCTTTCGCACGGCTTATACAAAAATTTTGGGTAATTTCCAATTAGCCGGATGCGTGTTTTATTTTCACATATGTACATATGTATAGATCTATATAAATACAGATGTATTATACATGTACATATGTATGTATATATACAGTATATTGATATATATATATGTATAACACTGGTGACCGTCTAACCGAAAAGTACCAAATTTTACCTTGTTTTGAAAATCTGCACTAATTAAGGGGGAAAAAATCTGACTAAGTTTAGCTGTGGTACTTAAATAATTACTGGAGTTTCTATGAGTTACTGAATTTAATGTTATTTGATACAAAAATAAATTGGAAATTTCATTTGCCTTTTTGTGTAGAGACTTTTTCATAGAGTCACAAAATTTCGGAAAACTTTCGACTTTGGTTTACTTTTTCGGCCGTATATAAATCTCTATTAACTGCCTTAATTGCTTTTTTCACTTGCTTTTTATGCCGCTTAAATGGATCTCCACATTTATATAATTCATATTTCATTAAGAGCGAAATTCTGTGATGCTCACATATATTAATCAAACGGTTTTCATTTAATTTTTGTTTTATAAATGCAATAGTCCTAACTAATAAAAGTTATTTTTCTGAATCTCAGAGATTATCAATGTAGTCTATTTCTCTATTATTTCTATAGCTAGTTTTGTGATATTCTAAACCAGTTAATATTAAAATATTGCCAGCCTGAAGACTAGTAGAAGGTTTAATATCAGGCTCCATATTAAAACAATAAATCAAAAAAAATATTTATACATATCATAAACATAAAGTATGTAACAATCAGATTATATTTTTAGTAGCACAGTAAAAGTTAGATCATTCTTCTATGATAAGAAACAACAGAATGACAATAATTTTATTAAATTGATTTCAAAACATCTGCTTTCATACTAACGAACATTACCCTGCCTTTATCAGAAGGTGTTTATACAAGGCAGGTGCAATTAAATCTTCCAGACTATAGAAACAAATTTAAGTTCTGTTAAACATTTGTGAATTTAAACTTGCCAATATAAATATTTAAACTGATTAAAATTAACCAAGGACAGGAAATATAAGGTTTTGAACATTTTTTAAACACAAATAATTAATATATAAGCATTCGAAAGAAAGAATGGAAATGTGAGGAGAAAAAATTATCTATTTTATACTGTACAAAAAAAAAAAAAATAAAATAAAATAAAATAAAAAAATAAAATAAAATAAAATAAAAAAATAAAATAAAATAAAATAAAATAAAAAAATATCGGTTTTGAGTTTAATTATTGAAAATAAAAGTAAGAGATTCTTTAGATTAGCAAAAAATGCCCATTATTAAATAACTAAATGAAATCTATGGATCATTCACTAAATTTAATGGGGAAACATATTACAGTCAGATTTTTTTTAAATCAGAAAAAACAAAGCCTAAATTTTACTTTGCAAATTAAAAAAACATACATCAAATAACATTAAATTCAATAACTCATAGAAATTTCAGTAATTATTTAAGTACCACAGCTAAACTTTGTCAGATTTTTTTTCCCCTTAATTGGTGCAGATTCTTAAAACAAGGCAAAATTTGGTATTTTTCGGTTAGACGGGCACCAGTGTTATATATATATCAATATACTGTATATATACATACATATGTACATGTATAATACATCTGCATTTATATAGATCTATACATATGTACATATGTAAAAATAGAACACGCATCCGGCTAATTGGAAAGTACCCAAAATTTTTGCATAAGCCATGCGAAAGACATCATTTTTATTTCACAGATAGAAAGCCCAAAGTGTAAACTTTTATTTAAAACAAAAAGAAATTGGAAATTTCATTTGCCTTTTTGTGTGCATATGTAATATGTAAAAATAAAACATGCATCCGGCTAAGTGAAAAGTACTCAAAATTTTTTGCATAAGCCATGCGAAAGACATCATTTATATTTCACAAATAGAAAACCCAAAGTTTAAACTCTTATTTAAAACAAAAAGAAATTGGAAATTTCATTTGCCTTTTTGTTTGCATATGTAATATGTAAAAATAAAACATGCATCCGGCTAATTGGAAAGTACCCAAAATTTTTGCATAAGCCATGCGAAACACATCATTTTTATTTCATAGATGGAAAGCCCAAAGTATAAACTTTTATTTAAAACAAAAAGAAATTGGAAATTTAATTTGCCTTTTTGTGTACAGCCTTTTTAGTGAAGTCACAAAAATTTGGAAAAATAACCATAACCCTCAACTTTGGCTAATTTTTTTATCCTAAATATTAGAAGTAAATTTTTTAAATATTTTTTTATTAAAATCTGCATCTTTTTATATTCTTACAGTGATATTTTTAAGATGATTCTTGTTTTAGATCCAGAGAAACAATTTTTTGAAGATGGAACTGCAATCTCAAAATACAGGCTCAGAAATGTGCGATTTGAGAAAACCCCTAGAATTGGACCCCCCATATCTCATAAACTATGAGGTCTAGGAAGGAAAAATTTCTGATGGAATCATTTCATGATAGAATTAGTGTGTACACAAAGTTTCATCAAAATCGCTGTTAGTCGGGTTACAAGGTCTGGTTGAATTGACATGGAATGACTCAGCAAACAGTTTGATTACAAAAATTCTGAATAAGAACTTTTACCTATTTCATGCATTTGCGTACAAAAAATAAATTTTTAAAAAAATTGAAAAAAAAAAAGTTAAATTAAGATCGCGAAAAAACAGCAAGTATTGTTAAAAGATCACAAAAAACGATCGATCTTGTTAAAAGATCGCAAAAAACAGCAGATTTTGTTAAATTTTATTTACTTTTTAGAAAATAAATGGGCAAGATACAAATTTAATTATTAAATAATGCTTATTTGAGTGTAGAAATTAACAAGTATCAGTATTGTTTGCATTTCTTTTAAAAGGGGGCAAGACGGAATTATTGAAAAGGACGTTTAAGAAAAAAAAAAGAATACTTTTGTTGAATAAAGGGTTCTTTTTGTTTAATGAACGAGTGCTTTCAGGAGTTACATTTAGAAAGATCATTTGGAGAGTCAAAAACAGATTGTTAACAGAACCGTGAGAAAGAGGAGGGGGGGGGGGTCGCCCCAGGTGCAGAAATTTAGGGGGCGCCAAATCTATATTACAAACGTCATTTATGGGCTGTCACAAAAAAAATTGGGAGATTGGCTGTTGGGGGGGGGGGGGGGGAGCGTCAAATTCTAATTATTCCCAGGGTGCAATTTTGCCTTTGCACGCTCCTGATTGTGCAGCTAGAAAATCCACTTTTGGAGCACTAAAAACACAATTTTGAAGCAGGAAAATAATATTTTTTAGAACAGAAAAATTCACTTCTGGCATTAATTTTTTTTTCTTCCTATGCCCCTTTGATGAAATTTGCATTTTTTCGCGATCTTTTGATGAAATTTGTCGTTTTTTCAGGATATTTTGATGAATTTTGAATTTTTTCACGAATTTTTGGCGCAAAATTTATTGTTTTACACGAATTTTTTGACGGAAATTTCCGTTTTATTGCGATTTTTGAACAAAATTTGCCTTTTCTTAATAAATCTTTTGACAAAAACTGCCTTTTTATCGCGATTTTTTTGACGAAAGTGGCCGTTTTTCGCGATCTTTTGCCGAAATTTGCCATTTTTCATTATTAATTCGAAAAAAAAAAATTCCGTTTTATCACGATTTTTGGACGAAATTAGTCGTTTTTTCGCGATCTTTTGAGGTAATTTGCCAGATTTTTTCCAGATTTTGTGACGAAATTAGCCTTTTTCGCTATTCTTTCCGGAAATTAGTCGTTATTTCGCGATTTTTTAACGAAATTTGTCGTTTTTTCGCGATATTTTGACTAAATTAAGCTTCTTGTGGGACGCGTAAGAGCTATTTTTTTCCTTTCCGTCGCTGATTTTTTGCGTAATTTAAACGCTATATCGCGTCCATATCATCACTGAGAGCTGCGAAGGTGGAGGCAAATGTGGGGGCAAGAAGGGCGCTATTTTTTTGAGTGAACGACAAGAGGGATGCTAGTTTTTGGACGAGGGGAAAGAGGGGTGCTATTTTTAAAACTAAAGGGCAAGAAGGGCGGAGCGCCTCCCTGAAACCCTCTGGAGGAAACTCTGCCCATGCATTTGATACTCGCTTTCTTAGTGCTCCATCTGTCCACCAATGGCACTTCTATCCCTTCTTCCATTGTGCTTGTTCCTAATCTCTTAATTTGTTTATGGATTGATACCTTTTAATTTAATATTAAGTCGTGCTCTAATCATAACAGTCGAAATATATTTTATAAAATGCTACAACATTAATTTTCATGTAATATTATCCCTTTAAACACGTTTTCCAACTTTCCATAATTCGAACTCTGGATAATTCAAATATTTCATGTGGTCCCGACAAGTTCGAATTAACGAGGACCGAATGTAGATAAATCATTCATGAATCCAAATTGAGCCATTTCCTCGTCCAGAGCTTAGCTCGTTTAACTTACTACTTCGCCCCCTGCCGTAAAAGAAACAAAACAAAAAAATAATAATCGCTGTCTCGCGACTCTTGTTATTCATGGCCTGGAAATTACGAACATAACAATTACAGTCGACCAAATGGAGTGTCAAGCTTGCTCAGAGAAAATGAACGGTGAGATAAAAATGTCTCCCGAAGGAAAAGTAAGGCTCAACACAGACTAGTATTTTGCTGAAGTTCAACTGAATTCGTGGAACTCCCTTCTTTTCTCCCCATCTGCGGTTTACTGACAATGAAAAACGGGGAAGATACAATGACCAGGGAGTAACTATCTTAAACTTTACTGAATGGAAATATTCCTGTCCTACACTTGGATTGAAGTTGAACTTCAAAAGTCATTAACATCAAACGCGCCGAATGCGAACATAAAACGCACCGCCTGCTAACCGCCAAAAGTCTTTGTGTGTGTTTGGACCTTAACTCAGCATAAGAAAAAAATACAGAAAGAAGAAGAAAAAATCTCTAGGCTCGTTGTATCGTTATAGACGTGATGTTATCTGTGCCCTGAAATTCTGATTTTTGCTATCCATGTTTTATTGGAGTTTCTACTCCGTATATGGGACCACACAACGATTTGACCTTAGACTGTCATCGATGTGATTTATTCTGGGTCCCTGTTAAAAATTGAGAATGTCTAGCAAAGCATTCGGATGATACTAACTAGTTTTGCTAGTTGAAGGCCCTGGGCAAAGAAAGGGTAACCTTGGAATGAAAGGGAATTCATGGAATCTATTTCAGTTTTGTTTAATTAAGATGGATAACGAATTAAGATGTTGAAAAAGAAGTATTTTTTAAGTTCTACTAATTGGGACGTCGCTTCAAGAAATCACGCATCATTTGATGTTTATTTTACTTTGCAAAAGTAGATTTCTTTTGATTGCAATTAATTATAACGATACATTAAAATAAACAAAGAGCACAAATAGCTGCTACTGTGAGAATTCTATTAGCAATTAACATCTAACGTAATAATTGAAGAATTTCAGATCATAATCTAGAAAGTTGAATCGAATTTCAATTATATGTGAATTTGTTCATTTATATTTTTAAGGAGTTGCACATACTTTTCACCTTAATTTTTTTAAGTACAATTAGAAAAGAATATTTTTCCTTCGATCGATTAAAAATTAAGAAAATTACAACGCTTCAATTTACTTCATTCTGTCATATAAAGTCATGATTTTAATCTTTAAGGGAGAGGTTTACTTCAAAATTGGTAACATTTGGCAAAAATATCAATTTTTAAAAAAGTAGTATAGATTTTTAAAATTGAAGTTTTTTTTAAAACTTTATTTAAATATGCAACTAATATTTTGTTTCTTTTTCAAAATTCACTTTTAGTTGAACACTGAAATGCAGTGAATTTACCATTTGAACCATATTTTTGAAAACAAACAAAATAATTTTAAAAGTTAACCAGTACCTTTAAATGTGATTACCTAAAAACGATTTTTTTTAAAGTTGAAGATCACGAAAACTCAAAACAAATTTCAACCAATCTCCTTCAAACTTTGACCAATTTTTTAACAATATTATATAAAGAGTCATCGCTCCTTTTTTCCATCCAAACTTATTTATTTTATTTATTTTTGTATTAATTTATTTATTTGATGTGAAAATCAATATTTTAGCTTTGAACGGCTCCACTTTGTTCAAAATGAAAAGCATTGTAATTTTTTCTTAAATTTCAGATAACATTTGACAGAGTTACAATGATCAACGTGGACGACTGCTAACAACAGCATTTCTGAATAGCGGGCCGGCTGGGAGATTACATAACTGTGGAATTAAGGTGTTTAAAAAAAATGAATAAAAACACTGCAGGCTTCGGCGTACAGGCACATGTAGATTTCGAAGTTAAATACAAAGTACGTTCCATAATTCATTTCATTAATTTTTTTTTTTTTTTTTTTTTTTACATCCTTTTCAGTTTTTAAGTGCGTTCGTAATTATGTAGCACCTATAGTCGTCCCTCTGACTGTCTGTCCTGTCCATCCACATATAATAAGGCAAAAACTACCCAACCGAATCGTTTGAAATTTAAAATATATAATTGTATCATATTTTTGCCGAGTCATTTCGAATTTTAAGAAAATCGGATGTATAGTTTAATTACAGGGACAACCAAAAGTATTCCGTTTCATTCCGGCCAATTAGAAAAATATAAATTCAAGTGCATTTTTATGATGCATTTTTATGATCAAGTGCATTTTTATGAATAGTATAATGATGTGCATCATTATACTATTTTGAACATATTAAAACTAATATCCATCCATAAAGTATAAACTAAAATATACATTCTATACAATCTGTGGTGCAAAGAATATTTGTTATTAATTTACAGGGTCACACAAATGTTTTCCATCACATAATAGTATAGGGGGAAACATTGTTTGGGGCGCGTTTTGATTATATTAAAACTATTTCACATTTTATTAAATTTTATGAAAATATTATATATGTTATGTTGCTGGGGTTTACTGCAAGTTACTTCCAGTATAATAAGAAAGCAGATAGTTTGCACAGGAGTGCACAAAATATTTCGGGTACCATTCGAAAATACTTTATATTATTAAATCAAAATCTGAATATTTTTTTTAACTTCGTTATATTACGAACGCACCTCATTTGCTACGTTTGACGTGCAATTATAGACTTGTTTAAATAACTGAAGATAACATAATATAATCAAAATCATTCGGACTAATTTCAATAGATGAATAGATCTTTTAATATATAAAAAGGTTGATTTAAAACACCTTTTGCATACATTTATTTCTGGTATGCATACACTTACTAATATACCAAAAATATTGTTCTGAAAATATTCTGTTCTATACACACACACACACACACAGGTATGATTTATCTTCGTCTAAAATCTACATAAATAAGAATAACTTGATATATTTATTGCTACTGGGTACGAAATCTTTCATCCTTTCCAGCATTTCAATTTTTGGTTTCAGATCATGAATCTGCCATCAAAATTCATTCCCCTTTTTTACGATATACGTGCCTTTAAACCTTCGAATTTACGCTCCATTTTTCTTACAATTTATATTTGCCTAAAGTAAAGATTTATTCAAATGTATTATGAAACTTTACTAAATTATATTCAGTAATATTTTTGACATTCCAATGGCCTGCGAAGAACATTACGGGATCAATTTTTCTCCAGACCGTAGCTTGAAAACCATTAGTTTCATGTGAATTTAAGTTTATTCAATGTGAATAAGACATTGATTGTAAACTTATAGGCATAGTGAGTAAACCCGTTCAAAGCCTTGGCATTTCGTCCCATTTATATGCTCTTTAAATTTATTTTACATTTTTAACTGTAGTTCAGTTTTTTGCATTTATGTTATTGGAATAGCTTTCAAAACTATGAGCTTTTTGTGTCAAATGAACATCTTTTGACTTTAGGTTCTTACTTGATAAATAAATAATGATAAATAGAAATGTAATTTAAATTTTATTAAATAAATTTTCTGATTAAAAATGCTTATTTCCTTTGAAAATAATTTGAAGTTTAGCAGCTATAGAAATATCACATTAAAGTTAAAAATCTCATAAGCGAGTTTGACATTATATATGTTGCGGCCAATACCCGGAGGCTGGCCAATTCTAGAACTGGCCGGCCAATACCCGAATTGGCCAAGCTTTCTGGCCAAAACCCGAAATACATGAAATAAGAAGCTTATTTCGGGTTTTGGCCGGCCAATTCCCGAACTGGCCGGGAAGCCTTGGCCAACACCCAATCTATGATGCATAGGTACCAATTTTTTTGTAACTAAGATAATGTAACATTAAAATGCACAGTAAAAAAGATTCCCATTGATTATATTGAAATGAAATATTTTTGTATACCAACTAGATTAACCAAAAATAGTACACAATTCCCTTTCAATATCGAGATTAATTGATAAACCAAATAAGATGACAATTACAAGTTAACCTTTACTCGAGTTAGAACACGAACAGACTGGCAGCTAGACTATTTGAATTCATAGACACTTTCAACTATGTTAGAAAGGATTAAGCCGAGTGCCTACATCTATTTTGCGTATTGGCCAATCGCATCTGGCCAGTTCGCGAATTGGCCAATTGCATCTGGCGAGTTCGCGAACTGGCCGGCCAATTCTAGATTTGGCCAGTCATTTTTTAACGTTTCTGGCCAATTCGGGAATTGGCCGGCCAGTTCTAGTATTGGCCAATTTCGGGTTTTGGCCGCAACATAAAATACATCATGCAAAAGTTCAAATGCAGCGAGTTTGACATATTACATGCATACGGAGTGTGTAAATATATATGTATATATTGTAATGTAACTTCGAAACTTTATTTTATACAATAATTTTTTTTTTACTAAACTAAGACAGAACTGAATACATTTATAAAAATAAAATATTTATGTACAAAATATAAAAATTCTAAGAAAACATTTAAAAATATAAAAAGTAAACATTTTGCTAAGCTATCTGCAAGTCAACATCAGTACTTTAATATTTTTATTTTTTGTAGGTAAATATTTTAAGTTCAAGTCTGTCTTAATTTTGTTCAATCTTTTAATAGTTTTTAAAATTCAGATGTTAAATGCATACATATAGCCTCAAGTATACTCATGTAAATGTAATACTTTATTTATATTTTGATGAGAAATGCAATATGCAATTAACTCATTAAATTTTTATCAAACATTTTTGTATGCAGGGTTCATACTTATCAACATTTCTCCGTTTTTAGGTCAGATAACCACCAGTAATTTCTTAGACAAAAAACTCGTCTTTTGCAATCACGCGATTATATGTGGCTTATTTTCCTGCATAAAAATACTGGTGTTTTAGCTAGTTATGTACAAACGCATCTAAAAAAATAAAATAAGCATCAAACCAATTGAGAATTTCTTATTCGATGTGTCCAAATTAGCTGAAATGAAATTTTATCTTTTCAACACTAAACATCACTGTTTCAACAAAAATAC
Organism: Maratus speculifer; assembly: GCA_964019185.1. Taxonomy (NCBI): domain Eukaryota; kingdom Metazoa; phylum Arthropoda; class Arachnida; order Araneae; family Salticidae; genus Maratus; species Maratus speculifer. Next base: position 353,973,462 of record OZ025289.1, read on the forward strand.
ATGTTTCTGTATTAAAATCTATCGCAAATTTCTTGAGCATAGAAACTAACTTTTTCCATTACTTCTTTAGGTGATTATCTAAGACGCTGATTGTCAAATTTAATGCATATACAAGTACAGAATCTCAGAGTTCCTTAACATTTCGTCGCATTTAATTTTAATCAAAAGAAATCTACTGTTACAAAACGAACTCCAAATCACGTGTAAAGCCTTGACGTCTTAATTAGCAGAAGTTAAAAGATCTCCTTTTACATTTTTATTTTTGTACTTTAATTAGTAACATTTTAGAAATTGTAAGTCAAACATGACAAATCAGGTGCATTTATACTACAACTAGTTTTATAAATATTCAGATCTTGGTGCAATAGTTGTGGGACACTAATTCAAAAATGCATGGATACAAAATTTATTCCAGTTACATATAAAAATTCAGTCACACAGAAATAATAAGACTCCATGTTAAATAGAACGCGGTTACAATGTCAACTTAGAATCATTACCTGTCACGGAATATTATTGAAGTACTAAGGATTAAATAAAAAGAATGAAACTTTTATTAATATCTTTTTAAGTTTCGATTCCATTTTCATGAAATTTGATATGACTTTACAAAATTTAGCAACGAATATATATTTGTTCAAGCTATTCGGTTGGACAGTTTTGCACTGTTATGAGCAGATATACGGACAGATCAGACGACTGTAGATGCTATGTATTTTTATAATATGAACGCACCTAAAAATAATTTAATATCACACCACTGAAATTTGATTCTGTTTTCTTAGGATATCATTAAAAATTCTTTAGTTATGTTAGACAGAGGCGGATTACTATCCACTGGGACTGTACGTTTCACTGTTATAAGTGTCCCTTTTTTTAAATTACATGTACTATTACAGCTGCTTTAAATAGTACATTCATTTTTATTGATTTTTACACAATTCTGAGAAAAAATTTAATTATTTTGCAAAAATTTTGTAAAGAAAGATAAAGTTACAGTAATTTTATTTTTTAAATAAAATTCTCTTTAGCACCCTCTGCAAAGAAAGTTTCATACTTTAGTTATTCAATGATAAACTTTATTACAATAATTATCATATTACACATTAACTGTGATTTTAACTTACCTTTTGAAATTTCTACATGTTTTAAAATTCATTTACCATTAACTATCATTAATTCGACATATCTCTTTAACTCAAAAAACAATCAGTACACACTTTTATTCAAAAGTAAAGGCACTTCCACCAAAAGGCTGACTCTATAATATATTTAAACGCACCCTTCTACAAATAAGCTAAAACACTTCCATTAAAACACCTATTTCAAATTTCAATTCTTAGGCTGCAGGCACATGGTTGTTTTGTCTCGGTGAATTCCAAGAAAAAGTGTTGCATGCCTTTATAGAACCCTTTTACGATTTCTTCATAATAGAACATAAAAGAATCAACAAAGAGTCTGGAGATAAAATATTCACAGAATGATTCCTATTTTGCTTGTAACCCTTCCTGCAAAAGTCATTAAAGATCAAAAACACCGTGTCGCCGCAACAAACAAGCCAACAATTTGTATGTTCGTATGGTAAACTTGGATATTTAAAAGATTAGGCTGCTTTTTAAGTTATCTGGCCTGAGATTTCAACTCAACCAATTTTGATCATTCTTTTTTAAGCGGAAGCACTTTATAGATGTGCCCGTTTTCTCTCTATTTTTTTTTTTTTTCCTTATCCATTTTATATTTTTAGTTTAATTTAAAAAGTTGTTTTATGAAATTTCTTCCCATTGATTAAAATCGGATTATTTTAATTTTTGAAGTGAAAAGGGGAAACAGTGGAAATCATCATATCATTACGTATGTCATTTTACAATTATCGTATTACAATTAATAATGTTTTTTAAAACTTTTGAACAGGAAGTGACGTCACGATTCAAAATAACTCATTTTTACTCAAAAAGCTGTTATATTTTAGTTTTTGTTTTTTATTGCATTAATACTGATACTGTGACGTTCATCTTCAGTGATGAAAATGATGTCATACGAAAAATAAAATGTGTATTGCATGCAAAATTGATAACTGGCAAACGTGACATTAAACTTGAGAATGTATTTATTAATAATCTATTGGACATTAAAATACTTTTAAGATAATTAATATCAAAAGTATGCACATAAATTTTACGATGGTGAAAAGATGTTTTTTCAGATTTCGTTGAAAATAAAAATCATAAATTGTGTCAGAGTGGCGCAGTTTTCCTTAATTTTTCATTGCATAATAACGAGGATCAAATCCTCAACTGATATTTCTCAATTTGATTATCTTAATTACATGCTACTGCTACTGATTATTTACAGGAATAATGCTTGATTTTTCAATAATTCGGAAAGCTTAAATTAAACTTTAGTTTTAAATTTTATTTGTTTTTGAGTTAGGCCAGCCAATATGACAGTTTATTCATTGTAAGTATTTTTATAATTTAAAGTCTACAGCTTTTACATACTCTTCATTTGCCGAATTCGACGAGTCCAGACTCGTAGACTATTAAAATACGAAATATAAATCTAAACTTATATTTAGCGAATGTTTAATGTAAAATAAATATTTTAATGGCTCTAAACTATCATAATCCAGCCAATGACATGTACTAATTTAAATTTAAACCGTGTCTGTGAAAGTATCTTATAAACATAGAAAAATAGCTTAAAACTGATCATACAAATAGTTTAACATTATTTCTATCTGTACAAATGACACCTTTTAAAATTTTTGATTTATGGCTTTTTTATTTATAACTTTCGGATTAAAACAATAATAAATGATTTTTTAATACTTACAAGCTTTAAAAATTGGAAACAAAACAAACATGAATCAAAACTTTGAAAAAAGTAGAAATAGATTGAATTTTTAAAATAAATTTAAAAACAATTTTCTGCAGGCTACATCAATATAAAAAAATAACAAAATTAAAATCGTGTAAAAATATTAAATTGTTAGTTTAAAAATAATTATTAAAAATATTCTGTAACAAAATATTTTAGTAAAAGAAAAAATACAAACAGTGCTGTGTCTGTAACTTTACATAATATCGAGTTACAAATTTGAATTGTATTTTCTATACACAACTAAGGAATATTTTTAGAGACTTAAACTAACTTTAACTTAAAAAGATGTCTTTCTGCTGCTTCAAAAAAAAAAAAAAAAAAAAAAAAAAAGTATTTGAAAAGCTTCAAAATAGATTTTATCTTTCTTGATTTATTTGTTTTACATAAAAAGTATAGTGTTTACATGGAAAATTTCACAATTTAGAAATTTATATCAATTTTTCAAAACAATTTTCCGCTAGAAAGCGTTTTTTTTTTTTTTTTTTTTTTTTTTTTTTTTTTTTTTTAAATCTCCAGCGTATTTTTATTTTATTTTTGAAAAAAATTTCAAATATAAATATAGTAATTAACCTAAAATGTTGCATAAAATTATGAAACACTTACTTTAAAGATTTCTCTGTAAAAGAACAACATTGATAAATGAATATTCCTTTTTCTTACCTGCAAGAAGAAAAATTATTTATTAGAAAAAAGAATAAGCAGCAAGAAAGTAAACAGTTAGGACAAATTTTTAAATCAATTAAGAAGAAAATGTTCAATAACATGTATCGAAAAAATAATAAAAATCCTTGGAAACTTCGGTACTGGCAGATTTTATATCCTAAAAATAGAGAGTTTAATGTTTAATAATATTAATTTTTATTCTCAAATAAATATTTTTCTCTCAAATATGCCGATAAAATCTGCAAAGAAACCTCTGATTTTTAATGATTTCGATTGAAAATATCTTTCTTTACAACCTTTTTTTTTTTTTTTAGCACCTTTCTTTCATGCGTTTAATTTATGGGCGGTGTAGAAGCACGTCCATAAAGAAGGATACATTTACATTTTACAGATTGTCACGCAAATATATTTTTTTAAGGGGACATACGACCTTTAAAAGTGAAAATTAGGCAAGAAAAATCATCACCTTTTATATTTAATTTCTCAGAATGTATTTGCTCTATGACCATAATTTTTTTACTGGCTATAAATTGAAGCTTTACAATTTAAAAGATATTTTTTATATTCTTATAAAGGAAAAAACAGTTTATTTTTTGTAAAGGTTTAAACAGTAAGTATTTTTTTTTTAATTGATACAACCACATGCGCGCATGATTTCAAACAAAATATCTAATGTAATACAAAAAATCAACTGGAATAATATATTACATTACTTTCTCTTTAATCTGAACCTAAATTTGTTCAAATTTAAGCTAAAAAAATATTTTTTTTAAAAAAGCTTAAAATAACAATTTTTTTAAAATAAAATCTGAAGTATGACCTGCATGAAAAATGGGGAGGGGGGGGTGGGGGATGTAAAAATTTAGGTTCAGTTTGAAGGATCTAATATGTTACACAATGTGTGAAAATTTCACAAAAAAATATTAAATAGTTTCAGAGATATCCTGCGCGCAAGGTGAAAAAAACACATTTTGAGATAAATGACTTTAAAGTTAAATTATTAAATAATTCACCATAGAATGACTTTTATGTTTTGTATCATATCTCTGGAAATAATTGGAATATTTTCATGATTTTTTTTAAATGCGCAGAAATGTTCGTACTTTCACATATATTTTTTGTGAAAAATCGATTTTTTTAAAGCTTAAGGGTCGTTTGTCCCCTTTTAAAGAATTACCACGAAACAAAATCAGGAATCAAGCATAGATAATGAAACACATTCCAACTCATTCGGAGTATTATTTAAAAAAATAATAACAAAATTGTAATTTAACAAATTACAACGACTATTTGGAAAATTATATATTTTCAAAGAAATTCTACATTTAAATTAATAATAATAATAAATATCATTTTTAGGATGATTATAACGAGTCATATATTACGTACGCCGTGCATTAAACATTAATTTTTCCTAGACCAATGGTAAAAAAATAGTAATTTATAGATAGACAACTTTAACTGTTTAAAATGTGCATTTTTATTTGATGGAATTAATCAGACTGACTTCTGAACGCCTCATATTACGTACGAAATTGATTAAACATTGATATTCTTGGACCCATCACAAACAAATTTTAAATGAAATTTCAGTTTTACAATTCTCAAAACTGCAGATTTTTAAACTTTTTAACATCGCACATTTAAAATTTTTACACCGTTGCATAGAGAAAAAAATGCACCTTTTAATGAAATTTATTTGAAATCTCTATCACAATTTGTTTTTAAGTTTTTTTTTTTTTTTAAGTTTTTATTAGTCTTTTTGTCATTGTGGCAATATAGATGTATTCCGTTTTTGGACATTAAACTTGGACCAATAAGAAAACGAATAAAATAAGTTGCGGAATTCAACCAATAAAAAGATTCAGATATACTTCAGATTTCTCAATTTTCTACCGAGAACAACAACTATTTTCCAAATAATTAATAAGACTTTAGATAAAAGATAATAAAAGTAACCGAATAATTGCGAATAATAATCGAATAACATTCAAAATAATTTGAAATTTCGAAGTCAATGGCTAATTTTGATTAGAAAGTTGCCAATGTAAAATATTTTTATATTTTATTCTTTTCGCAAATTCATTGTATTTTAAAACTCCCAAAACGGCCTTTATATCAAAAGATTACTTGCAAAAACTGTTTTATTTTTATTTATTTATTTTTTTCCATTTCTCGAAAATACATGACATGAACAACATAACTTACGTAAACTTAAAATAAAGAATACCAAGACATGTTTAATGAAGAGAGGAAAAATAAGGTCAGGAAAAGCAGCTTTAGCCAAGTCACGTCTGGCTATAAATATAAGAATGATTTGAATAGAAACGCTTCTAGTACCTGGAAAAATCGGATACTGAAGTAGCAAATGCATATATAGAAGAACTATTTTTTCCTCTTCCTTACAGTTACCAGAAGCTTATAAATATGAATAATATTACAATAAATATGTTGAATAGTGAAAACCGATTACATATTTCTCTGGAAAAGGTATTTTTTTACATATTTATCGATATGCATATTTATAACAGTGAAATTTATGCAATAAATATTTTGAATAGTTAGAATCATCTCGATCTAGAATATTCAAACTCATTTCTGTACTATCACAAATTTTTATGTTACAGAGATTTTTCTATCAATGGCTAAAAATTGAAAAAGTTTTTCGATAGAAAATCTTATAGCTAGAAAAAAAAAAGAGAAATTTAAGTAATTTGTGCATATATACATAAGGAAATTATTTCAGCCCTCCCTCACTGTTATAAAGGACTCTGACAAACAAATTTATAATAAATATTTTGAAGAGTCAAGATTGATTACACATATTTCTGGAAACAAGAAGTTAATGCGGATTTATTCGTCCGGTATTTATTACTATGAAACTTATATTGTATTTCAAAAATAGTTAAGAATATTTCAATCTTAAGTCCTTTCATTCAAATGAAAAAACCCGTTTGCTAATATTAATCCTATGGAAGAAATTTATAAAGATATCTCGGTTGCATTTTATTATTTAAAAATGATTTTTTTTTCATTGAACAGTAGCGATTTATCTGTATGCAGGTCGTTTTTTACTTTTTTGATTTTGTTTATAGACTTTTTTTTATGAAAACGCTTTTATTTTCGGTACCGGTTTGGAAAGCAAAAGTATCATCATAACAAATATCTGCAACCAAAATCAAAAAAGTAAAAAAAAAAAAAAAAAAAAAAAAAAAAAAAAAATGACCAGCATTAACATCAATCTCAGCAATCCAATGCAAAAAACATTTAAAAATATTGAAATGCAATCAAGTTATCTTTATAAATTTCTTCCATAGGATTAGTATTAGAAAACGGGTCTTTCCATTTAACTGAAATAGCCCCTTAAAAGCACAAAAATGTTAGGATATTACACATTATGTTATTCAGAGTTTCATAATGCTAATTTTCTAAATACAATTTGAATAGAAATGCTTCTTGTACCCTGTATATGAAAATAAAAAAGAAAGAGAAAGGGAAAAAATACGGGACTAATTGGTGCATATAAGAGCAATTCCATTGTAACAGACTGTCACAGTGACAAAAAATGGCCTAACCTAATATAAAATATTATAGTTATGTAATTCTAAGGAGGGGTAAAATTAGTATATGATATCAGAAGATAAATTAATATAATTATTAAGAAAAAATATTTAATGTAAATAATTATGATTGAAAAATTAATATTCTAACAGATAAACATTAATGACTATGCTTTTTGGATACATTAATATTTATCTATGTTACGTATAAAATAACATACAATTTATTATAACAAAAATATACTCTCAATCAGAAGTTTAGAAAAACACATCTTTCACAGATTTGACTGTTGCAGCGTTGCCACATTATAGCTTTTAAAAAATATGTAATCTTACCTCCTGTTGTTTCTTTTTTTTTTCTACGTTTTTCTTCACCACTTAAAATCTTGTTTTTCTTCGAAATAATTATTTTAATAAATATTCAGAATCTTTAAAAAAGCAAAGTTTTTTGTTAAATTTTTTTCGCAGAAAGCTGAACATATCAAGAAAGATAAAGGGGAGGGGGGGGGGGATTAACTGTCATTTGAAAATTGAATAATCTAAAACTCAAGTTTTGTTTCTCTAATATTTTGAAAGAAAATTACATTTACTATAATAAACGTTAAAGAAAAGAGTTTCACTTTAATATAAAGAGAATTAATACAAGCATGACATTATAACTTTTAAACCAAAACAAATTTTGCCTCGGGAGTTTCAAACCATGTCCTTATTTATTTAAAATTTAATTATTTTAATTGTGCAAAACTAAAGTAATATTTAGGGAAGCGATAAAAGTAAATTTAAATTTATATTTTATTCAGCGATATTTGTTGGAATTACAGATATCCAATTGTAAAATCAGATTTACAGAGATCCAATGGTAAAATAAGATTCACAGATCTCCTCATACTTGAGTATTTTTTTTTCCTCACAAAGCAGCATATAAAAGTAAAGGACTAGACTGAATTTTAAACATAAAGTATTTCTAAAAACAGATTTTCTAAACAGGTTCTTTCCTCGCAGAAACAAAAAAGTGAGAATTCTTTATTTCTCTAGAATTCTGGTTCAGAATAGTCCAGTACAAGACAACAAGTTTTCCCTTTCCTTCCCCTCTCCCCATTAAATTCTTGTTTTTCTTTAACATTTTCATCTGAATCTTTAAAACCCTCAGAGTGTCTTGCGAAGGGGTAAAATTGTAAAGTTGTTTTCTCTGCATTTTGTTTTAAATGCTCAGAAAATATGAATTTTTCAGTATTATATGAAAAAAATTAATTACGAATATGAATGTAACCCTTGAGAGTATTAATCATTCTTCAATGCATTGAAAATTCATTAAATCTATAGAATTGTGTTATCTTAAATTTTGCTTATATTGCAGTGAAACCTGGAGCTTAGTGTACGGAATATTACGGAATATTTCACTTAGAGGGTTTAAAGAAAAATTTTTTTGTCTACTTATTTTGCAGATAAACCGAACAATTCAAGAGGGAGAAAGGGGGAAAGATTAACTGTAGTTTGAAAGGAAAATAGTCAAAAGTCGTAGTTGTTTTTCCTTTTAATAAAATTCTAATATTATTAACTAACGTCATATTTACTATAAGAATTATTGAAGAAGGTGTTTCACTTTTATACAAACGGATTTAAACAAGCATGAAATTTTAAAATCTAATCCTGGACAATTTCTGCCTCAGTAATTTTTAATAAATAACGTTTATTTAAAAACTGATTATAATAAGGAAAAAAAAAAAAAAGATGTTTTAAATTTTCAGAATTAGAAAAATAAATTTTTTGCCCAATTTATTTTGAAGATAAATGGGACAGCTGAAGATGTGTGTGTGTGTGTGTGTGTGTGAGAGAGAGAGAGAGGGGGGGGGGATTATTTGTTGTTTGAAAATTAAACAGTCAAAGCTTAATGGTTGTATTTGTTTATTAAAAAAGAAAAAGTCCTAACATTTTTAACTAATGTTACATTTACTGTAATGACAATAATTAAAGAAAGTATTTCACTTTAATATAAAAGGTTTTAAACAAGCATGAAGCTTTAACATCTAATCCAAAATAATTTCTGTTTCGGCAATTTTAAATCGCGTCCTTATTCATTTAAAATCTAATGATTAGGAAAAAAATAAAATCTATTTGAAGTTTTTAGAACTTAAAAAACAAAAAGATTTTTTGCTTAGTTTATTTCGCAGATCAATTCAACAATTGAAAGCACACCTGTTGTTTAAAGACTCTATCAAAAGTTCATAATTGTACTTCTCTAATAAATAAAGATAATAAAGAAAAAGAAATAAAGAAAACAAAAAATCTAATATTGTTGACTAAAGTTACATTTACTATAAGAATTATTCAAGGAAGTATTTCTCTTTTACCTAAAAGGATTTAAACAAGCATGAAATTTTACCATCTAATCCAAGAAAATTTCTGCCTCGGCAATTTTAAATCACGTCCTTATTCATTTAAAATTTAATTATCAGACTGAAACTAAAATAAGATTTAGAAAAGCGATAGCGGTAAATTAAACCGTCTTTAGAGACATTTGTTAGAATCTTGAGAGTTACAACGGCTACAGAAGTTTTGATTCTTTGACTGCCTTATTCGTTCAGAACTGCCTTTGTTTTGCATAATGCTGGAATTATAAACTGGAAAAGACATTTTCAGTTTATAAGGAAATTCTATCCCAAGTTCACGCTATTAAGATAGAAGGGTTTTAAAATACATATGAAGCTTTAAATAAACATATTTTGAGATTCATATAAATGAGAAAGAAAATAGAAAAAAAACAAGTCCGAAATTGCACGTCAAACATAGCAAAGAAGGTACGTTCGTATCATAACGAAGTTTTAAAAACATTAAGATCTTGATGTAATAGTATACAGTACTTCAGATACAGTATAGTATTTAAAATCTTTGTTGAGTATCGGTAAATACGATCTATTATTATACACTGCTATAGTACCTTGTAGTAAACCTGAACAACGTATATCAATTTCATTAAATGTGAAATAGTTCAATTAAAACGCGCCCCAAACAGTGCCCCCCCCCACCCGCCCCTAATACTATTATGCAATAAAATACATTTGAATGTTATAGTATCTACTAATGAGAATTATTAAAGAAGGTCTTTTATTTTTATATAAAAGGATTTTAAAAAATATGAAGCTTTAACATCTTATCCAAAATATTTCTGCCTCGGCAATTTTAAAAACACATCCTTATTCATTTAAAATCTAATTATTTAAAGAAAAAAATTATTTGAAATTTTCAGAATTAAAAAAAAAAAAAGGTTTTTCGTTTAATTTATTTTACAGATAAATCGAACAACTAAAAGCAGACGGGTGCGGGGATTACCTATTGTTTGAAGGCTAAATAATCAAAGAGTTATAACTGTATTTCACTAAAATAAGAAAGAAAAAAAAAACTAATATTGTTAACAAACGTTACATTTACTAAAATAAGAATTATTAAGGAAATTGTCCACTTTTAACTAAAAGGATTTAAACAAGCATGAAATTTTAACATCTAATCCAAGAAAATTTCTGCCTCAGCAATTTTTAAATCACGTCCTTATTCATTTAAAATCTAATTATCAGACTGAAACTAAAATAAGATTTAGAAAAGCAATAGCGGTAAATTAAACCGTCTTTAGTGTTATTTGTTAGATTCTTAGAGGTGCAACGGCTACAGAAGTTTTCATTCTTTGACTGCTTTCGTTCAGAATAATGTAGTTACTATAAACTGGAAAAGACATATTCAATTTAAGAGGAAATTCTATCCCAAATTTATGCTATTAAGATATAAGGGTTTCAAGATATAAGTTTCAAATAAACATATTTTGAGATTCATATAAATGAGAAAGCAGATAGAGAAAAACAAGTCGGAAATTGCAAGCAAAAGCGTAGCAAATGAGGTTCATTCGTACCATCACGAAATTTTAAGAACATTAAGTTCTTGATGTAATAGTATACAGTACTTCAGATATAGTGTAATATACAAAATTTTTATGTGTCTCTATAAATACTATCTCCAACTATACACTGCTATAGTAACTTGTAGTAAACCTCAACAACGTATATCAATTTCTTTAAATGTGAAATAGTTTAATATAATTAAAACGCGCCCCAAATAATCTCCCCCCCCCCCCCCGATACCATTAAGCAATGAAATGCTTTTGAGCGTTATAGTATCTACTAATGAGAATTATTAAAAAAGGCCTTTCACTTTTATATAAAAGGATTTAAACAAGGATGAATAATTAATATCTAATCCAAAATATTTCTCGTTGGCAATTTTAAATCACATCCTTATTCATTTTAAATCTAATTATTAGGAAAAAATAAAATTTTTAGAAAATTTTTAGAATTAAAAAGGAAAGATTTTTCGTTTACTTTTTTTCGCAGATAAATAGAATAATTAAAAGCAGAATGTGGAGGGGGGGGGGAGGGTAGAATTAGTTGTTGTTTGAAGACAAAATAACCAAAGTTTCCTAATTTTATTTCCCTAAAAAAATAATTAATAAATAATAAGAAAGAAAAAAAAATAAAAAGAAAGAAAACATGTATTTCTAATATTGTTAACTGACGTTACATTTACTAAAATAAGAATCATTAAAGAAAGTGTTTCATTTTTATCTAAAAGTGCATGAAATTTTAACGTCTAATCCAAAACAGTTTCTGCTTCGGCAATTTTAAATCAAGTTCTTATTCATTTAAAATCTAATTATCAGAACTGTCTGAAACTAAGATAAGATTTAGAAAAGCGATAGCGATAAATCAAACCGTCTTTAGTGACATTTGTTAGAGTCTTAAGAGTTACAGCGGCTAGAGAAGTTTTCATTCTTTGACTACCTTTCTTCAGAATAATGCAGGAATTACAAACTGGAAGAGGCTTATTCAATTTATAAGGAAATTCTATTCCAAATTTATGCTATTAAGATATAAGGGTTTTAAATAAACATATTTTGAGATTTACATGAATAAGAAAGCAGATAGAGAAAAACAAGTTGGCGTCAGTCAAACGTAAAAAATTCGGGGGGAGGGGGGGCGTTCTAACGAAGTTTAAAAACATTAAGATATTGGTGTAATAGTATACAGTACTTCAAATACAGTATAGTATTTGAAATCTTTTTTGAGTATCTGTAAATACTATCGCTTACTATAAATGTAACATGTAGTAAACCTCAACAACGTATATCTCATTAAATGTAAAATAGTTTAATATAATTAAAACTCACCTCAAACAATGTCTCCCACCCCACCTCTAATATTTTTATGCAATAGAATATTTTTGTGAGTTATATCTACTAACGAGAAATATTAAAGAACATTTTTCACTTTTATATGAAAGCGAAAAACAAGCAGGAAGAATTGACATCTAATCCAAAATATTCCTGCCTCGGCAATTTTAAATCATATCCTAATTCATTTAAAATCCAATTATTAGGGAAAAAATATTTGGAATTTTAAGAATTAAAAAAACAAGGCTTTTCGTTTAATTTATTTAACTGATAAATTGAACAACTAAAAGCAGAGGGGTACGAGGGATTACCTGTTGTTTGAAGGCTTAGTAATGAAAGAGTCATAAATGTATTTCACTAAAACAAGAAAGAAAAAACAAATCTAATATTGTTAGCTAACGTTACATTTACTAAAATAATAATTCTTAAGGAAAGTGTTCACTTTTAAGTATAAGGATTTAAACAAGCATGAAATTTTAACATCTAATCCAAGACAATTTCTGCCTGAAAATTTTTAAATCACGTCCTTATTCATTTAAACTCTAATTATCAGAACTGTCGGAATCTAAGATAAGATTTAGAAAAGCGATAGCGGTAAATTAAACCGTCTTTAGTGACATTTGCTAGAGTCTTAAGAGTTACAACAGCTAAAAAAGTTTTCATTCTTTGACTAAGTTTGTTCAAAATAAAGCTGGAATTATAAACTGGAAAAGGCTTATTCAATTTACTATAAGGGAATTCATTTCCAAATTCATGCTATTAAGATATAAGGGTTTTAAGATATAAGTTTTAAATAAACATATTTTGAGATTCATATGAATGAGAAAAGAAATAGAGAAAAACAAGTTGAAAATTGCACGTCAAACGTAGCCAAGGGTGGGGACGTTCTAACGAAGTTTTAAAAACAAAAACATTAAGATATTGGTGTAATAGTATATAGTTTTTCAGATACAGTGTAGTATCCAAAATCGTTTATGTGTCCCTGTAAATATTATCTCCTATTATACACTGCTATAGTAGCATGTAGTAAACCACAATTTCAACAACCTATAAATTCAATAGCATTAAATGCGAAACAGTTTAATGTAATTAATACGCGTCCCAAACAATGTCCTTCCCCCGCCCCTAATAATTATCCAATGGAATAATTTTGTGCTTTATATCTACTAATGAGAATTTAAAAAAGACTTTCACTTTTATATAAAAGGATTTAAACAAGTATGAAGGTTTAATATATATTCCAAAATATTTCTGCCTAGGCAATTTTAAATCACATCTTTATTCGTTTAAAATCTAGTTATTAGGGGAAAAAATATTTAAAATGTTTAGAATTATTATTATTATTATTATTATTATTATTTTTTTTTTTTTTTTTTTTTTTTTTTTTTTGTTTAATTTGTTTCCCAGATAAATCCAACAATTAGAATCGGAAAGAGGGTGTTTAAGGGTGTTCTTAAATCAAAAAGTGCAATTTATTGACATAAGTTTTCATTTAAATATTTAAGTTAAAAGATTTTTCGTTTAATTTTTTTCACAGATAAATCGAACAACTAAAAGCAAGGGGGTGCGGAGATTACCTGTTGTTTGAAGGCTAAATAATCAAAGAGTCATAATTTCGTTTCCATAAAAAAAAGTATTTCTAATAAAGCTAAATAACGTTACATTCACTAAAAAATAAGAATTATTAAAAGAAATTATTTCGCTTTTATCTAAAAAGATTTAAACAAGCATCAAATTTTAATGTCTAATCCAAGATAATTTCTGCCTTGGAAATTTTAAATCAAGTCCTTATTCCTTTAAAATCTAATTATCAGAACTGTCTGAAAACTAATGCAAGATTTAGAAAAGCGATAGCGATAAATTAAACCGTCTTTAGTGACATTTGTTAGAATCTTAAAGATGCAACGGCTAAAGAAGTTTTCATTCTTTGACTGCCTTCGTCCAGAATAATGTACGAATTATAAACGGGAACTGGCTTATTTAATTTATAAGGAAACTCTATCCCAAATTCATGCTATTAAGATATAAGGGTTTAATATTTATTAAGTTTTAAATAAACATATTTTGAGATACATATGAATGAGAAAGAAGATAGAGAAAACAAGTCGGAAATTGTGCGTCAAGTGTATATAATGAAGAGCGTTCGTACTACAGCGAACGTTTAAAAGTATTTAGATCTTGGTGTAATAACATGCAGTACTTCAGACACAGTATAGTAGCCTAAATATAATGTGCGTCCCTGTAAATACTATCTCCTTTCTATTATACAGAAAACAACTTGTAGTAAGCGTGTATCAATTTCATAAAATGTGAGAGTTTAATATGATTAAAACGCGCCCCAAACAGTGTTTCATCCTACACTATTATATGCAATGGAATACTTTTGTGTGGCCTTGTAAATGAATAACAAATATCTTTTTTACCACAAATTGTACAGAAAGTATATGGCAGCATATATTTCATAAATGCATATCAATTTTATGATGATCGGAAGAGTGAAATACTTTAAAAATGCATTTTAAGATACAAATTTTAAAAAATATATTTTGAAGTTCATATGAATGAGAAAGCAAATAGAGAAAAACAAGTCGGAAATTGCACCTCAAACATAGCAAAAAAGGTACGTTCGTACCATAACGAAGCTTTAAAAAGTCCTTCCGGCAATGCCGGGGGGAAGAGGTAGCTTTCATATACTTATATATTTATTTATTTATTTTAAGGTAAGTTACATTGTTCGAAAATACTAAGCTCAAATTAGTGGTAATAATCTTATAAAATTAGTGATTTTATAAGATTGAAACTAGTTTTTGTCAAGACTGAATATCAATAGGAATTTTTAAAAATTAGTCATCTTTTATTCAACCTGGTTTTATTTTAAGCGATTTAGAGAGTCACCAAATTCCACGATATCATAAAGTGTATGCCATTTTAAAGCAACATTGTGGATCGTTCAGATCAGACCGTTTCGAAATGTCAGCCATATGCAAAATTCAAAGTGCTATAACTCAATGATTTTTTAAGATACGGACAAAATAAAAAGTGTTCTGGAATCGTTGTTTTAAGTTCTAACACGTAAAAGAAAAATATTTTTCAAATTTTGATTTTTTTCGCATTTAATTTAAAATTTAAAAAAAATTTAAAATGGCCACCATTTTGAAACAAAATGACGGATGATGCTGGCCAACGAACTCGGTCGAGACATTTGTATGTACTATGTACATACCAAGTTTCATTAAAATCGGTTCAGAAATACGCGTGTTATCACGTGACAAAAATCAGATCGTTTCAAAATGTCCGCCATAAGAAAAATTCAGAGTGCTATAACTCAATGATTTTTTAAGAAATAGACAAAATAAAAAGTGTTCTGGAATCTTTGTTTTAAGTTCTAACACGTAAAAGGAAAATATTTTTCAACTTTTATTTTTTTCGCATTTAATTTTAAATTTAAATTTTTTTTTTAAATTTAAAATGGCCGCCATTTTGAAACAAAATGGCGGATGATGCTGACCAACGAACTCGATCGAGACATTTGTATGTACTATGTACATACCAAGTTTCATTCAAATCGGTTCATAAATACGTTAGTTATCGCATGACAAAAATCAGATATATATATATATATATATATATATATATATATATATATATATATATATATATATATATGGTTATATATATGTCAACATTTGAACGGAGGGTGGTTTTGGAGTCTGGGGGTCATGATCGGTGAAAATATACCAAAATTTTCCGGAAGTGCGTTCCTCCGGACGGCTGCAATAGGTAGCTTTTTACTTTTTGTAATGAAAGCTACCTAAAACATTAAGATCTTGGTGTAATAGTATACTGCACTTCAAATACAGTATAGTATTTAAAATCTTTGTTGAGGATCTGTAAATACTATCTATTATTATAAACTGCTATAGTAACATATAATGAACTTCAACAACATATATTTCATTAAATGTAAAATAGTTTAATATAATTAAAACTCACCCCAAGCATCGTCTCCCACTTCACCTCTAATACCTATATGCAATAGAATATTTTTGTGCGTTTTATCTACTAACGAGAAATGCTAAAGAAAGTCTCTCACTTTTATATATGTTGCGGCCAATACCCGGAGCCTGGCCAATTCTAGAACTGGCCGGCCAATACCCGAATTGGCCAAGCTTCCTGGCCAAAACCCGAAATACATGAAATGAATAGCGTATTTCGGGTTTTGGCCAGCCACATCGCGAACTGGCCGGGAAGCCTTGGCCAACATCCGAACTATGATGCATAGGTACCAACTTTTTTGTAATTAAGATAATGTAACATTATAATGTACAGTAAGAAAGATTCCCATTGATTATATTGAAACGAAATATTTATGTGTACCTAACTAAATTAACCAAAAATAGTACACAATTTTCTTTCAATATAGAAATTAATTGATAAACCAAATATGATGGCAATTACAAGTTAATCGGAAACTTTACTCGAGTTAGATCACGGACAGGCTGACGGCTAGACTATTGAATTCATAGACACTTTCAGCTATGTTAGAAAGGATTAAGCCGAGTGCTTATATCTATTTTGCGAATTGGTCAATCGCATATGGCCAGTTCGCGAATTGGCCAAATGCATCTGGCCAGTTCGCGCATTGGCTGGCCAATTCTAGAATTGGCCAGTCATTTTTTACCGTTGCTGGCCAATTCGGGAATTGACCGGCCAGTTCTAGAATTGGCCAATTTCGGGTATTGGCTGCAACATATATAAGGATTTAAACAAGATGAAGCTTCAAAATCTAATCCAAAATACTTCTGCCTCGCCACTTTTAAATCACATCCTTATTCATTTAAAATCTAATTATTTGAAAAAAAAATATTTGAAATTTTTAGAATTAAAAAAAGAAAAAGATTTTTTGTTTAATTTATTTCACAAATAAATCGAACAACTAAAACCAGAGAGGTGAGAGGGATTACCTGTAGTTTGAAGGCTAAATAATCAAAGAGTCATAATTGTATTTCACCAAAACAAGAAAGAAAAAAAAAATCCAATATTGTTAACTAACGTTACATTTACTAAAATAAGAATTATTAAGGAAACTGTTCACTTTTAATTAAAAAGATTTAAACAAGCATGGAATTTTAATATCTAATCCAAGACAATTTCTCTCTCGGCAATTTTAAATCAAGTTCTTATCATTTAAAATCTAATTATCGGAACTGTCTGAAACTAAGATAAGATTTAGAAAAGCGATAGCGGTAAATTAAACCGTCTTTAGTGACATTTGTTAGAATCTTTGAGTTGCAACGGCTAAAGAAGTTTTCATTCTTTGACTGCCTTCGTTAAGAATAATTCAGGAATTATAAACTTAAACAGGTTTATCAATTTATGAAGAAATTCTATCTGAAATTCATGCTATTAAGATTTAAGGATTTAAAAATGAAGTAAGTTTAAATAAACGTATTTGGAGATTCATATGAATGAGAAAGCAGATAGCGAAACAAGAAAGAAAAAGCATGCGTCAAGCATAGATTATGAAGCACTTTCCAACACACCGAGAATAATGTAACAAAACTGCATCGTTTAAAAAATTAAGATTTACGTCCCATTCCACAATAAGGAAATGCATAACGCTCTTCAAAACCAAATTTCAGCTGTAACAATCTACAATCAGAAAATTATCCGAACTTTTTAGCAGCTCTGTATACGATATAGAGATTTGTATCTATTAGCAACATGCATTCCAAAATTTAGTATACATATATTACCATAATGTAATCGAATTCTATTGACTGTCCCTGTAAATGAACCATTAATTGTACATTAGGGTGGAGCGAAAAAAATTTTTTTTTGAAAATCAAAAACGGGTAGGTGCCAAAAGTTGCCTTTATACTAGTACATCAACTGCGTGAAATTTTACCGCTGAAAAAAAATGGCTTGAGTCTGCGCTTTTGCTCCAAAAATCGAAATTTTGGGTAAAATTTGTTATTTTTTGACATTTTTTTAAAAAAATTAAAAACTTTCTACAGAGCTGGTTAGTATTTAAAAGTGTTGCTTAGACCTTTATATTTATCTGCTTAACATATTTAAACTATAAAACAATATCTGTAGTCTGTATAATTGGAGCAAATCTGACAACTTTTTGTGAAAAATCAGCGTGAACCTCTCTATTGGAGCATACAACGAAATGTTGTTTTGAATGCATTTCTTACCTAGCTGCTTTCAAAACTACTGTGTATATAACTCATAGAGGTGGTTGCATTATCCCACCCCTCTCAACCACCTAATCACCAAGGCCCAGTGTTTTATTTATGTATTGAATTGTTATTTTTTTCCCGAAGACGAGTATAAGTTTTCATATATCAAAGTAATGTATCTCTTCTTTGTATTCACTGACTTTGGATGATTTGGATCATGCTGGTGTGACCTACTGCACGTATATTTTTATACCATGTATAACAGAAGAGAAGCTGAGTAATGTATTGGGTATGTCTTAATTGAACCTATTCAGCAGTCTATTATCTTCATTAAAATTTCATGCAATTAGTACATTATGATTGGAAGTTCTGTTATCACAACATTCTTTAATCAATTACATTTTATATGCAATGATTTGCCTAATAATTGATGGTATGAATTCAATTTCTAGTATGTCATCATTTATTGAACCTATTACATTTAATATATGCTGATAAGCTAGCTGTTTAATATTATGACGATCGTCACAGAGGATTGTAAACAAAATTTGCGTGTAAACCAACAATATTTCTAAAGAAGTTTTAGCATGCTTTATGTCTTTTCCTGTGTTGTTCCGTAGTCTAGTAATTTCTAATAAGATTTTAGATCTATTATTCAGGTGTGTTGTACATTTGGTATAAAACATCCCGCGGTATAAACTTGGATTATATATTTTGTGAGTGAACATATAGACGCTGATTGCCAAACTGTGCTTATATAAAGCGGAAAATTTTATTAATTTTATGAGCTGTCTTTTTTGTGAGATGTTTTATAAATTCCTATTCCCCATTCTTTTTGAGAAATAGCTTTCCTTATGAATTAGCTTTGCAATCTCCGACAGAAATTTCTAGTCTGTTCTGAGTATCTTTTTCTAAGTTTGAGAAAATAAATTTTTCAAAATTATTCTCTATTTTATTAAAAAAAAAGAATTGCAATAGGAAGTGAATAGTACGTAGACAAAGATTTTCCTTATTGATCCAGTGAATCCATGTAGCTTAGAACGTTTTATATCGACTTCTCTAATAATTGACGCAGAGGAAATTCACTGGAGTTGAAGTAGCGAATGATTCAATATT
Source organism: Maratus speculifer (assembly GCA_964019185.1). Lineage (NCBI taxonomy): Eukaryota > Metazoa > Arthropoda > Arachnida > Araneae > Salticidae > Maratus > Maratus speculifer. Next base: position 353,993,081 of record OZ025289.1, read on the forward strand.
ATACACAATTCTAAGCTTACCCCATGCAAAATGGTTCATAGTGACAAATAAAATTCTCCTAATTTTAAATGAGCACTTATAGTCGATTAGAATCCGTACATTCCCTCATAAAGTACTATGCATTATAAGTTTATGCCCAGGACATTTCACCATCAAATGTTGTCCATTCATAAAAAGGGGATCTAAAAGTTAATAGGAAATTACCTGGATACGAAAACACTTAGAAAACAGCATAAAACTAATGCAAAAAAAAAAAAAGGTTATTTACAACAGCGGTTGCTTTACACATGGAGAACAAATTTTCATTGCAATTCTCTCTGACGATCACCATCACATTAAACAGCTCGCTTCTCAACATATAAAAAATGCAAAAGTAGAATAAATGATGGCATACTTATAGTTGAAATATCTGAAATCATCTTTGAAGCAAATCATTACGTAAAAAAAATACAATTGACTGAAAAAATGTTGTGGTAACAGAACTTCCAATCACTATTCATCAACTGAATGTAAGTTTGATAAATATAATAGATGGCCGAATAGATCCCTTTAATAATATTCCCGTACATTACTCTGCTTGTCATTTTTTGTGTATAAACTGTAAAAATATACATGAAGATAGTTACAGCAGCATGTGGATGCAAAGAACAGATGAACAAGGTGGAAGCATCGAAAATATGCCAAATTTTTATAAAGAAAATCACAAATCGATGTATAAATAAAACACTGTACTAAGATGATCGAATAGTTAGGGCGGGTGGTATGGGATATATAGCCACCTCCACGACGCATGTCTAAGGTAGTTTTGTAAACAAGAGCTGTATTAAAAACAACAATTCGTTGTATGACCCAATAGAGTGGTAATACTGTTTTCTTACTAAAAGTTGTCTGTTTTGCTCCAGCTATAGGGAATAAACATATTGTTTTATAGTTTAAATATGTTACGCAGATAAATATAAAGGTCTAAGCAACACTTTTAAATACTAACCAGCTCTGTAGAATTTTTTCAATTTTTTTGAAAAAATGTCAAAAAATGACAAATTTTACCCAAAATTTCGATTTTTGGAGCAAAAGCGCAGACTCAAGCCATTTTTTTTCAGCGGTAAAATTTCACGCAGTTGATGTACTAGTATAAAGGCAACTTTTGGCACCTACCCGTTTTTGATTTTCAAAAAAAAATTTTTTTCGCTCCACCCTATTGTACATTAGGGTGGGCCGAAAAAAACTTTTTTTCGATTTTCGATTATGGCGGGTACGGAAAAGTGGCCACTGGTGGCACTCAGTTCATACAAAAAATTTGAGATTTTTTGGACATTTCCTTACCCTGCCGCAAACGGCTTGAAGTTTTGCAAAAATGTTCATTTTTGAACTTTTTTCGAAAAAAATTAAAAAATGTTAAATTAAATTTATTTTGGTTGTATTTATTTGAAAAGGCATATTTAATGTACCAAATGTTTAAATAAGATCCGATCATGCATTATTTAATATCTATGTGTATTATAACTTAGGCTATTTTTATAGCTTTTTCACGTATAATAGGCAAAAGTTGTATTTGTTTGAATTGATCGTTAGTTTCTGTATTATTTACGTCCCTTGGTCTTCTTTATATATTTTCTATGTGTCAAACGTCATATATTTGAGGAAAAGACAGCAGTATGCTTTAAAAACAAATCTGGAAGGTGAGAAAGTGGTGAAGCAGGACTCTAAGCGCACGCAATGATTCATCGTGATACTCAGGGTGTGAAGGACGAAATAGTTGAGAACCAAAATTCGATAAAGGATTCTTATTATTTATCCTTGCTCAGTTACCTGCTATATTTGTTCAGTATTAACCTGAAACCCTTTTGTATTGATATGCAGTGCTTTTTGAGTCGTTTAATGTGCCATTAGAGTGTTTTGTGCGTTTTATTACAACGGGCTTAGAAATGGCTAGTACAAAGGGCCATGACAATGCAAAGACACGCGATAGAGTGAAAAGGAAATCTTTAGGAGCATCATGCATATTGAAAGGATTGCAATTGCCAACCTATGCTGATAATCATGCGCCACTACTACTGGTTGCTTCACCATGTAGAAGTTGTGACAGCAGAGGATACGAATCTCGTCATCGATAAAAACAAAGTCAGAAGAGATAAATAGAATCTTGGAAAGAAGATACAGACAGAAGAAGTTATTGAAAGAAGGAAAATTAAAAGCATATTTTTTGATGGTAGAAAGGATAAAAGTGTATTCAGAGGAAGAAAAATAACAAGCAGCACCGTCGAGAGAGGCGTGGAACACATCACCGTGTTTGAACCTGGTTAGGAATACTTGTGTCACTTGATACCTCGTTCCGTTACCTTGATATCTCGTCAGTTCAGAAAAGTCTAACTTGTGGTGACTTGGAAGATTGTATAATGATTTTGCTATTTCTTTTCCGTGACCGGAACAAGGTATCAAGTGACCCGAGTATTCCTAACCAGGTTCAAACAACACGGTGATGTGTTCCTCGACTTTCCTTCGACAGTGCCGCTTGTTCTTTTTTTCCTCTGAATATACTTTTATCCTTTCTACCATAAAAAAATATGCTTTTAATTTTCCTTCTTTCAATAACTTCTTCTGTCTGTATCTTCTTTCCAAGTTTCTATTTCTCTCTTCTGACTTTGTTTTTATTGATGACCAGATTCGTATTCTCTGCTGTCACAATTTCTACATGGTGAAGCAACCAGTATTAGTGGCGCATGATTATCAGCATAAGTTGGCAATTGCAATTCTTTCAGTATGCATGATGCCGCCAAAGAGTTACTTTTCACGCTATCGCGTGTCTTTGCATTGTCATGGCCCTTTATACTAGCCATTTCTAAGCTCGTTGTAATAAAACGCACAAAACACTATAATGGCGCATTAAACGACCCAAAAAGCACTGTATATCACCACAAAAGGGTTTCACGTAAACACTGAGCAAATGTCGCAGGTAATTTAGCAAGGATAAATAATAAGAATCCATTATCGCATTTTGGCTCTCAACTATTTCGTCCTTCACTCCCTGAGTATTACGACGAATCATTGCGCGCGCTTAGGGTCCTGCTTCACCACTTTCTCACCTTCCAGATTTGTTTTTGAAGTATACTGCTGTCTTTTCCTCAAATATATGACGTTTGACACATAGAAAATATATAAAGAAGACCAAGGGACGTAAATAATACAGAAACTAACGATCAATTCAAACAAATACAACTTTTGCCTATTATACGCGAAAAAGCTATAAAAATAGCCTAAGTTATAATACACATAGATATTAAATAATGCATGATCGGATCTTATTTAAACATTTGGTACATTAAATATGCCTTTTCAAGTAAATACAACCAAAATAAATTTAATCTAACATTTTTTAATTTTTTTCGAAAAAAGTTCAAAAATGAACATTTTTGCAAAACTTCAAGCCGTTTGCGGCAGGGTAAGGAAATGTCCAAAAAATCTCAAATTTTTTGTACGGACTGAGTGCCACCAGTGGCCACTTTTCCGCACCCGCCATAATCGAAAATCGAAAAAAAGTTTTTTTCGGCCCACCCTATTGTACATGCTTCATATCAATACCAAACATGCTTTGATGACCCTAGATGATCACTATTAATTGTATAAAAATCCGAGTATATTTACGAGAGTTAAAGCGAGGACAATCAGACAGACAAACCGATTGCATAAGAACTTTTCAATTGTGTTGAAAGTGCTAATCTAAATAGGTATGTTAATCTAGCCAATATAAACCTGAACCACTCTTTATTGGCACTTTCCAACAAAGTTAAAAAGTGCTAAAAAGAGAGGTTCAGATTTTTATATAGTCGAACTTCTCTTTAACGCTGTCCTTATTTAATGAAGTTTCTTCCTTAACGAAATTTTCTACTGAACCTTGAATTTGAACACCATTTTCATCAGGGTTGGCAAATTTTTGACAGTGTGCGGTTTTATCCTGTGTAAACCGTCATGTCAAAAACCTCTTTTCAAAAACCTCGTCAGAAACCACAAACTGGTCAACCCTACACTGATCTGTAAAATTTCGCCTTAAATATCTGTCACACATATACAACATTAGATGCAATATTAACTGTATTGTAAAATATCATCTCCGAAAAGAAAACAAAACTGTCATAAATAGAAAAATTTGGCCTGCTTCCAAACTTGCTCAACTAGCAATGCTTCTATTATCAAGCCATGCTAGCTCAGCATCAATTGAGAGGGTATTTTCTAACTTTGGCTTCATACACTCTAAACTCACAAATCATTTAGGTGTAAATAAATATGCTAAATTGGTTATATGCCATAGAATTCTGCGGGGTAAAATTTATCCAGATTATTAACTGCATGTAATCATTTTCTTCTGTTTGAACATTCTAAAAAACAAAAATGATTTATTGAAATTAAAATAATTTAATTTTTTTTGTAATTATTAAGTTATAGTAATTAATGTTAAATAAAAAATTACTTAAATCATCAACACTTATTCAATGTTTCCCTCTTGTTCTTAAAATATTTTAAGGCGCATTACATGTTTTTGACGGTTTAAACCAGTTTTTGACACTTGTCATGTCAGCCAGTTTTCACCAGTTTCTGACGTCAGAAAGCTAACCCTGATTATCATGCAAATTAATATCATTTTACGAAAAATATAGTATTCTATATAACAAAGTTTATTCTACTTCCCTGCGTGTACTGTATTCAAACTGAAGAGGTTGATGTTACGAGGGATGTATGATTTTACATCAGCGGTTTGTATGAAAATGAAATTTATTCAAAAGAAGAAATGCTAAAAGATTCGATACAATAAGAAAGGCGATTCTGTTACAGATGAATTGTTCCGGTACTTACAAAAATAGCTTTTTTTTTTTTTTTTTTTAAATATAATTTAAGGGATTGAAATACAGAAAAAGCAAGTACGTCAAACATTGCAAATTAGGCAATATTCGCGTTTTTCGCAGTTCTTTGAAGATTTTCGCGTTTTATTTGCGATGCTATGATGATATTCGTGTTTTATTGCGATCCTTACATGAAATTCACGTTTTTTCCGAGATCCATTGGCGAAATTCGTGTTTTTCTGCAATCTATTGATGATATTTGCATTTTTCTGAGATATTTTTACGAAATTTGATAGAGAGGGTTACAATATTCTGACGAAACTCGCAGGTTTTTTTTTTTTTTTTTCTCGATTCTTTGACGAAATCCTTTTTGAAAAAATCCTGCTTTTGGCCGGTACTTTCCCCATTTTTTATGACTAGTTTTTCTACGTTTAGTAGCCAAGTAATGACTGGCGAGTGCTTATTTCATCTTTAGTTATGGCTCTAGTTTGATTTCCTATGGAGAAATCAGTAAGAATTTCAAAAACAAATATTTGTCGTAAAGTATTGATGGCAGGGTTACAGCAATAGCGCAAATCCTGATCTACCTGAAGAGATATCATCAAATTTGGTAGTGCATTTAAAAATGTATTTAATTAAAATGCATTTAAATTTTAATGAAAGCGTGTTAACATTTATGTTATTTTTTCTCCTTTAAAAAAGAAAAATCTTAAAACGATCAAATGGCTATTTCAACTTTTCTTCAAAAATATTGACTAACTCATAATTTTGTCCAGCGGAATAAAAATCATCTAGGTGTACCAAATAAATTAAAGATTATTAAAAGTTGTTATCAACAATGTTTATTGATTGATACTTGTTATGAATAACAGATGGTTTGCTTTGACAACCCTATCTAGATTTCCATAATAGAAACAATCGATTATAAATAATAAAAACAAATTACATTCATTCATCAATTAACGCTTCAAAATTATTAACTTTAAATTTATGCATTCTCATTTTCTATTCGAATAAAATTAAATAATCAATCAGCTCCTCATTTCAGAAACATATTTAACAAAAATTTTAATCTCATTTTAATAAACATTTTGTTCGACATCATATCCTCGACAAAATATTTTAAAAAAGAGTTCGAGAAGAAACTACGACAGCTTTGTAGAACAAGATCGCAGTCACAAAATATATTATTGACAGAGAATTAATTCTTCCTGCATTAATAAGCTTGTAAAATGTAAATTCACGTTCATTTTGAAAAGATTAATTTTAATTGTGTTTTATTTATTGTTACAGTCAGACTTTTGACAAAAGGCTCAGAAACATTTTTCATTAATAAATTATTATTAATTGAATTTATTGAAGATAAAAATAAAATAATTGCAAATATTTAGAATTTGAGTATAATTAAGAATAATACAAAATATTTCAGATTCACCGATTTCTAGTTTCCGTATATTTTTTAGATACATTTACAGATATTTTGAGATATATATAGATATAATTTTGACTAAATACTCAAAAATATATCTGTTTTTATTTTAGGTATTATATTATTAGAGATCGTCAAATATATCCCCCTACCCTTATTTCCGAATCATTTGTAGCTAAAATTATTAAAAAAGTTAAAAATAGTTGGTGTTTGCTTAATCCTTGCAGTAAAACTGTAACGATTATCTTTCTTACACAGTTATTTTTATTTATTTATTTTTAAATATCGTATATTTTCGTTACAAACTACTTTTTAGGCGCTCAGCAGGGGATTTAAGACTGTTTGTTCCCAACTATTCTGCTTAACAAGCGCAAAACGTTTTGACGCATTTACAAATTCATTCTTTAACGGAATTATGTGAAATTGGAAAGCCTGACTTAAAAAAATTTTAAAGCGGTCAGATAGCTATTTCAGCGTTTCTTCAAAAATATTGTCCAACTAAACTTATAATTTTGACTAGAAGAATAAGAATCATCTTAATTTTGAGGCGTACCCAAATAAAATAAAGATTATTAAAAGTTGTTATCAAGAATGTTTATCGATTAATACTTGTTTTGAATAACACATGGTTTGCTTTGACAACCCTATCTAGATTTGCATAATAGAAACAATCGATTATAAATAATAAAAATAAATTACATGCATTCAACAATTAACACTTCAAAATTAACTTTAAATTTATGCATTCGCATTTTCTATTCGAATAAAATGAAATAATCATTCTGCTCCTCATTTCAAAAACACATTTAACAAAAATTTTAATCTCATTTTAATAAACAAACATTTTGTTCGACATCGTCTCCTCGACAAAATAATTTAAAAAAGATTTCGGGAAGAAACTATGGCAGATTTGTAGAACAAGATCACAATCACAAAACATATTATTGAGAGAGAGAATTAATTTTTCGTGCATTAATAAGCTTGTAAAATGTAAATTCTCGCTCATTTTGAAAAGATTTTAATTGTGTTTTATTTATTGCTACAGTCAGACTTTTGACAAAAGGTCAGAAACATTTTTAATTAATAAATTTAATTTATTGTAGATGAGGATAAAAATTTTGCAATTCTATTGAATTTTGAGTATAATTAGAACTGATTCAAAATATTTTAGATTCACTATTTTTAGATTTCCGTATTTACTCAAAAATATAAATGGTTTTTATTTTAAGTATTATATTTTCAGAGATCGTCAACTATGTACTCCTATCCTTATTTACAAATTACTTTAAGCTAAAATTATATATATAAAAAATTAAATTCTCCTTTAATTCTCAGCCCAGCTGGATATTTAAGGGACCGCTCGAGTCATTTATCGACGCGGGATCATACAAGAGTTGTTGATAAGGATTTTTGAAAATATTTATCAGTAATTAGTCGAGATGCTAATTAAAACCTTAATTATCAGGGATGATTGCGACTCAGAGTGAAAATTCCTAAAAATCAATCGATATAAAGTAAAAAAATTCTCCAAATTATCGATGGAAAAGATACCAATATCAATTTACATAACAATTGCAAAGGTCACATTCACACAGAAAAATTTAGAGCAAAAAAGGACAGTTTTGAAGCAGAAAAATCAGTTTTTGAGGAAAAATAAATTTTTAACACCAAAATCAGTTTTTGGAACAGAAAAATCCACTCTGACTATAACTGCTCTTTCTTTTTCGCGATCTTTAGACGTACTTTGCTGATTTTTGCAATCTTTTGACGAATTTTTTTTTTCACGACCCCTTGACAAAATTTGTCGTTTTATCGATCTTTTGACGATATCTGCCTATATTTTATCCTTTGACGACATCTGTCGTTTTTTCGCAATTTTTTGTCGAAATTTGCTGTTTTTTATGAACTTTTGACGAAAATTATCAGGATTTTTGCAATTTTTTGAAAAAAAAAATACCTTTTTTTCATCATTCTTTGATGAAATTTGTCGTATTTTCGTGAACTTTTCAAAAAGATGTTTTTTTGGGGGGCAATCTTTTGACGAAACTTGTCGTTTTTTCATATCTTTTGACAAAATTTGCTGTTTTCTTGCGCTTTTTTTTTGACAGAATTGGTCGTTTTTCCGCGCTTTTTTAAAAAATTGGTATTTTAATCTTTTTTTTGACAAAATCCTTAACGAAAATCGCATTTTTTCCTTCTCGATTTTTTAATAGAAATTCATGTGTTTTCCATGATTTTTTTTTCACGAAATTTGCGTTTTCTACGCGATTTTTCGAAATTCGCGATATTTTTTATGTCCGAATTTTCCAGTAAACGTAACGATATCATGAACCCGGAAGGATCGATTAAACACCCTGGAAATCCGGGATACATCCGGAGCACAATCACCCGTCACAAGAGAGAAGCGGCATGGACCAAGACGCTTCCATCGAAACCCTCAAAACCTGAGACAGAAGTCGTGATGTCATCATTAATGGACCGAGTTCTCACTAGCATTAGAATTGACGCCGGGAAATTTTGAATAGCAATTTTATTTAATTTTATTTGTGGAATATCTACAATCTTATAAAACAATTATAACAATTTAAACTTGCTGGTGAAAATTTGGAATTCCCCAATAAAAAATCCCCCACATCCGGCAAAACTGTAGCATTCCGCATCTGGCTGAAATTTTATTTAGGGGAATCCGAATTCTCATCAGTAAGTTTAAATAGTTATTAATGTTTCATATTATGATAGACATTCCACAAATAAAATAAAAGAAAATTGTTATTTGTGTTTTCCAACATTAGTGAGAACTCGGCTTAATTAGTGATGACATCATGCCCCTTGTCATCAGGCTTTGAGAGTTTCGACCAAGGTGGCTTTTCAAATTTGTGATATCTTTTCGAACTGCATTTTGCACAGTGCCAAATTTGAACTTTGTACATGGTTTTTGTTGTACGATGTATGTGCGGAGGTAAAGTTCGCACTTGTCCGATTATTAAATTATGACAGTACTTTAACCATTCATGAAGCACATAAGTACAATCGTAAAAAAGAATCAAATTCTGCAACAAATTACTATAGAAGAAAAGAATAATAAAATATTTATACACATATAAAGTGGTCTTCACCTATACTTTGTAACCTAGAAGGCCGGGTTGGATCCAAATTTATCATTGTACAAAAGGAATCCGCTAAATACCGGGTGATAATTAAACATATTGGAAAATGACAGAATATTGAAAGTGCATATTGTTCTTTGGATTACTTACTTTTAGTTTTAATGACCAGTAGGTCTATTGACCTGGGAATACCACAGCAAGAAACATAGCATAAAGTACATATATTTCAGTAATTATTGGGGTAAAAAGTGAAAAGTTTAAATTATATTAGTGATAAGTGCCAAAAAAGTGTTACCGAATTTATTTTTATTTTTTTGGAGGGGGGGGGGGTGATGATTAAACAGAAAAATATCTATCTGAAACATGGACCAATCTATGCCAAAATAATCTTTAAATAGCTTATAAATAGATCTTTAAATAGTAACACGAAACATCTCCCCCCCCCCCCATTCGGGAATTCCATACTTAGTTCATAATTCGCTTAGTTATCAAAATGTCTCGTAAAATCTCGTTTTATAATTACAGCTTTGTCCCATGAATTCAATTTATTCTAATTACAAGAACTCAATTGAAATAATTTTACTATTTTTGCTTGACTAATTTTTAACAATCAAGTAGCAATTATGTGGAAAATTACTGTTTTACTTGAAAGACTGACCCAATCTCGTTTTTCGCAACAGAAACAAAACATCGAGTGCAACGAATTATAATCCTTAATTTAACAACTGGTGCTTCAAATTTTTTATTCTGATTTAAGAACTTAACAGATTAGATTCATTGTACATCACCACCTGTATTTGAATAAAATATAAATGAAATCAGAAGTTAATTCCTAATTTCTGAAAGGGTATTTGACAAAAATTTTAATCCCATTTTAATAAACAAACATTTTGCACAACGTAAAATCCCGGAAAATAATTTAAAGAGATTTCAGGAGGAAGCTATAAAATCCCAGAAAACAAGGATACAGATCACAGAACATGCTACTGAAAGATAATTCTTTCGTGCATTAATGAGCTTGTAAAAGGTGAATTCGTGCTCATATTGTCGGGATTAATTTTAATTGTATTTTATTCGTTGTTATGGAAAGACTTTTAACAAAAGCTTAGAAGCATTGTTCTTAATTAGTAAATCGGAAATTATTTAAGGTAGAATGGGGAATCAAACAATTCTTACTAATTAGTTATGACACTGAATGACACTAAGAGCAAAATACAGGATTTGATTTGTGAGTGAATAACCGAAAAAAAAATCTTTTGTTTAATTAATTAATTGTTTCATGACAATTTCAATCCTGTAGTTCTTTTATGAAAAAAAAAAAAAAAAAAAAATAGATCATTTATAAGGCTAGATATGTTTTTGTAAAAGTGTAGCTGAAATTTTTACATGAATTTTTGGAAAATTTAATAACTTATTCTACTACGGAAAGAAAAAATAAAAGATTTCAGCGTGGATGGATAACTTGACTTATCGGGGAAATAGAGTACAATATTCTGAGTATCAATGGTTGTTTGATGCGACCGTTCAAAATTTTCAACGTTTAAAAAAAAGAAATAATACAAGTTGAATGTAGATTCTGCCATTGCAGAATTCAGTTTCGCCTCCGATTAGGAAAAAAAAAAAAAAAAAAATCGATAGAGGTTTTTTAGAAGGGCGACCCTGTTTAGATTGCAATGAACTAACTTCATTTTTCTTGTGTTTATCAATATAAAAGCAAACAGAACGGCCTGAAATACCCAACTGAATAACAATTTCTCTCTGAGACATTGGAATTGCGGAATAATAAAGAGATACAATTTGACGTGCTACTTCTTCATTGACTAGATTCATCAAAAACGGATTCTTTCTTTAGTTTAAACGCTTTTTTATAGACTCTGAGTAAAAGGAAATGCAATTTAACAATAAAACGAATGGAATCCCGTCAAATCCGACAAATGAAATATTTAAAAAGACCCGATCGATTTGGTTTTTTAAAAAAAGCAAAATTAATTACATTATTGAATCAATATATAATAAATATATTTACAAAGTAAATGTCAAGTGTGCCAGTTACAATTTTGCATGCAAATATTCGCACATCTTCAGTTAAAATTGTAATCTGAGTGACGACGAAATCCAGAAATTTTATTTTATATGCACTCACAGAAAAATAATTTTATAAAAAACTAATTTTATTTTTACTGTGACATTATTTTCACTAACTGAAGTCATTTGAAAGTAAAATCTCAATCTCAGTGTCCATAATGAAAAGAAATATTGAAATGTAATATCGGGTACTACTAGGTTATCCCGTCGACCAAAAAATTATCGCCAAACTATAAGATTAAATGCCAATAATGGATGATCGTGAATGTCACATTCAATGACATTAAATACGATTCATGTGTTTAAAATATCATTAAGTGATTTTTATTTCGACTTTTTATTAATGTTCTACTAATTATTTGTTTTTCGTCATTTAAAATAAAAATTATGTCAATATGTATAATTTGGCTATTAGTTTGGCGATTTGTATAATTTGGCGAAATTGGTCGACGGGATAACAGAGTAGTACCTAATATCGTTATGAGTAAAAATGCGATGTTTTAAATAGTGACGTCATTTTCTCTTCAAATGTTTTTTAAAAGTTGCTGTTATTAGTAATATGAAAAAGGTATCCGTAATAATATTGTGATTCCCATTTATCTGGTTGCTGAATGACATCATTTTCCTCATTTGAAATTTCTCTTATTTTGATTTAGACATTAATTTTTATCATAAATTATTTTCTGTTATTTTATTTACATTATTAATATTATTTCTCAGTAAATATATATATATATATATATATATATATATACATATACATATATATATATATTATCTCAATTAGTGCATAATTATACGCAATCATTTTGGAAAATAAATTTTTATTATCGAGAGAAAAGCTAAACTGTGTTGCCACCATTTTGAAGAAATGTCACGAAAAAGCTTTTAAAATTAAAAATAAAATATAAAAATGGAAATAAATTAAAAAATAACTAAAATGGGCACAACTACTAATAAATAGCTTTCATTTAAAAAAATAATTATCAAAATCGGTTGAGTAGAAAATTCAGGACTGATGACACGACATTTTTAGCTTGTCTGAAAGAAATAGCATCGGAGGCTAAAAAAGCAGCGTGCCGCTGGTTGTAAAAACACTTGAACAATTAATTTGATTCTTAAGCATTTTAAAGTCTAAAGTGCACTTTTTAGATTCTGAATAGAACCGTTTAGATTCTGAAGAGAACATTTTAGAGTCTGTACAGCACTTTTTAGATTCAAGACAGCACTTTTGATTCTGAGAAGGCATTTTTGATTCAGAGAAAACACTTATTAGATCTATAAGGTACTTTTGATATTTAGAAGTTATATAAGTCTTCTCAAGACACAACCAACAAATTTAAACAAGCTTTTTTTTTAAATAACGAAAAGGCAATGAAAGGTGTATTTTTTTTTTTTTAACTGAGAGGTAAGAAGGGTGTTACTTTAAGGATCGGGAGCAAAAAGGGTACTATATTTTAAATCCAAAGAGCATGAAAAATATGGTACTCTCCTGGACTTTTGCTGTTGTAATTACCCTCCATTTAATATAAGTTTAATACAGAAGAATAAAGATATTTTTAAAAAAAATTCAAAAAAATATATATAAATTTCATGTTTAATTATGGAAAATAACACTTTTACTTTTTGAAACACAAAGGTGTCATATTTACTGGTAAAATGAATTTTTAAATTGCACTCAACGGCTTCATGTCTGGAAAATATTGAATATTAAAAAAACTTTAAGTGAAAGACTATATATTGCACTATAATAAGGCTTTAGAAAACTAATACAGGAGTAATAATAACACAGTAAAAGTAAACCCTTTTCTGTCCTAATTAAAAGTTAAATACACAAGAAAATATTTTCATAAAATAAAATAATATTCTTTAAAAATAAATCTTTTAATCTTCATAACTGTATTACAGTAATAAAAATTATACTGAGCTAATTAATATGATATATTTTATAAACACACTTCATGTGCAAACATATTCATACTTCACGTACATATGAAAAATTAAAAATTAACAATAACTTTTTCAGAAATAAATTGAAAATATTTCTCTGCTCAAATGCAACTAACGTAAAGCCAAGTAAGTTTATTAACATCATATGATTACTTTATGTCGTAGTATAATTTGCATTACACACAGATACATTAAACCTAAATGGGTTTTTTTCTTAATTTTTTTACATTACGTTAAAAAAAATTCTACAAAATACACTTATATGTTATTTAATTTTAAAAAGATGCTTTCTTTCTTTCGTTGAATTAATATATACTTTTAAAACAGATTTGCAGAAACCCTTTTTTTAAATATCATATTTTAAAAAAGTATCTTTCAACTAGATAAGGGAAAAAATAAAATTAAAAAAAAAAAGTTTTAAAAGTAAAAGAGCTTGCAAAGGTCAAATAAAACTTAGAGGATCAACGACACAGATTTTAATTAGACCAACTAAAATAAATATGAAACATGTACATTTCATATACTCAGAAACGAAAAAAGGTAATATCTGCGGATCTTTTTTTTTTAATTACATTTTGTTTCTGTAAATGTTTCTTAGGTTTTAATTAACTTCATTTATGTAAATTTTATTTATTATTTATAGATGGTTATGGTTCTTATCAGAATTGAAACCGAAACATGTCAAAAGTTATTTGTTTTTAATATAGTTTGTAACATCTTTCTTAAGTAATATAAATTGTTTATTAAAATGTTTATGAAAAGGCGAAATTCTAAAAATTCTTAAATTAGAACTGCAAGACATCTAGAATTTACTTATTTATAATAATATTTATAACATATAGTCAAATCTATATTGTATAATCAAATACTAAAAAATCAGGCTATTTTAGAATATTTGGAAGTAAAGGGTACAATAAGGGATTAAAGATACATTTTGAGTGTTCCACGCTTAATCTACTTTGCTAACATTTCTTTTTATTTGGCCACTGTTTTTTATTTATTATTCTTTATTATTAAGTTTTTATGTTGGTTAAAAGCCAGCGAGAACCCTGCATAACATGCAAATACATCATCTACAAATATGCAAATGCGTACTTTCAGCTATTATCGCTCATTGGCAACACCGAAGTAGCATTCTTTTGTATGTATTTGAAAGTGAAGGATAAATACTATGCACACCATTATTCCTTAATAAGCATCTTATAGCGCACCTCTGTGAATTACATCAATTAGTTTTTACTAGTGTAATATCAATAATGCACATGAAAATGATTTATCCCCCTAGACTATAATGTAATCTTTAGAGTGTCCCTGTAAACGAACTATAAACACTGCATACTCTATTTTCAATAGCGGACATGCCATGGTAAATGTTAATAACATCTACCAATTGCATTAAAAAAGACTATTTACGTGAGTCAAGCTAAATTAGAAACACTTTTCAACTACGTTGGAAAATGTTAAAAACAGGTCTACACTTTTCACTATTTTCATGTATAAAACTGGCGATTTTTTTTCTTTCAACTGTAAAACTGTTTGGTGTTTAATGAAAAAAAAAAAAAAAAATAAATAAAAGAAAAAATTAAGTCTTTTTTACATCTTAATATAAAAATAATCTTGCATCAATTAAAACAACAGTTATCTTTTAAAACAAATGTTTTTAGAAACCTTCTATCTTTAAAATATGTTTTTTTTTTTTTGGGGTAAAGGTTTCATCTCTTTTGACAAGAAAGAATAAGCAAGTATAAAGTGAAATAAAAAGGTATATACTGAGAGCGAAAGAGATTGGATTTTCACATAAAATCTCGAGTGTCACCCCGACAAAATTTTAATTAGACTGTCTAAAACAAATATGAAACATATATATTTCACATACTTAGAAATGAAAAAAGGCTTTATTATTTTCTTAACAATTTTTTTTCCCTGTAAATGTTTCTTGAGTTTTAATGAACTTCATTTAAGAGATTACATTTTTAACATTTATTTTTGTTTTTCTGGCAAAAGTGTATGTTTTCGTAAACATCCTTGGGTTGTGTAAAGAGTTATATTTTAGGTTTTTGAATATGGATAAATGTAAATCTTATATTCCAGTTATTTGTAGTAATATTAATGTATCATTTTTTAAAAATGCCTTAAAATAAATAAAAATGTAATGCATTATCAAATTCTACAAGATATAAAGACATATGTTTGTAAGAAATAAAAAAAAAAATAAGTTAATTACAACTTACTTTATGACGTATTAAACATTCTTACTAAAATGTAAATATTTTAAAAAATCCCTGCCAGCTCGGTCTACATGCGGAGATAGACCTTAAAATTAAATATTAATTCCATTAACAAAAACTAAATCAAAGTTGGTTGTGTTTATGACAGAAAATTATTGACATGAGGGATATCGGCCCTAAAGGGGAAGGAATGCCCTCCGTAGGGGTCTTTATTAAGGAATCTAACCGCAAGGGAATCCAAGGCTTGAAGAATACCATGGAAAACTGCGAACGATTAGGCCGACGGTCGCGATTGAGTTTGAACTCAGCCCCTACCATCTACCAGTTTTGAGAGCAGAACCTCTCAGCCACTGGTGGGCCAAAACTAAATCAAGATTAGATATAAACACAGTTTAACAATTTTATCTGTACGCTTTGCACGAGTTCTTAATTTCATTTTTCTGTAAGAGATGGTTTCACAAGAATCATCTTAAGGCTCCTCCCAACTTCTCTATTCAACAAGTACAAAACATTTGATACAGTGGCGACCATCTTGCGCGGTCAGTAAAACGAGTTTCTCGCAGGAAGCGACTGAGGTACCCTGTTGCTCGGCGGATAAGACGCTCGCTTACTGACCGTGGGTTCTCCGGTTCGCTACATAACAATCCAGAAAGACTACAGACCCTTGGCGCGATAAAACGCAAAGAGCCAAGAGGGCTAAAACTTCACTTCTTTCTATACCCTTTTTCCAGTAACCCATTTGTTTACAGGGGGAAGTGGAGTTTCAATTCATGTGCGTGGAAGAGGGATGAAAGAAGAAACACGATTAACTTTCGGAGGGTAGGGGGGGGGGATGTATTAAAACAATTGAGTTCTGCGTCTAACATATGATTACTATCTTAATTGGAAATCACAACTCTTGTGAAAAATGTTATTAAAATGTTATTTATAAGGTTTATGAAAATCTTCTGCATTAGCGCTTCCAAATCCCAACTTTTTTTTTTTTTTTCTGCTACCCTTTTATTTGGGTTTTTATTTCGAAATAACCCCATTTCTCATAAATACCACCCCCCCCCCCCTTTTCCAATCAACTAGATAACGTAAGAATGCTTTTGTTTATAAGCAATCTTCTTATTTCAATCATGCAATAAGTTGATACAAATTACATTGTCATTTCTATTATTTTAGTGACTTTACTAACCCTTTTTGTGATTTCCGTCATTAATACTATTTTAGCATACCCCAGCTTGTGATCCTGCACTAAGAGCTGTCAGTTATTGTTTGTTATAGTATCTGTTTGTTATTGTTTTTTAAGTGCATGTTCTGTGTACAAAACTTGTTTATATCGTACATTATAGCTAATATATGTTGCATTAAAAAATGATGGTTATTTAATAAAATGTATGCTGATTTATCCCATTAGTGCCTAGCGTCCCATTTTTGGGACGGTTATAAAAATGGCAAGTAAACGCTTTTCACACCCTTAAAAAGGAAGATGAATATTTTTTTTCGCGAAACAAATTCCTCGATAAGTTAAGATAAAAGTTGCTCGTATTTAAAAAAATGGTAGGAAATGCAAAATCTAAATTTTAACGAAGATAATAATTCAGGCCTTAATAGGTTGAATAGAAAAACATATTTTTTCGTTTATTAAGTAAAATGAAAATGAAAAAAAATAGCCGCATTATGTATGTTAAAACGGCGATTTTTCAAATTTATTTTTTACATGTTGTCACTATTATTCTTAACTTCATTTATCAACTAGATGACACATAACACAATCAACATTTAAATTATTGTTAAAAGCATCAACTGCTAAATATTCAAAGCTCTTTTTTTAAATTTTGTAATCAGTGAGACATTTGTTTTTATTTGCTTTTATTTATTGCCTCATACGTGAAACGAGTTTAAAAAAGAATATGTGGTTAACCATTAGAACTATTGCATTTTAAAAAATCATATTTTAATAAAATGAGTTCCATTATCATAAAAATTAAATACAGTGAAACCTCCCTGAACGACCATTTTTTCATGGAACAAAATTTATTCCCATAGGCTCAATACTAATTTTACCTTCATTCAGTCATCATCCCAGTTGAACTCCCTCCATGAGAGACTCATTTCTTTAAAAAAACTAAAACAAATTATGTTTTTTTTTTTTTTTTTTTTTTTTTTTTTTTTCCTGGCCGCTTGAAGAAGGTTTTATTAGAAAAAGAATTATGTAGAGCATATTATTCACCAAACTTCTAAACTAAGTTTAATTTTTTTTATTATTATTCAGGTGACTTTTATGTGTATAACTCTTAACTGCTATGACAAAAATTGTCGCATAACTACTGTGAGCGGTCTGTCAATGTTAAATTAACTCTCAGAATACTACTTTTTTATTAAACTTTATAAACAGGACTATTATAAATAAAATTCAGCTGTTCAAAAGTTTCTAGAGATAGTAAAAGGGCTCCAAACGAAACAAAATTCGACCAATCTCGATAGTTAAACTAAAAATTAAGAGTTAAACTCTGAAACTTAAAAAACTCAGCGGTCTTTGAGACTGCTAACAGCAGTTGAGGGTTAAATCTCTTATTGTCTTTATAGGCAATGTATTTAACTCTGATGGCGAATTATGAATGATTGTCAATAATCTCCGCTGCCCTGTTTTGCCAGGAAATTCTCAAAGAAATAGATTAAGTAACGAAATCGTCTTTATTTGTTCTCGCTCATAAAAAATGCATTTATTTACTGAACTTTGAAAGGACCTTAAAATAAAAGTTATAAAAGATAAAAGCGTAACCTCGAAATTTCAATGAATTATTATTATTATTTTTTAATCTGGTGTAATTAACTTTTGTTTTGATAGTTAAATTTATTTTTCTGGTGTAAAAAAATAAAATTTTAGTAACGTTAATTGTTACCTTTTTCCAATAATTAAAATCTAGACATAAACCTCCAATAAAAAAACAATGACCTCCATCAAGAAACCACTTCTCGGAGCGACCACTTTTTATTTTAACGGAACGTGGACGCTTTAGAAAAGTTTTACTAATATATATATATATATATATATATATATATTCCTTCCTTTTCTTATATACATATATTAGATAGAAAAAATAATGACAGCAATGCTTCAATAACATTTTCTTTAAATGTTAATCGTTCTATGTCATGAAAGAATAAATTTTAAACGCAGCGATATTAAGTATGTTAATCATTGAGGTTTGTTATTATTATTATTATTATTATTTTGTATCACAAGTTGTCAAATTTCATTTTTAAAGTAAAAAACAAAAAGAATAAAATAAAAAATAAAAAAAATCTTTTTTTTTTTTTTTTTTTTTTTTTTTTTTTGGTGTGTGTGTGTGTGAATAATATGAGTGCAAAAATGCTTTTTAGCTATAAAAAGTTATATTGTCCCTACTCTATCAGATTATCTCAAATGTTGATTTTTAATTTTGTAGCGATTAACTTCCAATTACTTACAATAACTTACCATTATTAACTTACAATTATATCAATCATTATTGTTTAAATTATTTCACTATAAAATTTATTTTCTCAAAAGGAAACAATTATTAATAGGTCTTAATATAATTATAAAATTGCTAATTTACAATTTTTAGAAATTTAATACAATAACACAATACAGAATTTAGCTATGTATTTTAATTTAGAATAAATCTTAAATCTTATAAACAAAAAATATTATACATAAAAAATTGTTTATATGATGTTATTCAAATACAAAATAAACTATTTTTCTTTTCCTTTTCTAGTTTGACTTTAATAGCATTTTTAAACAATCAACGTTTATTTGAATAGTCATTTTATTATTATTATTTTGTATCTGCTTTATCACCCAAACCAATTTCAGAACTTCTTTATAAAATTCTAAATTTACATTTCTGTTTGAAGATTTTTACGATTTTACAAAAACTAAGAAACTGTATAAATAAAACAGTAAAAAAAAAAAAAAAAAAAGGCAATTGCAGCAAATTATGTTGCAGTGTAGTACAAAAATAACAATGCGTAATAAAATCATTTAAAGTTGTAAAAATTTGAAAAATCTAAATAAATGAAATAATTTATTTGCATTATAAAAATCAGAATTGTAAGTTATTTTTTAAAGTAACAAAATTTATCATTTGTTTTGGGAACAGAGAAGTAATTTCTATTTCAAAAGCATTTAACTATAGATTTACGCAGTACCATGTTTACATGATACAAAGAGCTGCAATTCCTTTCTCCTCCCCTAAAAACTGGTTTTTCTCTACCAACGAAAGAGCCAAAAGCTGCCAACTCTAAGCCGCCAAAGGGCCTCTAGTCTTTCTGGATTGTAATGTAGCCTCCGGTTCGAACCCTGCCTGGGCACCTTCACCTGCATTGGTGACCTCGGACAAACGAACACACTTCACCACCTTCGCTCTAGTCCAACAGATGGCAGCACTGAAAACACCCCCAGCATCCAAAGCCTGCGAAACGCTCGCAGCACGAAAGCCTCTGTAACGTTCAGAGCACGCGACCAAAGCCTGTGTAACGCTCACAGCAGCAAAGCCTGCCACGCCGCGCATCATCGATGGGTCACACGTGCAATCGGCGGCAGCACGACAACGACAACGCATCTGGCACGCGCCAGCGCCAACACGAGTGCATATCGCTCGTCCAACGTCAACGCGACGTTCTTCTCACTGGGGGTGGAGTACTGTGGCGACCATCTTGCGCGGTCAGTAAAACGAGTTTCTCGAAGGAAGCGACTGAGGTACCCTGTTGCTCGGCGGATAAGACGCTCGCTTACTGACCAGTTCGAACCCTGGCCGGGCACCGTCACCTGCAATACATTAACAAATTTATTTTTTAACGGATATATATATAAAATGCATTCGACTATGGAACCGTGTTTTCCATTTTTTGATAAATTAACAACCCACTAAGTTATAAGCGATTTTCATAACGCGACACTGACATTTTTCACCATTCCTAGAGTGGTTATTCTTTCGCCAGGAAATTCGGTTCAAAACACGTACTTTGACAATATTCTCCGAAAGATCTATTGAGTTTGCAAAAAATGGAATAAAGAATTCTATTACATACTTTCGGAACAAAAACACCTGCTACTTGAAGCTTATGTCATAAAGTAGTCCTTTTGGGTTTGAGAGTAGCCTTAAGGAGGTATTCGAAAATTCAAACCCTCTCCATTTTCACCCTTTTGAATCGATTTTACCAATTTGCAATATCTGCCGAGATATTTTGGTAAATTTGAGGATGATGCGTGCATAATTTCGATTTTTATGTTGAGAAAAGTACGAAATTTAGAACACATGCATACATATAATTAAACTTTTTAGGTGGGGTGGTTTTGTGTTCTTGTAAAATGAAAAGTTATGAAGGAATTTTTCCAAAAATTATACCATGGGAATGGCTGCAATAGGTAGTATTTCTTATGAAATTTGCTTAATAAAATCCACTATATTTATCCATAATAGTTCTTTATGTTAAATTATTAAATCACTAATTTCATCTTATTTATTTTTATACGTTTACATTTATATCAGAAATAGTAATACCTGATAAAAGTCAATATAAATGTAAAACTATAATGTACTATAAACATTAACTAAAAAACTTTTGTTTATAATTATTTAAAATGTAATCATATCTTCATACTGCAATACAATATAACATTTCAAAATATTAAGTTTTAAAAAAAGCATTATTATTTATTTTATTAAACGTTTTCTCATTTTATATCTGTATTTTATAAATATTAGTAACGTTATATCTTCATACTGCAATATGATATAACATATATAGTATGTTTGAATATAAATTTTAAACTAAACATTTTTATTTATTTTATTAAACATTTTCTTATTTTATATACGTAGAATGGATTTTTTTTTCTATTTTTAACAATTCATATAGAAAAAAAAATAGCTGATCGTTATTAATTATCACGAAATCTTATTAAAATCTTTTTTCCTAATAATAATTGTAAGGTAAACTTTTGAAGGACCTTTGATTAAACGATAAAGATGAAATTTCTAATTACGTTTTCCTAAAATTTTTCAAGTATCCATACCCCTGTGGTTCTACAAAATCGATTTTCTAATAAATTATCCCAGATATTCAATGATTTTTGTACAGCGAAAGTGAAGCAACTAATCAGCAAGGGACTCTTGATTAACATAAACTGAGGGAGAAAAAAAAATGAAGTTAATTTACCTTCTTGATCATTCTTATAATTTCATCAGATAAAACCAGCTGACACTTCAGAGTGAAAGTGATTTCACTTTTTCTAAAGTAAACTGATTAATACTTTTATATTTTATTGCATAAAAAAGAAATATATTTCAGGGAAAGTAATTAATCAAACACAATTTTTTATTTTCCTTAATTTCATATCAAATAAAGATTACACGATGTTTATATAATTAGGCTAGATGGCTTAAGTATGCTTTTTTTTTCTATTTTTCAGACTAATTTTTTTTAAAACTGAAATCAACATTAAAAATATACCACTGGAATCCACCTGATAATGATTGGGCTTTAATTTTCAGACAACAGATTCACACTTTTTTAAATATTTATTATAAAAAAGTAAAATTTGGCAAAAAATCCGATATACAAAATTAAAAGCTAAAAAGTTGCTGTAAAAGCCGTATCGTAAAATAAATAATTTTTACGGCGTCTTATGTGTGTTTTATTTTTTGTAAAGATTTATTTTATTTTATTTTGTTTGTATGTATAAGTACAAGTGTTAAATTCTGATTATTAGAAAATAAATAGCCGTCACATGTACATTATATTGGACTCCCCTTTTTTTATTTATTTATTTATTTATTTATTTATTTATTTTTTAAATACGTAGACAGAATTTTGTAAGTCACGTGCAAAATGCAACACATTTAATGACAAATTCCATAATGTGAATTTATATTTTATGTTAGATAAATCTACCTCATATTGTAAAAAATAGGATTCTTAAAGATATTGTTGAGAATTCGATTGAGTCGTAAAAAATAATGCATTCCAAGTTTTAGCCTATACTGAATGGTTAAGATTATAACTAACCCATTGGCGTCACATGATTACCATCTTATACGATGGAACACTGCCAAGGCATTCTCTTATCGTTTTACCGAACGCACATAGAATTTTAAGATGTGGTTTACACAGGAATGAATGGATGTAGTTTTCGAATTATAGCATTCTTTTTACACATACGATACTCATAAATGCAAAAAAATAATCTTAACTTCGCTCTTTTCCTCTGACACTTTTTAAACACAATTAGTGCGATTTAATGTAATTGTGCAATAATATTTATTCTTTTAGTAGTCATTGAAAAACATTTTAAAAAATATAAAAAATTTCAATTTTAAACATTTGAATTTTTATATTTTAAATTTGTTTCAATATTGCTTTCATTATTATCAATAGTTTGAACTTCTACAGTAGAATAAGGTTAAAAACTAAAGAAATTAAAATACTGCAAATCTTAATACTTAATCTGCTTAATGCTAAATCTTAATCTTAATGCTGCGAAACCTCTCGAAAACGAGCACTTTTAGAAAGCTGAATTTGTTATTCTGAAGTAAAAATGTGTGCTTATTTTTGAAAAGTGACTGTTCGCTAAATGGAAAACATACCATATGAAGGTTTTAGAGTAAAACATCCATTGGACACTTCTAAATAGAGAACACGACAATTTAAGAAAGAAATTTTTCATTCACAACAAATTTTTGCATATTTTTACCTCAAAAAAGAAGACGTCTCGCAATTGAGGACTAATTTTCTATACACCCTCTATTGAGAAGTTTTATTATATTAAGATAAATATTTTTTTGTTTGTAATCTTATTCTATTCTAGAAGTTCAAAATATTGATTATAATGAGTACGATGTCGAGAAATATAAATTATTTACAATAATTTATATTTTAACATTATAATTTTAACATTTTATTTACAATAATTTACAAAAATTGCATACCAACTTTGGGAGCGCGTAAAATTGAAGAGATGGAGTGTGCAGAATCGTATATTTTTCCAGGATTCAACGTGGCCAAACATGGTTACTTATAATGCTGCATGAAATTTCTACGATTTGGACTCTTGAAATGTATGAAAAAATGAAGACTTTTAACACTCCGTTTTAGACACTTAAATATCTTAATTTCAGACATTTTAATTTATGATCCATATATAAACGTTATCAAACTTTTAACTATTTTGGACCCTTTACGATATCATTCGTTGACAAATTCTCCTCAATTTCCTAATCATAACGTTGTCAAATGACTAAATATATTTTTTTAAAATATAAATATGCACAAAATTCTGCTCTAACTAATAAATTAACAAAACAAAATTTACTTTCTAAAAAAAAAAAAAAAAAAAAAATTACTTTCTAAAAAAAAGGATAGATGAGATTCGTCCCTATTTTTTTCTGTAAAACATGTACCTTTTCAAACAGGGTTTTTCTATTAATGTATTATGTAGCACACGGAAGAAGAATGCCAAACTGTGAGATATTCCATATTTTGAAATGAAATTACATTAAAATCAGTTGATGGTTTTATAACTTTTATTTTGATTTAAAAAAAGTCCAAATATTTTGATGTAAAAA
Source organism: Maratus speculifer (assembly GCA_964019185.1). Lineage (NCBI taxonomy): Eukaryota > Metazoa > Arthropoda > Arachnida > Araneae > Salticidae > Maratus > Maratus speculifer. Next base: position 354,017,318 of record OZ025289.1, read on the forward strand.
AAATAATTAAATTAAATAAATAAATAAATGAATGAAAATTTTAGTTGGATCAAAAGTACAACGATATCAAAAGCCCTTACCTAAGATATATCATACGCTATCAAGCGTCAGTTCCCTCTCTGCCCTAAATAGATAATTTTAAATATATACAGTCATCTACAAGAAACCAAGAAGTTTGAAAATGTACCCAGCAATATAAAATTTGTGAGTCTTTTGTTTTTTTAAAAAGAAAATATTCATCAAACTTGTCTAGCATTTGATAAATCAAAAATAAACACTTGTACCAATCAAATAAATTATTTTGTTTACACCGAGCATCCAGATATACATGAATGTTAAGCTTATAAATTCTAAATAATTTTCGCTACATAACCACAAATTTTCAGGAAATTGTCGAGCAAAAGTGACATACGGAAGTTAAGAAGAAAATTAATGTGGCATCAAAATTTGGAATTTAGCTTAATGAAACATCTATTAGCTTCATCGCTTCATATAAATAAGCATTATAACGAGTAAGTATTTTCAAATAGACATTTAAACTGTTTTATATATGTTTATGTTTTAACTGCTTTACGAGATGCATTTCAATAATTTTCAAAAGCATTTTTACTTACCATAAAAATCAAGTACAGTTTTAGCTATATAAAATAAATACTTTCAGTTGAAGCAACAACGATAATAATTTGTTTTATCTGTATATATATAAATATCACTCGATTAATGCTTATACGTTGAAGGTAATATTAATCATATATTTATATTTAAGTGAAGTTTTCAGAAAACTGTCAAACGTCAACTAATATAGTGAAATCTAGGAGGAAAATTAATAAACCTTCAAAACTGAATTTTAAACTATGAAATTACTTTTAGCTTCAGTGCTGATCCATGCAATTAAATATGCATAAATTGGTCATTCCTAACGAATAGTTTTGGTAAATTTTCTGAATTTATAAGCTGTTAATATCATATGAGATACCGAATAAAGTTTTATGACAATGACATTTAAATCATTTTTTTCCCTGTCGTGTAGGGTGTACGTATGCAAGGCATTTAACTTCATTATCATTATTAATAAATAAATGAATAAAAATGAACTAACAACTAACGTTTTCTAAAAAACTGATAAGATACTAAAAAGAAAATACAGTAAAACCTCTAAATAACGGACATCTCGGGAACGCAGAAATTGTCCGCTATTCGGAGGTGTCCGCTATTGGGAAAACCTCAGAGGTTCAAAATCGCTAAGAAATGCTTAATGTTTCATTAATTGACTTTTATAATCCTAAAACCTATGTTATATTATTATACAGAAATTAAAATTATTTTTTAAGCAATAAAACTGAAATAAAATTGTGCACACCTTTATCTACTGTTTATTATATTCTTAAGAAAAAATCTCCTACAAAAGTTCAGTTTTGCTTGCAATTACATATAATTTGTTTTTCAATATGACGTTATTTGACTTCCGGGTGGGGAAAAGAGATTGCACTTTTTGTCTATTAAAATCATAAAATCTTAAAATCGTCCGGGAGGACATTGCAATGCTGAAGGATATGTCCCTCCCGGACAACCTTGAATTCACACTAAATGTGTGTGTGTGTGTGGGGGGGGGGGATAGATTTTCCTTAGCCCATCCTCTACATTTATCTGTGATCACAAAATTTGTGACACATTGCTCTGATAAATTTAGAAGTCTTTTTACTCTTTCTTCCTTTTTTTTCTGGATAAAAAAATTCTTTTTCATCCTTTATCGCCAAAAATAGTGTCCGCTATTCGGAATGTCCGTTATTCAGAGGTTAAATATACAAAAATGTAGGTTTTGGGAGTGGGGATTTGAAAACTGTCCGTTAAATAGAGGTGTCCGCTATTCGGGAGTGTCCGTTATGGAGGTTTTACTGTATTTGGACCGACAACCAGTCGGCTTTCAAAATATTACAACATAAAAGAATTATTTGGATTCGAATGCTTTTAAAACGGAGAAGTTGCCTCTTTGCCACAAAACCTTAACACGTTGCTTAAGGCCCCTGGGGGACCTTAAGGTCCCTTAAGGACCTTTTTTACTTTTTCGATTTTGGTTGCAGATATATTTTTTAAAAAGCACTTTCAGTTTCGAAACCGGTTTTGAAAGTGAAACTAACTTTGTAAAAAAATATCTGCAACCAAAATCGAAAAAGTAAAAAAGGTGCGCTATCGGCATGCACCTCAGCTATCCGATGCAAAAAAAAAAAAAAAAAAATTATTCAAAAATGTCAAAATGCGAAAGAGTTATTAGAAAAATGCTTTCCCATAGGAATAGCATTAGCTCGCGAGCGTTTCCTCGAGCGAGGACAGGGGCTTTAACACGTTGAATACCGCGTCAGTCGCCAATGACTGATACTGAACTTTCCGTTTGGGCTACGCTAAAATTTATTTAAAATTTACTACACTTTTAATTCATTACAGGATTATATAATTAATTTTTTACTAATTAAAACAATATATATATGTGTATATATATATATATATATATATATATATATATATATACAATATGTAAAACAATCAACAACTGGGATACAGCTATTGTTTTTATTTTTTGATTTGGCTTTGGACTGGCTCAGTTTCCTCATATATATTTTTTGTTTGTGCAATAAGCTAAAAGCTTCAAAAATTCTATATATAAAAATGTTACGATGAAAAATGATCTTGTTTGTTGGATTTTTAATTTTAAGGGATTTTTGTTTTGTGAGGGGGGGTGTGCTGGTTCTTGCTAAGTTGATAAATTTGAAAATATATTTTTAATTTATGTGTTTTAATGCAGCGTCGGCGCAATTCACATGAATATATATTGTTCATTGTTTATTGTTTTACATCTTGGATAAATTACTGTGTTTTAGTAGCCTGCTGCTTTAGCGCAATACTGGGATACAGCTATTGTTTTTATTTTTTGATTTGGCTTTGGACTGGCTCAGTTTCCTCATATATGTTTTTTGTTTGTGCAATAAGCTAAAAGCTTCAAAAATTCTATATATAAAAATGTTACGATGAAAAATGATCTTGTTGGATTTTTAATTTTAAGGGATTTTTGTTTTGTGAGGGGGGTGTGCTGGTTCTTGCTAAATTGATAAATTTGAAATATTGTTACGAATTTTGTAAATAGTTAGTGTTTGTACTGTAAAATAATGTAAATAATCTTATTAAGCTCCATTCCTTTAATAATATTAGTTTTTGTTACATTGTCTTTGTTATCAAGCAAACTTGTCTATTATTTTCAGTGTATGTCTACGGCAGATTGGCGAAATAATAAAGATATCGCCAAGTTGGCGTCACTTTTGACGACTAATTTTGGTCGCCAAATTTGGCGATATATCGCCGAGTTGGCGACAAACTTGGCGATTGTTGGCGATGGTAACCCTTCCCTCTCTATGGTAACCCCCCTTAGGTATGCTGATACATTGAATGTTTTTCCTTGGTTTCTGGATTTTTCGAGAAGCCTGTGGAAATTTCCATTGCATGCTGCGAGCCTGTATAAGGAGAGCAATACGAGCTGCTGTTGTTATTATTTACCAGTCAGTCATTGAGTGAACAAGGCGTTTGTTAAGCAAGTTTGCTTGAGTTTCATTTATGTTGTTTTGAATGTTATTAAGTGTTGAGACGTTGTATAAAGAGTCTCTGGGATCTAAAGCTGTACTTGTACGATAGATTTGAGCAGTTATTTTTGAATATCTAGTAATATTTGTGAGTTTCGAAGACTCTGTTGTTCTGAAGATCTGTAAATAAATTATTTTCTACTTTTCTAAGAGACAAGAGTTTGAAGTTGTCTAACCATAAGATCAAAAGAACCCTATATACGCAATAATATATAATAGTTTTTATCATATTTTACATTGTCAGTCACCGGTGATTGATGCGCTTAAGCGGAAAGTTTAGTGTCAGTAACCAGTGACTGATGTGGCACTCAACGTGTTGATTTACATTGCCGTATTTCGGGAGATTGCTTTGTTGTTTTTCATAATAGAATCGGTTATAAAATGGTTTAAAAGTTTACCCTCCACTCAATAACGTGAAATTTTCTGATGCATTTTCCGGTTCATTTTCGAACTAAAGACATAAATTGGTTGAGTAAATAGAATCAATAATATTGAAACAGTTTTGGATTGAATGGTATTTACCATTTCTTGATAAATTTATTGCATATCAAGTTATAAACTATTGCTGTCATATGAAGACCGATATCGAAAACTTTTCGACTGAGATATCCTGTACAAATCTGGCGCCACTTTTTATTTTTCAAAAGTAATCTTGATAGAGCAATAATCTTGATATGCGGGGCAATAATCCATAGTGCATTTCAGCGTACATTAAGAATGACAGCAAAATAAAGAAGCAGATCTAAGTATTAGCCAATAGCAGGCCCGTAGCCAGGATTTTTTTTCGGGAGGGGCTCATTTTTGGAATTTTTTTCTGTTCTTACAAACGTAATTTGAATAATATTCAGTAAAAAATTTAAAAATAATCTAGGTTTATCGTAATGTGCGTTTTTACATATGATACTTGTTAACTATGTCAAATATTGTTATTTCATATTTAATTTTTTCAATTTTTGTTGCAATTTTCCTTTTTTAAGAGCATTTTCAGTTTCCGAACCGGTTCGGAAACCGAAAAGTTTTTTGGATAAATTTTCTGCGAAACTTAAAATGCACAAACTAATAATGTTTGAGACGAGCCACAAATATCCTATGAAAAAAAAAATTGTAAAATATTGGAATGCTAACAAGTAATATGTATTGATTTAAAACACAGGATTAATGTTAACGTGAGAGAAACTGACATTATGAGTTCGAGGTCTTGAAACTATTGATCCATAAATGAAATAAATTACACACATTATTTTTTGAAAGAAAAATTAATTGCTACAGTCATATGTCACATAAAAATTGTGTTTGTACTTCACATTCTCTGATTATAATAATTATAAATTATATTCTTGGAGCAATAAATTTACTAGCAGTGTTGAATTCAAGCACTTTTCTCCGGGAGGAATTTTTGTGGCTCCGGGGGAACATTATAGTGTTCTAGGGGGGGGGGGGGGAATTGTACTTTTTGACCATTGAAAACACAAAATCACAAATTTTCCGGGGGGAGACATCTCATTGTTCCGGGGGAGGGGAATACCCCCTCCCCCGGGGCACCTCCTAAATTCAAAATTGTTTACTAGTGCAACAGAAGTAATCATAATTTCTTCTTAGCCATGATACTGATTGACTAATCAAGATCTTCTGTAATTTCCCAATGAATAGAAATTATTCAAAAGCTTCTCAGTCTGTCATCGACCATAACGCTTTGAGTCAGATTTAATTATTTTCTTTGCCGAAAAATATCTTTCAGCACTGACTGTTCTTATTCAGCTTTCAACCAAAACTGTCAGCAAGTGTTTGATTTTATCCTAATACGTCACATTACAGTACTAAATCTTTTAAAACCTCTGTGTTGGTGTCAACATTAGCATTTTGTTTGCATCATAATTCATATTCAGCTTTCACTTGCTAAATTGACACTTAATCCTGAAAATATTGCATCGGATTCGCTAATTTGCTTGATTTTTCCAGTGAAGTACATCTTGAAGATTGTAATTGGGAATCTCTTAGAATGTCTTCATTCAAAAGGAATCGATAATTTAATTTTTTAATAAGACTTTCTACATGGGAAAATAATACCGTGATATTGTAATACAGGATAATTGCCTCCACTTGTCAGTGGATGTAATTTGAAGATTTGTACCTCCTGTTTGTCTAAATGTTAGTCTTGGGATCTTAATTTCAGTTTGGAAGATGTCTTCCCGAAGTTTTGATGCACAATAAAATCTCACAAAAGATTTATACTTCATTTTTCAGCATATTTATGTAAAACAATTATTCATCTTTAGCATGGGTTACAACCAATATTATATCACAAGATTTTTTTTTTTTTTTTTTTTTTTTTTTTTTTTTTTTTAAGAACTTACTATGACTGTGAGACAGAAAGCCTTAAGAAAAAACAGACAAGCTTATTAGAAAGTGATTCTTCTCCCTGACTGCCAAAAAATCTACAGCTGTTGAAGAAATTTTCCATTTGTCTTTCGAAATATTTTCTGGGCTAATACAAATGTATTTAACCACTTCAGTCCTGATGTCGCCTGGAAGTCCTGATGTCGCCTGGAGGTGACACTAAAAAACACCCTTTAAATTAAATTAAATGCTTCTAGAATTATTAAAACTGCATCTAGACATCTATACTAATAAAATAACAAATCGCTCTGTCTGCGTGTGTGTGTGTGTGTGTGTGTGTGTGTCTGCGATGACCAGCAAAATCTATGGGACGTACGAAGCTCAAAATTTTTATGAGAGTAGCCCAATATCTCTCCTGATGCACCTGAGCTTCAGAATTTCGAAATTCTATTTATTAATTGAGTAATTAATTAAATTCCAAAGATCACTCTCATAAAAAATCGCCTTTTTTCTTCTTTTTTTCTCTTCATTCAGTTATGGTTGGTTGGTTGCATAAAATTTTCGCATAAATAATTAAAAAAGCTGGGAATAGACCTTTAAAATTCATAGACTGGCAAACTGTCAGTTTAAATGATGATTTTTTATCACAGCGGTTGTAAACCATGGAGGAAAAAGATAGGTGGTGGTGAAGTGAACCGAAAAAAGGGTTGCAATATTAAATCATTTATCGCTCAAATTTTAATGTCCCAAACAAAAGCATGTGGAAGTGATTTTGTATTAATAAGACGAATTGAAAGAAATGAATTACAGCCGAAGCGTATTTTATGAAGAAATAGTAATTTTTTAAAATGGTCTTTTTTCTATTATATTATTTATTTTTAAAAAAATGTTTGCTTTTAAAATAATTGAAATTGATAAATTCGAAATAATTAAATGTCAAAATAAAATAAAATAAAATATTGAAAACATTTGATTTGAACTAAAAATTGTATTACTAAAAGGTTTCTTTTTTTTTCAGAACTTTTTAATACTTTATAACGTAGATGAAAATATGGTTTTAATATAACAACATATTAATAACTCTATATCAATATATAAAATATATTTATGAAAACATTCTTTTAAAATCATGCGCGAAAACTTAAATAACAAATATTAGTCTAAAATCTAGATTTCAGAGTGCAGACGATTTTAAGACATTAACGAAAGAATGCTAACTTTTCAAGCAAAATCTTAAATGATGCTTCTATATTGATATTTCAAAGTGACAGCTAGGTTACATTTATGTTATATTTAAGTTACGGTAGGGTAATGTTAAGTCGCAGTTAGGTTACAGACAGATTATGGTTATGGTACAAAAGTTTACGGTTAGGAATTTGTCCACAGAGTCAACATTACGCATGCTTTGATTAAAAATATACACTTTTGTTAAATGGCTCTGAAATTATAATACTATATACCAATCTTTTTTCATCGCGTATCGATTCATTCAAGGTATAGTCGGATTTAAGAATGATATAATTAGTTTGAAATTCAAAATATTTCACTTGGGATTTCTATGTGAAAAAAATAATTAGTTACGTGATTTAACAGTGATTTTTACGGGTAAATATCAACACTTTAACACGAAACTAACGCAATCGTTGGATACATGTTCCCTCCCGTGTTTCTCATTGCTCATTTTAAGTATTTTTAGAGCTTAATATTAGTTGTTGTTTTTAAAACCGATTTTTCACAAAGTCAGCTGCAACGTATTTCAGACAATGCATTTCTGCATGCTTCCAGTTATTGATAAAATCATACAAATTTCAAGTTCGTTTAATATTGTTAATACGGACCCGGGCAACGCCGGGCGGGTCAGCTAGTTTTTAATAAATGTGTGTATATTAGAAGCATCTATATTTAGACTGATGCATCTTTGGAGATGTTTTATAATAATTTTAAACTGGTTTTTGTAGTGTCACGTAAAATTTGTCTCAGGACTGAGGAGGTTATGTAGCTCAACAAAAGCCAATATGCTTTCATGCCTCTCGATAAAATTTGTATCACAAATGCGGAGAAGTCATTTTCTTTTGTTTTCTATGATATATGATACACTTGCTTCTTGAAGCGCTAAATTTGCCTTCAGGCGATTTTTAAAAACTTTTGTCGCTGCTTTAACAAGTCCATGATACTTTCGAATCACGGGAATCAGCATGCTGTTGGACAAGGTAAGATTTAACCAGTGTCTTTCACAGAGGACATATCTAATTTTTAGATACTCTGAAGAATTATAGAATTAACCCCGCTAACATGACCAAACTTATTGGCTACTTTGTCATACACCTATGCGAAGTATTTATACATGCCAAGACGTAGTTCATCACAATGTTGTAATATTACTTTTCTTGAATTTTTGGAAGAAAAGGCATTTATTGGCATAAAACGTAAAAAAAAACCGAATTATTGGATTTTGTGAATTTTTAAATAGTTCATATATCTAACACAAATGGCAAGCTGTCCTGCGCTTGAAATGTCCATAGTTTCATCAGCAATTAATCTAAAAATGATCGCAATACTCATTTTGATAATTAATACTTCGGTAACTGTATCTCAAAATATCTCTGGCCTAAAAAAATATACCTAAAAATTTTCTGGGGTGAAATAAATAGGATCTCTGAAGATATTTATAATATCTCATTTCAATTCATTCGCTCCAGACTTTGCTCAAAACTTAAAAGAACTCTTAGCTAACAGACTTTTTTATACTAATTTCTCTAAAGTTAGAGGATCGTCATCGTGGTCTGTGGCTATTTTGTTCTGCACAAAATAAGTTTGTTTCAAGTATTAGTCCAAGAGCTGCTCTAATTTCTTCTTTTTCTGGAGCTCTTTGAAAACTCAACAATGAAAATTTTTTATTTCTATTTTCCTGAATAAATCTAAAGTTTGTTTGTTAAAATAACTAACGGTTTGTGATAGTCTAATTGTATATGTTTAAAGAAAAACATGTAGCCTTTTTTTTAATGACTGAAACATGTAGAAAATAGTCTTCCTAATTTTTCGTGACCTTTCTTATGCGTATTATACTTAATTTTTCTTAGTCAAATTAATGATAAGAAATTACACTTAATCGAATTTTGCTGCACATAAAGACAGTAAAAATTACTTTAAAAAATTTTATATTTTTAGAGGTACATACCTATCAAAAACAATATATCTAAATAACCGATATAATGAAGGATTACCGTAAATGTATTTGAATAAATGGATATTTTTACAGCTAAAAATGCAATTGTTTTTAATGTAACGGAAGATAAAAACAAACAAAACTTATTTTTTATCATGCATATAATTTTGTGTTTTCAAACTTTCGGGAGGGGCTTCAGCCCCCTTAGCCCCCTCCCTGGCTACGTGCCTGGCCAATAGGCAATTCAAACACTTTTTGGTGAATCATTAAGGAAACCCGCATTAAAAAAGAACAACATATTAGGAATTCATTAAATTTAGCACTATTATTTTAATTGGTAAATAAATTATACGAGTTGCAATTTTCCAATTGAGTGCAAAAGTGTCCAGGTCAACATTTGAAGCAGGGACCAACCGACTGAGATATCCTGTACAAATATGGGGACACTTTTTACTCAGAAAAACTTTTAGAAACGACATGTTGTGTATTATCTGAAACGAATCAATAGAATTAAGAATTAATCATAAGTATTGGAACTCCAAGTAAACGTTCGATAGTTAATAGCATTTTATTGATTTTAACACAATTATTTTAATGGGTTCATAAATCACATGAGTTTATTTTTTAAACTAATTGAAAGAGTGTTCAGACCATGATTTAAAGCAGCGATCTTTGGTCTAAGGTTCCATTGCTTTACAAATTGAGCTATCCATTACAAATCTGACGGGCACAATTTACTCAGACAATCTTTGGATAACGACCTCTGGTCTGTTATCTCAAACAGATAAATAGAATAAATCGCAGATATTGGATCTCTAAATAAACACTAGATACTTAAGCAGGGGTATGTTTAGGAGAATTTTAGGTTTCTTTACAAAATAAGTTATCCATAAACAAGACCCTTTACAAAAATTATTTCAAAACAGGACCATTCACAAAATTATTTGTCTCTTAAATAGATCTGTCAGATTTTTTTTTTTTTTTCGCCTTCAAATTGAAAGTTTCACAAATTTAATCATTTAAAAATCAAATCTGGCCTGTAACTAAACAACTGAACTCATAAAGAGCTTATTACTTATCTATTTTATTTATGAAGATTGAACCTGAATTACATCAATAATTTAAAATTCATAAAATGACTAAAATTTTTATAAATACCAAACAAACTTCACAGAAACAGGGCCCTGTGAGAAAAGTCTGGACAGATTACTGGTAAGTGCACTTCATTAATTTTAATACATTTATTTTGATTGGTAAATAAAGTATGCAAAAATAATTTCACAAATTTATTTTATAAGTGACCATGCCAGGATTTGAACCAAGAGACTTATTATTCATTGGCGCCTGAATATTTAATAACCTTGAATAGATAAACAGGAACAGATAAATATAATATATATATATATAAATGCGATTATTTAAATAAACATTGAAAAGATAAAATTCGAATTTAACTTTTACATTTCCAATACACTGTATACGTATATTTTGCGAAACTTTTTTCGATCCTAAAATCGAATCGAAAATATACATTTTTTCCCTCAATACGAAATTCTTTGAAACTCTGACATAAAATTTCACCTCTAACGTATAATAAATCTCAGCGTAACTGCATTCAGTGTTTAACATAAATTTCCATAAAACGGATTTCCCATTCAAGTACATTTTTTTCTTTGTCTTATTTTTTTTTTCTTTTTCGAGGGATAAAACAATTCAGGCTTGAAATTTCCTTTTATGAAAATAGGAAAATTTAGAAAATGTTTATTTTTCCCTTCGAAGTCACGGTTTATGTAACAAACACATCAAGATTTGAATTGTGGAGAAAAATTGGTTTAGATCTTTTGACCGAATATTTTTTCAATTTAATACATACAAATTTATTTTAATCATCCAAAATAAGCGAATATTGATAACACTAGAATACTTAATAAATAAGGCACAGATTAAAAAAAACACTGAGAGGTTAAATTATATTGATTAAAACCAATACAGCAAAATTTCTGGAATCTCGTAAAAATTTATTTTTACATAAGTTTCGTTTTAGCACCAGTTATATTCCTTCCGTCAAGACCATGATTTTTTTTCCTTTAACCCCTTGAAGAGCGGTGGTATAAAATATATATCACTTAATTTTAATTTCGAAATGCCTTATTGACATCAGAATTTTGAAATGAAAATTTTGGTTTGATCAAGTTTGTAAAAAAAAAAAAAAAAAAAAAAAAAAGGCGTTTATTTTTTTTGAAATAAATTAGTTTTTTTTTGAAAACAAGTGTTTTGCCCCTCAAAGGGTTAAAGCAGAATAGAGTTTTTCATTGGTTCCGGTAACCGGATTTTATTAGATTCTGATTTAATCCGAGCGGCAGATCGGTTAGACTCCCCCCCCCCCCTTTGAAGGTGGCTCGCGATCAGGTTGACTTAAAAAGTTTTGTGTTTGGATCAGGTTTACATTTTTTCGGACTGACGCAATTTAGACCCGAAAAAAAAAAGTCCAAATATTTTTCGAATAAAAATATATATATTTAAATACTAATAAGCGTATATTTGTCTTTATATATATATATATATATATATATTAAAAAAAAAAAAAAAAAAAAAAAAAAAAAAAAAGGAAAATTGATAGCGTGAATGCAGTAGTGGACTACTTTTCCACAATTGTAATGGATTTTTTTCTTTTTTCACTTAGGTCTCTGATCGGATTCGGATTTGAATATTTCGCGATATGCTCGGTTTCTATTCAGGATATGTCAGGTTCGACTCGGGTTTCAAGTTGACCTGTAAAAATTTTGAGTACATGTGCATGATTAAGGCAGAATTTCGTTTGAGACAGATTCAGTTTTCACTGTTTATAAGGAACATTTTTATATTGACTTTGTACAGAAAACCCTTTACTTAATGCATAATCTCTATTCTTACATACATTTTCTGTTGCTTCCGTTCTCATACACATAAATTTTGCAAATTTTTCTGCGTTTTAACTAATTCCAATCGTTTTATATAAATACATCTTAAGATGTAGACGTATACAATAACTTACATAAAATAGTTAAATGCATAAATACTTACATAAATAATAAATAGTTAATAGTTAGTCATTAAGATAAAAGTTATTTTTGTGGTTTTTTGCGGGGGGGGGGGGGTAAAATTATTTTACGAAAGATGAAAGTCCGTTACTCAAATTCAAAACAAGCATTTACTAATAATAACTCTTTTAAATCGTCTTACTGAAGTTTTCTTTCTGGTGTTTTTGTTTTGTTTGCAAATTACACGTTTTAAAACATAAATTAAAAAGTTAAATGGAGAGTACGATTCTATGGAGCTGAATTCTGTGAGGAGGCCTATTATATTAAGAGAAATTTTGTAAAAACCTGTTTTATCAAGGGGAATTTTGTGAATGAGCTTGTTTTAATAAAATAAAATTCTTGTGAAGAATAAACCCCAAAAGCTGCCTGATCGACCCCAGACAACAATTAATGAACTTAACAGCGATTAATCATGAATCGTTAATAATTCAGATCTATCTAAAACTTAGTGTATTGCGTGGATGTAAAAGCTCATATTACTTAATTTTTATTAAAAATGAGCAACATACAGAAATAAATTGGTAATAAATTATTCTCCATAACAGAGAAATGGTCAGAGTAGATTTTTTTAAACACAATTTTTTTATACAATTTCACGAAATCAATATGCAGAACACTTAGATTTTTACTATATCAATCACCCCCCCGTAAAGGTTTTTATTAATTATTAAAGATCTTTATTAATTATCACACAAGTCTGATAATATCACTAAATGATTTCAGATATAGGGTAATGAAAAAACATATCCAAATCAGTGAAAAAAAATACAAATATGAAATCATTAAAATACGACAAATAGTTATTAGAAATGAATGTCTCTTTTACAGTCACTTAAAATCATTACATAAATTACTCTTTTTAATATACTACATGTCGAATGACATAAAATTCAATATTATACCTTGTCAAATCATATGCTATCAAAAATTACTTTTTTAATTATCAGAAATCGATTCCAAAAGAACGAAACTAATTTTCAAATTGATTATCAATTTCTATGACAGCTTTCTGCGAACATTAGAGTAACCAGTAATTATTCAAGGTCTTCGCGAAAGTTCCAATTAAGCCATAATTGACACATTTTTTAACATTCTTGCTTTAAGGTATTGAATTACCTATGGATTGAGACACATCAAACTATCATTTTAAACATACTTCAGATTTTTTTAAAACTGGGTCATTTAATGAAAGCTATCGATTTAAAATAAAAAGTTTCAAATAAAATTTATTAAACTCAGCTCGTTTATATAGTTTATATTTCTTCGTTTAGGTTTATGGCATGTTTACTTTGCTTAAAATAATTTTCTAAAAGTTATTTGTTCAAACATTATCTATATATTTCTAAAGCATATTTATTGCATGTTAATTTAAAATTTTAAACGTGGAATAATTTTCTATAAGAATAATAAAATTGTAGTCAAATCTAAAATTAGTTAAATTTAAATATATCATTTATTATTCTTTATTTTACAGAGTAAATTAGTATTACAGTAGAACCCCGCTAATTCGGACCTCGTTAATCCGGATCAGTTTGTCAATCCCCCCCCCCCTACCAAAGTTTGAGAAACGATTTGGCTAATTTCTATAATATTAACTTATTTCATCGTCGTATTATGAATAATAAAATAAAATTCTGAAATCTTTTCGGAAGAATACCTTAAGTTTTTTTGTTTAAACTACACCCAACGAACTACTTATGCTCAAGCGGATGCGTGACCGTACGACTCGCAAAAGATATGGATAACTGGCATAGCAAAAAATTAAAAAAAAAAAAACTTTTTAATTACAAAGTAAACATTTTTACTGTCTGTAAATAATCAATAAGTTAAACATAATGGTGATTTTCTGTACGTATGTTTTATTTTATATCCTTTTTTTCTAATTCTCCGGATAATCCGGATTGGGTCTAGTCCCAATTAATCCGAATTATCGGGGTTTTACTGTACTCTTTAATAAAGCTTTTATAAAAAGAAAGATAATTTAATCAGTTGTAAAATATTTATAAATGACTGTAAAATCGCTAGAACGTGATGCGTTTAAAATAGATTTTCGTCTGAAACGACTGAACTAAATTCTTAACATTTTGATCTCTAGTTTTTTTTATTTTAGACACGAGTTTCTTAAAGACAGGATACATTTTCGCATATTCTACAGCAGATAGTTATTTATAATCAACTTTCTTCTACCTTCACCAAAAGAAAGTATTTAATTCGCAAACATTTTCGAAATCCGGTTTTCGAAGGATTTACACGTTTTAGGGGTCAGAGATTTCAAAAAACATGTTTTTACGTAATGTCTCTCTGTGGCATAAATTTTGTGAATTCTCATAGCAATGCACAAAATTTCACAAATTTTTAGATTCAGTTAGACCTCGATATAAACTGGATCTGTTTAGTTTTTGGTGTATATCGCCCGACAGGTAGAGCTGCTATGCTGCCTTTTTCAGGATTTTCACAATATCTAAATCTGAAGAACTAATGGACGGATTTTCATAAAACTTCAGAATCCGTTAGTACTTGATATAATATGATTCCGATTACGTTTTGATGTAAATTACCTAACTGAACGCGCTGCTAGGTGGCACTTTTCATGATTATCGCAATAATTCTATCTCAAGAACTAAGACACGAATTTTCATCGAACAATTCTGTTAGTCCCGGATATAAATTACTATTTTTTAGTTTGTAGAGTAAATCGATCAACAGGTAACGCTTCTATCTAGTTTCTTTACTATTTCTACGATGATTCTATCTCAAATGCTAATACCCAGATTTCCATAAAATTTCAGATTGAGTTAGAATTTGAAATAAGTTGTTGCAGAGTAGATTTTGGTGTAAATAACCTAACCGGTGTCACTGCTATGTTTCATTTTTCCGGATATATTAACGGGTATGAGAAAGAAGAAAGTTTTGAGATTGCGACATGCGACTAGGTGTTTTTATTATTATTATAAATAATTTTTAAGCACTTATGCTTCTACGGAAAAAAAAATTAAACATAGCCTGATAAAAAAATTTTGTCCAAAAACTCAATAAGTCATCTAGTATAATTCGCAGAAATAAAACTTTGAAATAAAATTACCTTTAGTTGCATTAACATAGATTGGTTATTAAATTTTATACTATTTAGTCCTTAAAATTACATTTCGTCCAAAATCATCCTTTTTAATTATCAGAAATCGATTACAAAAGAACGAAACTTATTCTCAAATTGATTATCAATCTTTATGACAGCTTTCTGAGAACATTATTTTAACAAGTAATTATTCAAGGCCTTCGCGAAAGTCCTAATTAAACCGTAATTGGCACATTTTTGAACATTCTTGCTTTAAAATATCAAGTTACGCATTACTTAGGACGCGTCTTTCAAACGATATTTCCGAAATTTTATAAATTGGATGTTATATCTGTTTATTTTAAAACAGGAAGTTTTAAAGAAATGATAAAGTTTAGAAAACGTGGTTATTTACTTAAAATTGATTGCATATTTACTACTTATTTAATTAAATTTTTTTAAAGGCTATTTCCTTTCAGTTAATCTATGTATAATAAATCTTTTTACTTTTGTTGAAGAACTAAATTTATATGCCCAGGGCTGGGGAATTGCATCATTGTACTCGCCACTGGCGAATAAATTTTCCTTCAGGGCGAGTGAAGTTTTAAGTCATTTTTTCAAACTTCAAACTGTAAAGATGCCAGAATCTTTATTTATTTATTTTTATTAGTTCCGTATATTTTGCAACTTTTGTAATATAAATATTATACTAAATTCTACGCTATAATACTAATATTTTTTCTCTTGTATATATTTCTTATTTTTATCGAACAAAAATATGAAAATGCATTGTAGTAATAGTAATTAACTGTTTTTTCAGTTGTTTAAATTTTGTCTTAACTATTTTTAACTGTATATTGTATTTTGCTGGCTGGTAAAATAAATCCCTGGCTGGTGAAATTTTTCAAAAATTCCCCACCCCTGTATATGCCTATTTACATCCAACACTCTTTATTATTTATTTATTTTTGTTATTCTATCAGATAGATTAGTTAAACGATGAAATATATATAAGTAAACTCTATTCTTTAATTCTTAGTGTATGTTATATAGAACTATATCTGTGGCAATTTTTGGAAGCGAAAATGTATAAAATAATCTGTGAAAGAATATTTCAAGTACAGTAGAACCCAGCTAATTCGGACCCCGTTAATTCGGATCGGTTTGGTCAATTTTTTAAGTTTGAGAAGCGACTGGCCGTACGGCTTGCATAAGGTATAAAAAACTGCCACAGCATAAAATTACAAACTTTTTTTACTACAAAGTAAACATTTTTACTGTCTGTAAAAATTCAATAATTTTAACGCAAAGATGATTTTCTGCAAGTATGTTTCATTTTATTTCATTTTTTTTTTCTATTTCTCCGGATAATTCGTATTTTCGATAATCCGAATTGGGTCTGGTCCCAATTAATCTGAATTATCGGGGTTTTACTGTAATTTCATTTTCATTTGAACACTAGCAGAACCAACAGGCTTTGCCTATGTTAACCATCAGAGTAAAATAAACTGCAGTAGCATGACGATCACAATAACTAAGCACACACAATAGCTCTGTATATTCTCGCATATAAGTTGTTAACATTCAATCTGAGAGAAAAAAAAAAAAAAAAGAAAAAAAATTACTTTGTCATATAAGTGTAAGAATGCGAGTTTTCTTTAGACCATGTAACAGAAAAATATGAGTTTACTTCGACAATATTAAAAACCTGAGCCATGTAAAAATCTTTAAACCTTTCGGGTCCGAATTTTTTTTTCAATTTTAAGAAAAAATTACTTTTACGTTAATAACTTTAACACTAGCAATCCAAATAGATTAGATAGTGTTTAACAAATCACTAGCAATCCAAATAGATTAGATAGTGTTTAATAAATATCTCACTGTCTGAAAGATAACGAATATTGTTATTTTGCATACGATTCAATTAATATTCATATGACAATAAGCTAAGGAAGAATTTTTGGAGATGTTTGGAAAATGTTGTATATTACAATAAGATTTAACTTATATTACAATTTTCTAATACTTTTTGCACTTTATTACGCATGATTTTTTTCAGAAAAGTAACTTTTATTTTAAATATAAAGACTGAAATATATGTTTACAAGAAAAGAATCGCAAACGGCGCAAAGAGAAGTAAGAAAATAATAATTATTATTATTATTACTAAAGGCCTAAACATGAATGATGTTAGATAGTAAATGCATAAACATATACAAACATTACCACATGTAGATAGTAGCAAAAATATTTTTTAAAACAAAATAACACTTAAAGTCATATACTATTAATAGCACACCAGACCCGAAAGGCTTAAGATAACATTTAAGGAAATTAAAAAGAAAAAAATCGTTTTTTTTTTATCAAACATTGTTTAATAGCAAAAAACTTTGGGTTATAAGTACAATAAATCAATCAAGTATGGTTACATAAAATACAAAAAAGGGAACATATTGAAACCCCTTTGAGAGTGGTGGTAAATTTTCTTACCACTAATTTTAATCCCTAAATGGAATACTGACACGAGAATTTTGGAAAGAACATTTTTCTTTTATAAAGTACACAAAGAAAAACTTTTACTGATTTCCAAATAAATTAGTTAATACATTCTGGAGTCTTTCAAATATTTTAGCTTTTTACGAATAGAAGTACCGTGCCAATAATTGTAACAAATTGAATTTTAGTTAACGAATAATGAAAAAAAAAAAAATAAAGAATTCAGATCTAATTACGGAAAGTCTTATTTTTACAATAAAAATTTTAATGTGAATTTTAGTTGTGTAGCGCACCACCTGTTGAGCTATTTATTCTAAAAACTACAGAATATTAATTTATGCAGGTGACTGATTGAATCTGAAGTTTGATGAAAATTCGTGCATTAATTTCTGAGGTACAGCTATTGCAATAGTCATGACTAATATCGCATAGCAGCGCCACCTGTTGAGAAATTTACACCAAAATGTTATCATAACCATACTATAATCAAGGACTAATGGAATCTGAAGTTTTATGAAAATCAGTCCATTAGTTCTTGAAATTTAGCTATTGTGGAAATGGTGAAAAAGGCAGCATAGCAACGCCACCTGTCGGGCGATATATACCAAAACTAATCAGTTCCGGTTTATATCAAGATCTAACTAAACCTAAAGTTTTGTGAATGTCCATACCTAAATTCTTGAGATAGAGCGCCCAAAAAAATTGTCACATACAGACTGACAGACATTTGTAAAAACATGTTTTTTTGGAATCTCTGATCCCTAAAACGAGTAAATCCGTTGAAAACCGGAATTCGAATAATTTCTAATTTTCTACCTAAAAGTAAAAATGTTAAAAAAAGAATTCAGATTTAATTAAAAAAAATCATTTATTTTCACAACAAAAATTTCGTATGGAAGAATAAAAATTTAATAACACGGAACTTGTTTCGCAGAACTAATTATTTCCTAATTGACACAATATTCTTAACATTTATTTCACCGGATATTTGGTTACGAAGGTGGAGTGAGTTTTAACACGTCAGGCGTTGTGCTTCCTGATGAAATTCTTTTTCTCTTCTTTGCCTTTTTGGCATTTTGATGAGGCAAACATCCTGACGATGTTAGTGTGGGGGCGATGCATACATACTTATTAAATTGAATTAGTTAAGAAATAACAGTGACGGAATGTAGATAGTAATTACAGTAGTCTATAACGTACGTTAATCTGTCATTTGTCATATTTATTCCTTTTCATCGGGAATGTGTATAAGGAAAGACTATAAAGATAACAGGAATAACTATGATATGTTTACAAAAATCTTAGGTACATAATCTATTTATATAAGTTGATTAAGTTTTGTGGTTTTCTTTTATAAATTAAACAAGTAAGAAAAATCATGCGTTAAGCATAGATTATGAAGCACTTTCCAACACTTAATGAAATCTTTAACAAAACTTTGTTATTTAGGGAAATAATAGTGTATAGCAAAATGTATCCAAATATGTATTCCAGTACTTTTGAACAGCCCTGTATTTCATATGTCAGTTGATATAATGGGAAAATTTAGTTTAGCAAGAAAATACCCAGTAGCTTGAAATTTTTTTTTTCAGCAATTCATACTATTAGATGGAAACATACTTTAATACTTTTGTTCAGCCCTGTAGTTTACATTGTATCTTTATTACACGTCAGCATTAGACTAAAATTTATTGTAAACTAAAACACTTTTAAAACAACTGAAATCACATTCTCATAAATCATCATTCATAAGCGTCCATGTACCGAATTCTTTGCGTGGCCCTGTATATCCTTTTATCTATATTCTGCAAACATTTCTCAGTAAATTGAGTGAAGCTCAGCGTAAAAATGCATAGCTTATTTAAGAACCACGCTTAAATAATTTACGCTCATATTCAGTAACGTTAGTGAGCTCTTTTGGTTAGCCCTGTATATCAACTATAGCATTTATACACACCATATAATGTGCATATATTTAGTGAAATATAAACGCACATATCATAATTAAAATGCATTTCATCCCTCCATCAGCCATCATCGGACACATATACGGTTCTTCGGAAAGAATATACTATTTGAAATCTTTTGTATGGCCCTGTAAATGCTATGCATTTCATATTATGCAAGACAGTAGCGTATAACTCATATTAAGCTTCAGTGACATATATCAATTTTATTATACATGAAAAAGCTTAATATATTTAAAATATGTCACACATAATTCCCCCTTTTACCATTATCTAATGGAATTCTTTTGTTTGGCCCTGTAAATGAATAATAGCTACATTTTCACCTTATATTTTATAGAATGCATATTTTAATATGTTTGACAGGGTATAACATCTTTAAAATTCCTTTGAAACGATTTTTCCCCATATGCCTTAATGTAATGGGAAACTTTTGGTTCTCTCTGTAGGTAAACTAATCATGGTAGATACTTCATTTTCAATAGAGTTCGTGCTAGGGTAAACCTCAATAACGTCTTAAAATTTCATGGCAATCCCAGTATATTAACGATTTTTCTCCATAGGCCGTAATGTAATGGGAAACTTTTGATTCTCTCTGTAGATAACCTAATCATGGTAGATACTTCATTTTCAATAGGGTTCGTGCTAGGGTAAACCTCAATAACGTCCTAAAATTTCATGGCAATCCGAGTATATTAACAATTTTTCTCCATAGGCCGTAATGTAATGGGAAACTTTTGATCCTCACTGTAGATAAACTAATCATGGTAGATACTTCATTTTCAATAGGGTTCGTGCTAGGATAAACCTCAATAACGTATAAAAATTTCATAGCAATCCGAGTATATTTACGGGAGTTAGAGCGCGGACAGACGGACATCCGGCCAGACGGACAGACAAACCGAATGCATAAGCACTTTTCAACTTTGTTGGAAAGTGCTAAAAAGCGGCATATATTTAACAAGACTAACGTTTCAATATGTTTGAAAATAATGGAAAAGAACTATGACTTAGTAAAAGCAGCATGTTTATTAAGTGACAAGGTTCTTTGTTTTTTCTAATGGCCAAAAAAAAGTCGTTCATTTATGGTGATGAAAAAAAATACCGAAATCATCGGGGGAACATCTGGGAGTCTTTATTATTATTATCATTATTATTATTATTATTATTTTGGTACTTTTTGGTTTGCTGGGCACCAGTGCTATATATGCACATATACGTCCACACACACACACACACACATATACAGGGTGTCTAGCAAATAAGATCCTGATTTCAAAATTAAATTTCTCCAAACTAAAGATCGATAGAATTATGCGGTAAAAGATTTGTTTATTAGGTAAGCTGTAAAAATCTTATACAGAAGTTTCGAACGGTGAATATTTTGAAAAGGCTGTGTTCTGATTGTAAAGAATGCTTGACTTGACATTTTTCTTGTTTTTGATTGCTTGCAGCGGACGAGTTTTTCGGTGTACAGTGCCCTATTTTAACGATTTTTCGAACTAAATTTTATGAATTCCGAAATTTCGAAAATTTAAATCGAAAAAATTTTAAACTATTGCACTATAATCTGAAAAACGCGTTCGCTGAAAGCAATCTGAAAGAAGAAAAATGTCAAGTCAAGCATTCTTTGCAGCCAGAACACAATCTTTTCAAGATATTCACCGTTCGAAACTTCTGTATAAGATTTTTACAACTTACCTAATAAATAAACAGTTTACCGCATAATTCTATCGATTTTTGCTTTTGAGAAATTTAATTTTGAAATAGGGGTCTTATTTGCTGAATACCCTGTACATATTTTGTGTATAAATATATAACACTGGCGCCTTGCTAATCGAAAATTATCTTTTTTCTTTAAATTAAGAACATTTACAAAATTCAAATGCATACTTTTTAAGCAAAAATAATTTCAGTAACAATATATTCTGCAAAATGCTGTTTAATCTCATTTAAATGAACTGGCGCAACAAGTTAAGCTTGGAAATTGGTTTACAATTTTATGAGATAAAAAATAAGACTAAAAATTCAAATAATTTTTTCTTTTTCAGATTAACATACCTATAATAAAATTATCTTTTGAAACCTCTCTTTTAAAAGCTAGTTTTGAAAAATCAATTAAAAGCTTTGCGAAATACTTAAATCCGGCAAAAACAACACAGATTCAAGATTTGATGAATTTTCTTATTTTTCGTTCTTCCGCTCTTTCTCAAATGGACATTTTTTTTTTTTTTTTTTTTTTGGCTTAGATGCCGTATTTTCCCGCGAGCCGCCATTTTGTTTCCCTGTTATTTCTCATACAGTATTATTTTACCTTAATCTACAAAATGCAACTGAAATGATTATTTAATGATTCAATCATACATTTCAAAAAATGATAGGAAATTAAATAAGACAATTTACTGTAGAAATTCAAAGATTGAAAGAGCAAATTTTTAATAGTAAAAATCTTTTGGTTTACTTATTCATTTATTATGTAAAACATTCAAGTAAAGTGAAAATAATTTTTTAATTATACATATACCTTAAAAATATTTATTTTTATGTTTCCTCAAAAATAATAATGATAATAATAATTGTAAAATAATAATAATAATAACAATTTGTGACAAATAATAGGGAAACAAAATGGCTGCTCGCGGGAAGATACGGCATCTGTTCCCTTTTTTTGTTGTTGCATAATATTTTCCGATTTTTTTCCTTTTATTTTTTTAAAATTTTTTTTATCATAGAGGCTTAATTAAATCAATTTTAACGACCGAATGAAATATAATTTATATCGCTTTCGCTTTATATATTGTAAAAGCGACATATCTTTAGATTATACGTAAAAAATGTTTTAAAAAATTTGGAAAATAAAAATTATTCCTTTAAAAAAAGGGGGGAAATATGCAGTATGCGGGTATAAAGATTAATTCTGAATTGCATTTCACAATAGTATCACATTTGAAAAATTTAAAGGTTCATTTTTTTTTCTTAATTAAAAAAACGGGGCATTAACTTATTGTATATAAATTATAAAGGGGACATTTTTTTTTAATGAATCTTTAAGAAATATTTATGCATGCTCTAAATATACAGAATATTATAAATTTTAATAAAATAACCCTATCCTATTTTAAAGTTGTGTATAGACGAATTTGTCATTCAAAAATTGGTGAAGTTTTACTGAGGGTTTAATTAAAAGATGGCAATTTGATTGAGTGAAATTTGTTTTTCAAAATTTCGCCGCCAGAGGACGCTTTTTAATCATTTGAACATTTTGCATACATGTATAGTTTCCAAATTTTATTACAACAAATGATGTTCTATTAGGCGGTCATCATTTTCAGCTGCCATCTGGAACCATCAACAGCAGTGTGTTTGGGAAATGCTAAGAATGTATCGTGCAACGCGGGCTAAAAGATCAAGTATAATTCTTGGATTATCAAAACTTACCAGACGTTTCAAATGCCCGCAAAAACCAAATGTCACATGAATTGAGGATTGAGGATCGAGTGATCCTCAGCTTACGAAAATGACGCCTGATGATACGTTTTTCTGTGAAGTGAATTTTGAGAATGGCCTTAACACAAAAGGCTAGTGTGTGGAGTCCTATCTTACTTTAAAATTGCGCGTTAAAGGCACTTGGTGTACTTTCAGATCTGGAACAATTTTATTCTGTGTCAAAGATGCGTACAGCTGCCCGGTAATCAACCATGTAACAACGGACCTATACTTAATTCCTTGAACATGGACAATAAAACCAGTAAGATTAAATGCGGATATCTTTTGTTTCCCAAATTCGGCAGTTGTGAATACTCATCGAACCGTCCAAATGAAAGTGCACTTCGTCTATTCAGACAATATTCAAACTAAATATTATAAACTATCATAAAAGAATGCCAAATGTGCAATTCATTTAGTATAATTTGTCACGCTCAATCGAAAATTGCGCATTAAAGGCAGTTGGTGTGCTTGCAGATCTAGAAAAAGTTTATTCTGTAATGAAAATGCGTACGGCTGCCCAGTGATCAACCATGTTACTGGACCTCTAGCACATAATTCCTCCAAGAAGTGCAATGGAACCAGTAATACTGAACGCAAATATATTTTGTTTCCGAAAATCGGCAGTTGTGAATATTCACTGAACCGTCCAAATGAAAGTGCACTTCATCTATTCAGCCCATATTCAAACTAAATATTATAAACTATCGTAAAAGAATGCCAAAATGTGCAATTCATTTAGCATTCATTCAGCAATGTTAATTTTAAAAAGTCCTCTGGTGGTGAAATTTCGAGTTATTCTATATTTAAAAAGGGATTTATGAAAACAGATTCCTTTGCTATCAGTGAATTCCAGAAATGTTTCCGAACAGTTTTTATCGTATATTAATAAAGTTTTAGAACCCAGACTATAGGTAACTCGGGTGCCTTCAATTCACGAGTAAACTTGTTCAACAGACAAACATGATAACATGATTTACAAACAAACAGAAAAAAATTAACATCGTTAACAATAAAATTTATTTTCTTAAACTTTAAAATAAATCTAAAATTGAAATGTTTAATTGCGAATTGATAGTATCTTAAAAATGAATAATCCGTTTCAGAAAACTGAATAATACACTATAAAAATTACTCTGAAGTGTTTCCAAAAATCAGAGCCAGTAAAAGAAACTTTGTATTTATGTAATTAAGTTATATATGCACAGCCCTTATTGTATATTTTCGCTTATGTTTATATTATACCTATTTTCATAGATCAAGATTTTATTTTCCTGGCAATCTACGGATTATGAAAAAGTGCAAGAAAATTCCGTGCTCAAAAAGAAGAAGTAAATCGAGATTTATTTTACTACGTAATCCGTGTTCACTTTTGAAAATTTCTAAACTAAATGGAACTAGAAACACTTTTCCGTTTTCCTTAATTGAAACGATTAATTTTCCTATACTGTGGAATGTGTTTCATTAAAGCTCTTTATAAACAATGTTGAAGAAACAAAAGGAACTCAATATTAACCGAGATTTTCTGTAAAATTTAATAGAAATAGCAGTACTGCTGTTGTTTTATCGCTGGTAGAAGAAGATGAAATTGCTTTCGCAGTCGGATTTGCGTTTTTTAATCAACAATTTTACTGTGAAAACTTTAATTACAAATTATTCCGAATAATTGCTATTAAATTAGTGTTGCACTATACCTTAAATATATAGTGTAAATCAGGAATAACATGATCTTTTTATGCTGTTTAATGAACTATTGTGTGTTACGTACGTTACTTTCAAATAATGCCCATATTTTTTTTTTTTCTTTTTCTTTTACAGAATTTTTAATCTTTTATCACCAGTTTTTCAAAAACAGAAATTTTCTCCTTATAGAATCAGAAAAATGTTCGGATTAGATAAAACAAAATTTACAATAAAAATTTACCTGTGACAATAACAAATCATAATTGGATTATGGATGCCCGTACCACGTATGGGCAAAAAAACTTTCTCCGTATAACGTACGGACAAATCATTGTCTTGTTTTGCTATTTTCTACCTCTGCACCAAATCTGAACTATCATTCCTAATACGTTCTGTATATATTCTTTTTTCATATATAAATAGAATTTTCTTCAGAAGACCCTCAAAATTCAGACATCAACTTAAATTATTGTTTTTTTTAATAAAAAGAAAAGATAAAAAGTAAAAAAAAAATATATATAGAAACAGAAATTCTTATAAAATTATTCTGATATTTGTAGTCATCCAAACTGAACACTCTTCAAATTACTCTGATTTTAGTTATGAACTGTATTCTGAGAGAGGATAGGAAAAACATTTTCTTTTTAAAGTTGTTAGTTTGAATTTTTGCTCACAAACATTCATTGATCATGCAGCGAAAGAATTTAATTACTGCATACTTACTACATAATCGCTGTTTTCTTTTGGAACTCTATTTTAAATGACATTCGAAAAGTTGTTCTTTAACATAACAATATTGTTGATTAGTTTTTGAGACACAGCTATCACAAAAAGCATGAAAAATGCAGCATAACACGCAGCATTTTATATGACTTACATGAACACCTAATCAGCACAAACTTATGTCAAGGTCTAATATATAATATGAAGTTTGGCGAAATTCTGCGCTTTAGTTCTTGAGGTATGACTATCGCTAAAATCGTGTAAATTCTAAAAAATGCGGCATAGTAGTGCCTCCTGATAGGCGATTTACACCGAACCCTAATCAGAAACAATTTATGTCAACATCTAGCTTTATCCAAAGTTCGATGAAAATTCGTTCATTAGTTTTTTGAGATAAAACTATTGCGGAAAACGTTAAAAAAGAAAAAGAAAAAAAAAAAAAACAGTGTGGCAGCGCCACCTTTAGGGTGATTTAAATCAAAAAACTAAACAGCATCAATTTATATCAGGGAATCTACAGTTTTATCAAATTTTATGAATTAGTTCTTGAATTAGAACGCCCACAAAATTTGTGTAACATACAGATAGACAAACGTAAAGAAAATTTTCTAATTTAGTCAAATCATTATTTGAACCTTTTAAACACGTATTAATACGTCGATAACCGGAATGAATTTTTTTGAGAGTCCAATATTTTCTTCTTGTACAACAAGCTAGAAATTAAAAAGGAGAAGAAAAACTCATTAAATTATCCTAAGATCTGCAAGTCTTTTGTCATCCAAACTAAACACTATTCAAATTACTTTGATTTCAGTTATGATATTTACACTGAGATAGATTAATAGGAATAACATTTGATTTTTAAAGTTGATAGTATGAAATTTCACCCACAAACTTTCGTTTGATCTTGTAACAAAAGAATTTAATCAGTGTACTACACATTCGCTGTATTCTTTTGGAACATTCTAAATTAAAATGGGATTCAAAAAGTTTATTCTTTAGCATTCTAATATCTTTGATTTAGACAATTAATTTTCCAGATACAGAGAATTCTATCTCATGTAACTATTTTGCAACCGTTTCTAAGAAACCGGGGTAATCACAAGAGTTAAATGAGGTTTTGTATGGCGTGGGTAAAAATTAAATTGCAGGCGGAATGCTATTGTTATTTTTATCTCCTGCAACCAGATGAAAATGCATTCTTAGTCACATTTGCATATCCAATCAGCATTTTTAATAAGAAATTTTAATTAAGGATTTTCTAGATAATTAAATTTCCCGTATTCATTACCGGCGAGTGATGTAGTTTATTTATTATATATATCTGAATGTATGTGTGTGTACGAACATATATCCATACAAGGAAATATAGATATAACTATAAATTACTAGTAAATCTGCAGATCAGGAGCCTCAACGTCAGCTTTGCAAATCATTGTTTATAAACACACTTTGGGTAATATTCAACTTCCTGCAAACAGCAATTTAAAATTTTCAAATTACATGAATTACAAATTTTCAAATTATATATATAAAAATAAAATAAGAATAAGAAGATTTCAGACATCAGAAGCGTTAATTTAAAAATTTATTTATGTAAGGATATTCTGTAATTTTCATGAGCTACTAATTCTGGCTTTTTTTTAAATTTACATATAATATAAAAGAAATCTTACCCATTAATTTCAAGTTAATCGGATGCTTTTGTGGCAGTTATCGCAGAGCAGACAGACAGATGGACAGCAGAGATACGATTAGATACCGATAGGTTTTGAGATACGATTATCACTAAAATAACGTAAATAAAGCAAAAAGCAGCATAACATCGTTACTTGTAGGTGATTACATTTGTAGAGATTTACATTACTAACTGAATAGAAGCCAGATTTGTAATAACTTATGTCAACATCTAACTGAATCCGGAGTTTGATGAAAATCTGTGTTTTAGTTCTTGAGAAAGAGCCACGGAGGAAATCGTGAAAACTATAGCAGAACAATGCGAGCTGTTGAACGATTTACACCAAAATGTAAACACCACCAAGTCATATTAAGGAAAAACTAAATCCGAAGTTTTATAAAAATTCATGCATTATTTTTAGAGATAGTTATTGCGGTAATCGCAATAAATGTAGCATAGCAGCCCCATCAGTTGACAAATTTACACCAAAACATAGAAAACATCAATTCATGTCAAGGAACTAACTAAATTTGACGTTTGATGAAAATTTGTACATTAGTTCTCGAGATTAAGCTGTTGCGGAAATCGTGAAAAATTCTGCATAGTAGCGCCACTTGTTGAGCGATTTACATCAAAATTTAGAAATTTTTAATTCATGTCATGGAATAACTGAATCTGATGTTTGAAGAAAATCCGTACATTTGTTCTTGAAATAGAGTTATTACGGATATGGTGAAAAATGCTGCAGAGCAGTGCCACCTATTGAACGATTTTTAGCAGAAACTAATCAGCTCCAAATTATATCAGGGACTAACCTGAATATAAACTTTTATTAAATTCTGTGCATTAGTTCTTGAGATAGAGTTCCCCCCATAATTTCTGTCACATACAGACAGATAAAGAGACTCATAGAGCCACAGACAAACATTTTGTAAAAACATGTTTTTTGTATCACTGACATGTAAAACGTGTAAATCCATCGAAAACCTGAAGTCTAACATTTTTAAGAATCCAATACTTTCTTCCTGTAAAGATATAAGAAAGTAAAAATATCTCACATAAAACATTAAATTGCACTATCGTTATTTTTTAAATGTTATTTTCTTGTCGTAAAAAAATCAGCTGAATAATAGCAAAGAACTTGAACCATTTTATTTTTTGTTACCATTACCATTCCATTTTGAATAAATAGGTATGATATAGAAATGAATAAATAGGTAATGTAAGTTAAGCTGGAATTCTGATTTTCTTTTTGCATTATGTGTTCCAGTCGAATGGAATTCACATAAAAGGTCAAGATTTTAAAACTAATGTGCTAGTAGCCTGCAGTCTCAACTTTTTTTTTTCTTTCTTTTGGTTGAAGCTACTTCAAAACGCAGTATCTGAAAACGATCTGCAAACTGAAATGTCCAGAGAAACCCTATTTCCGAGGTTGTCAAAATGACGTTCGCTTTTAAAAACTTTCTTAAACTTACATTTTTTAAAAATGAAGAGTCTAAAAACCTGAAATATGCTAAACTTGTTTGTGACACTTTTTTTTCTTTTTTAATGTATCATTATAAGAAATAATACAAGAATTCGACCAGCCAAGAATTAATTTTATCATAAACAAAAAATATCATAAAAACAATTCTAGAATCTAACAAAAGACGAGATCTTCCTGTATTAATTTTATCATATTTCTTAAAATGAAAAATATAAGATTGTGATATATATATGTATTACATACTTAAAAGCTGAATATAATATTTCAGAGTTTTATATATATATATATATATATATATATATATATGACGATTTAAAATTAGGGGGGCAGAAACATCATCGCCAGGTTTTCCTTTCTCCGCACAGAAGTCATGGCCATCGAGAAAAAAAAAAAATAAATAAATAAATAAATGTCAAAATAAACACTCCTTGGCTGCTGCAAGTTCATTTTATTAAACGGTAGCTATAATATAGGGAAAAGCTCCTGTTGCAGAAGATATTTTACCGAAACATCCAAAAAATATTCCATGCTTTACTGCATCAAGTCGTACTCATGCAAGAGCGCACCCAAAAATCCTTCTTCTCATCTCTCTCCTTTACCACCTCTCGAGCTTCCTCTTTTAAATCTAAAAAGAAAATTCTAGAACATTCTATAACCTCAAACAATCATTCTTTTATGTAAACAGAATTCTTGTCCAGCTACGAGACTATTTTCCACAGACGATAATTTTATTTTAAAAAAATATTATTTAACCTATTTATAATCGACTCAGAATTTCTTAGGAAGACGATTTTTATAGATGATTTTTAAGAGAAAAAGAAAAGAAGTGAATTTATTGATATGCACACTATCAAAGGTTGACGGAGGTAAAATAAATAAATAGATAAAATAAAATAATGATATTTTTTGAAAGGTATGATTTTGGAATAAATTTAAAAGACTTTCTTAAAAAGGGTTGATAAAAACATAGAAGGAATGAATTTTATTTGGAATATTAAGAAAAAGTTTAATTAAGAATATTTTTAATTTAGAACCATCTTTTTAAATTTACTTATACTGGAATAATGTTTTTTAAGGCAAATTAAGAATTTATATCGTCTGCATAAAGATTAACAGATTAGATCTAGAAACAAGATTTTAATTTAATAATTTGAAGTAAGTACGGAATATTATTATAAAAAAATTAAGATAGTATAAAGGTTAGTTTTGGCGAAAAAAATTTAAAATTTGCAATATATATATATATATATATATATATATATATATATATATATATATATATAAATACTTTTATAAATACATCCAAAGTTATTCAGACTATACCAATAAAAGAACCAATGAAACCAGTATTTTTACAATCATATAAAGCCCCCATGTTTAATTACATTTCAACTAAATTCCAATATGGTAAAAATCCGTAGTTATAACAATGGTAGATATTTCCAAAAAGTATTAAAGAAGCAGCAAGAATAACAAATATATATATATAATTTTTTTGAGATTTTGAAAGTATTTAAGTACCTTTATAAAGAAATCTTTGTAACAAAGTTAAATACTCTTTAAAAAAAAAAAAAAAAAAAAAAAAAAAAAAGAAGGAAAAAGTATGAATTGTTTATGTTTTATAAAAATGAATGAGGAAAGATAAGGAGATATTCATATTAACAAAGTATAAAATTTATATATACTGCTTCTTTTAAAATATTTTGAAAGCATTCTAAAACATTTCTATAAAACTTAAGTATTCACAACAAAAATTAAAAACCAAAAGTACATAAAGAATTTGAAACATTATTTGTTCGTTCCCGTTACTATTCCATTTTAGTTAAAATGTTTTGTCCTGAATGAATGGATTGGTATATTTACACTTAAGCGGAAATTCATACTTTCTTTTTGCACTATATGTTCCAGTCGAATGGAATTCAGGAAAGGTCAAGATTTAAAAACGTGTGCGAGTAGTCTGCAGCCTAAACATTTTTTCCCCCTTTGGTTGAAACTACTCAAAACGCAGTTTCTGAAATTGATCGGGAAGCTGAAATATCCAGTGAAACCCTATCTCGGAGGTTGTCAAAATGACATTCACTTTTAAAACTTTCTTAAACTAGACGGGTTTTACTTATTTTTATTAATAAAGAATCTAAACCGAAAATATGCTAAACTTGTTTGTGACATAATTTTAAAAAATATATATCAACATAAGAAATAATACAAGAATTCGACAGTTAAGAATTAATTTTTTCATAAGACAAAACTATCATAAAACAAACATTCCTAGGATCTTATAAAAGCTAAGAATTTCTTATTATAATTATATCCTTTTTCTTAAAATAAGATTTTTTTTTTTTTTTTTTGGGGGGGGGGGGGCATAATTTTTATGCAGGGGCAAATGTAAACATACCAACATAATCTTTTCAGATCGCAAAGTTTATTTATGTACTTTTTTTTTTTCAGTTATTGATTTATATTAATAAACTGATAACTCAGAAATATTAAACAAAAACAAAAAAATATTTTTATTTATTATTATTATTATTAAATAAAATTTCATGATACATAAAGTTTTAAAAAATACATCTGACAATTTCTTGGGATTTTTTTAAACCTTTTATTTATTTATTTTTTTTTTTTTCATTGCTAAACATTGGTAAACATAAAATAATCGTAGTAATCGTGGTAATGTAGGTGTGGTAATTGTAGTAACAGAACTCCTGATGTATTTAATCTGTATGAAGGAAAGGAGTTGCGCCCTGCTAAATAAAGGGATTTTAAAACTAATATGCATAGAGAACAACATTTAAAAAGAGAAATTCATGTTGCATACAGAGGACTCTGTCCGTTCATGAAAAATTTTTAGTTCCATTTCTAATCATATAAAAAAAATTAAGCAACTATCAGAATTTTTTCCTAAAAAATCTTTAGATATAAAGGAAATTAGTTACCATATAAATATCTCAATCATTTGTATTTTAATTAATATTTGAGTTGAACATCTATAAATTCAATTTTTAAAACAAAAAGTCTTTACGGTTCACTTTTGGAATCGAAAAATATTTTGCGTTCAGTTGCAATTTTTGTACCATTGATTTTTTCCCCCATCCCTGTTCGGTCCCGGTTAAAAGCTTTTGTCTTAATATTGAAAGCTTTTTGAAATTTAATTTAACATTAGATTTTTCTTTTCAATTAATTTTAATGTAATTTTTCATTTTAAGGTAAAAAAAAATATTGTTCTCTAAGTAATGGAAATCTATTTCGTTATTCAATCTAGTTAGAAAATTTGAAATTAAAAGACTGGTGTAACTTAACTTTTTTCTTTTTTTTTTAATATGATTATATTTTT
Organism: Maratus speculifer; assembly: GCA_964019185.1. Lineage (NCBI taxonomy): Eukaryota > Metazoa > Arthropoda > Arachnida > Araneae > Salticidae > Maratus > Maratus speculifer. The sequence goes on from OZ025289.1 coordinate 354,049,438, forward strand.
GAGAATTGAATGTAATTTCAATTTCTGGAAATGGGCAAAAAAAATTTATGCATTCACATATCGATTATTTAAAAACCTTAATTACCAAATTGAGTAATCAGATAAAACTTCATGGATAATGACATAGATTACAGATGAATAAATAATATAGTTTCACGTTATATTAATAATTTTAGGATATAAGCCGTAACTAGGATTTGCGCAAATCGATGAACATAATAATACTCTCGATAATAATGATTGAATACATAAAATTCCATAAAATTTCTGGATACTTCGATTACTTCGGCGTTTCTAAATTACACAATTAGAGATTCAAATTGATAATGTATATTCAAGTATTATGATGTCACTCTCTACAGTTTTAGAAAATCTTTTGTATGATAAAAAAAAATTTTTGGTATGTATTCATTGTATAAAATAATACAGTTTAATTATATTTTTATTTTTTATTATAGTTTAATAAATAAACAAGATAATTTCATAGTATATTGGCAAATTTTAGAGATAGCAATCGGGATTAAAATTTGATAAGATTGTTAAAAATTATTAGTCTCATGAAGATTATTATACTGATGAAACTGCATAAAATGTATCAATATTTCCAAATTATTTTGATTGTTTCAAATAACACAATCATAGATTTGAATTAATAATTATGTTTTACGTTCAAATATTATGATGCCACTCTCTGCGGTTTTTAGATAATTTTGTGTATTATAAAAATATTTTAAAAAAATCAATAAATAAGTGTAGAATACAATTAAAAATAGAGAAATACAACTATACAGAAACAAATACTTCCAGATATTTATTTTTCAGGCAAGAAAAAAAAAATGATTTTGTAGAAGTCGTGTCTACATTACTATATAATTATCAGTCTGACAAATAAGGTAAAATTTCACAGATAACAACACTATTAAAGATTAATAAAAAAAAAAAATGTAGTTTCATTGTACAAATTTAAATGATCGTTATAATAATCCGATAACAATCACTAAATTGATAAAATGTCAAACATTTAATCGATATCTCCTGATTTCCCAGTTTCTGAATTATATTACAACCAAAAATTTGAATTTATGATTACAATCATTCAAGAAAAGAGATTCTACCATCCGTATTTATAGATAATTTTTTGATAAAAATAATGTTTTAGTAAATAAAAATCAATAAATAAGTATTGAATCATACAACTATTTATTTTTTAGAGAAATAAAAAGTCTTTGTAACATGCTTGCTAAGACACTGGGATATCCTGAAACCCCGAAGTAAACATTATTCGGGGGGGGGGGGGGGGATTTCCACCTTTTGAATTTTTTCTTGAATTATGCTAAAGTGACTAAAACTAAACTTTATATCTAGTATTTGTATGCAAAAATTTCGGGCTAAATATGCTATTTACATCTACGTACTGAAAAGCAAAAGAAAGGTAAAGTGCTCCTCAACACCTATGCTAGAAAAATGTGCTTTTCGCAGAAAGTATGTGACCTATAATAAACACGTAGTTTTCCCGAAAGGTTTAAATTAACGTCTACTGCTTTAGTTTTAGTGTCAGTACTTTTGGAAACAGATTGGGGAAAGGGGGTATATTTTTGCACTATATTTACAACTATATCTCAGAAAATATAATACCTAAAATTAAAGGAAATGTATTTTTGAGTTCAACCTTACGAAAGCTTTCACTCGATACCTCCTGATAATACAAAGAAAAGATTATTTTTGTAAAGTAACTAAATTATCCCCAATATATTTTCTCTGAATATATTTTTGAATGTTTAATAACCTGTAAATATATGGGCCAGTAGTCTTTATAACTTTTCTCAATTTGAACTTAACACGTTCCATAATTCACGAGTAAAATGGCTCGGACAGACAGACACAGAAGTGACCTTATAATGGTATCATTTTTACTATTTAAATATGGAACCTTAAAAAAGTATAAAAGGTCTTGTTTCGAAATAAAAATTTTAGGAAATGTCTTTTAAGGGTGTTCTTAACTGCTCCGCTCAACAAGCGCAAAACGTTCTGACACATTTACAAATTCATTTTTCAACAAAAAGTTATAAAGTTGGAATACCCGACTATGGAAGCGATTTTGAATCGAACTTAGTTTTCCATTTTATTATAATTAAATTACATATCGAGTTCTAAGCTATTTCGATCACGTGATCACCCATTTTTCTCCTGCTTTTCGAACGGTGTTTCTGCTTTCGTCGGGAAATGGCTGCAAAACGTCAACTTTGAAGGCTTGTTATGAAAGATCTATTGTGTTTAAAAAAAAAAAAACAGAAGACTGAGTGCAATTAGACAGTTTCTGATCAACAGTAACTGCTACTTTCATGCATTTCACAACAAAAATATATTAAAGCATATGTCACAAAGTTGCCCTTTTTGATTTAAGAACACCCTTAAAGAACCCGATTTCTCTCTAGATTTCACAGGTAAGGAGATTTATTACACACGAGTAAATAATATAGTTTCATTGTATATTAATAAATTTAAGAGATATACAGCGATTAAGATTTGCACAAACCACTAAACACTATAACAATCTGGTGACAATCGCCGTTTTGATAATGTCATACATTTTATCGATCTTTCCGGCATTTTCTGGATTATGCAAAGATGCTAATTTATGACATTTGTACAAATTTTCTGATGCTATTCTTTACATATGTTTAAATATACAATGTTTTTAAAATGCAAATCAATAAATAAGTATTAAATAATTATGCAGATATTGTATTTAATTTTGAGAGGGCGAGGGGAGTAGTCATGCATGGATAACTATGAATTCAAACATCAAAATAACTAAACAGGTACAACCTAACGGATAATGGGATTTATTACAGATGAATGAATAGTATAGTTTCATCGTATATTATATTTAAGATATATAAGATTTGTATAGATGATTGCTCATTACAATAGTCTGGTATACCAATCATTGCATCGACGAAATGTCTTATACACATTATCAATATTTTCGGATTATTCCGTCAATTTCTCGATTATTCAACACAATATCTGAATTTATAATGTATAGTCATTCAAGTACCACTTTCCTACATATTTTCAGCTTCCATATATATATTTAAAAGTAGCTGAAAAAATATTTTCTATTCCAGTAAAACTTTAATATGTCTTTATTCTTCAATCTCAGAAATAGGAGTTCTAAATCCCTTTTAAATTCTCAATAGTCTCTTTAATGAAAACTTCATAAAAGGAAAGTCGTAGATTAAATAATGGATATATATATTTAAGGCTGAGAAATAGGTATTGCCAGCTTGGCTAAACTTTACTGATAAAAATCTCTTTATACTTCAACGACTATGGAAGGAAAGAAAAAAAAAAACAAAAAAAAAAAAAAAAAAAAAAAAAAAAAAAAAAAAAAAATCGAAAAATGAAGGTACATTTTTATTTTTACATTAATAGCTAAAAAATAATTTTTTTAAAACATAAAAACACCCCTTTGTTTTTTTAGATTAGAATACGCAATATTGAAAATCTTTGTCTAATTTTATCTTTATTATTAGTTTATTTTCATTAAAAAAATGTTATTGAAGCCTTAAAGGAAATAAATTCGTGACTTTAAATAACTAATCTTTCATAAAAAAGAGTCAAAGTATTAACTATCTGAAAGCTAAGAAATAATAACTATTTATTTTAAAATATTTTCTTCCGTCATTTTATATTTTGCAGCAAGCTTAGCTTTTATTTAAACTGTTTACCTTTATATTTTAAACATAACAAGATACTTTAAAAGAGCCAAGAAGAGTCAAATGCAATTCTTTGTTTACTTTTAAGCAAAAATAAAAGGAGTTTTCTAAAATAGCATTAACTTCCAATCATCTTTATCCAGAAACATGGCATTCCTAAGTTTAAATGTCTAGAATATCATCCCCAAAAGATAAATTCGGTGTCGTACTCTTCGTTGACACAACATAGCACACTACGACAGAATGACAAATATTTTAACACGCAATCCCTGCATTTTTGTTCACGTGAAGATACGTTTTCCTTTCCCTTCTTCTGCAAGATATTCTGAAAATAACTAAATATGGGGTGCTTACTAATTGAATGCTGCTTGACAACTGCAAGAATTCCCTTTCCCTCTGCAATGTCGTGATCAAGCTACCTCGTGCGCAAGGTATTCTCATGACCTTCGCTTGACAAAGTAATCTGCCAAACTGTCTACAAACGTCACATCAGTTCTGCAGATATTGATCTTGGAATGCTAAGCTTCCCACCTATGCACCCATTGCTGGGTGAGGGAAATACCTGGTCGGAGTGATTGTCACCATGTACCCCCCAAAAAAGGAATCGCGAGAGAAGGGCGAGAATGATGGAATATAGGATTTTTCAGATCGCTCTGTATGCTGCATTTCAGCAATGTTACATGATATATTTTGGTGATTATGTAAGCATTTGGGATATTTTCCGTAATTAGTTGCATTTTTAGACGAGAGAATTCACATTTATGTATATGATATTTATGTTATAAATAAGCGATATTTATCAGGCTAAAAACATACAAAATGGATTTTTTTATTTTATTTATTTATTTTTGAATGATTGTCACCACGTACCCAAAAAAGGAATCGCGAGAGAGGAGCGAGAATGATGGAATGTAGGATTTTTCAGATCGCTCTGCATGCTGCATTTCAGCAATGACTGTTACATGATATATTTAGGTGATTACGTAAAAATTTGAGATATTTTCCCTCATTAGTTGCATTTTTAGACAAAAGAATTCATGTTTATGTAGTTACAAAACATCGCGATATTTATTAGACAAAAACTGCACAAAGTTCTTTTTTTTTTTTTTTTTTTTTTTGAATGATTGTCACAATGTACCCAAAAAAAGGAATCGCGAGAGAGGGCCGAGAATGATGTAATATAGGATTTTTCGGATCACTCTCTGCATTGCTGCATTTCAGCAATGAATTCGTGTTACGTGATGTATTTTGGTGATTATGTAAGCATTTGGGATATTTATTATTATTTTATTTTTTATGGTCAATTTTTGGTTATTTACATTGCGAAAGTCGATTTGTAGCAACTGATTTTATTCACAGTGCGCTAGCTTTTAACACATAAAATATAAAATTAAGCATATTTTAGAAATATTTTGAGAACCAAGAAAAAGACTCTTTTAAGAAGAGTACACAGACAAAAGGGGTTAAAAATATTAATTTCCTTAAGAGATATTTTTAATGTATTAATGCATAAAACCCACTACATTGATTTTTCATTATAACGTCCGTTATAGTGAAGGTCTTTATAGCGAATTCATACTGTATAATAATCATTATTTTGGTTGCATTTATCAATTTTCACGTTAAATATGTCTTACTTTAAATTATGACAAACCATTCCTATTATTTTTTTAAAACTGCAAATTATCGTCAATGTATAAAGTTCTAAAATGAGAAAATTAATAAATATGTCATAAGATCACAATAATAAATAATTACAGCTCAAACTGAATATTATTACTTAAAAAAAAAAAAAAAAAAAAAAAAAAAAAAAAAAAAAAAAATTATCCGACAAATTTTTGACAGATAAAAAAATATAATAAGAAATACATATTGATCTATTTTTATCCCTTTAACTTTTGGGTACCTTATCTCCTAATGGAGTTAGAATTTAATGGACGTACGAGAATCATTAATTCAGGAAAATGGCTAGTGTCATCAGCGAGTCATGCATATTTTTTCTCGTTTAGGTTTGACAAATGTTATTTTTTCCCCGTTATACAGCCTGGAATCTTTTTTAAGATTTTATAAATGTATTTCAGTAAAGTTAAGAATGGATTAGTGTGTGTGAAGGGTAGTAGATTTTGAAGTTTGGATATAAAATAAATGACGAATTGGAGTTTTGGACACAAGCAATCACTTTATTAAAAAAAAAAAAAAAAAAGAATGACATATGAAAAAAAATGTAACTAAATCGTGAAAAATTGAAAAAAATATGTGTGTGTGTAGTTATTAAACATTGCACAGTTGAATAATTATGTAAAAAGACAGAAAAGAAATATAGATTATCGCTTAAATTTCTCTAGTTCAATGTTAAAAGCATTTTATAAAGGTTCTCAGTTATTGGTTGAACGATTTTTCTATAGACTAGTAGAAATCTTAAAAGCATAGCTTTATTATATAACTGTCATATCAAATGAATTAGTAGAACTATACATATATAATATGTTACTTAGATATAAAATTTTACATTCATGATACAATACATCTAAGGAATTCCAAGCGTAACAGAGGGGAAATTGCACAAGTATTTTACCATTTAAATACATACTAATTTTTCCAAAGTTAAAAATTTTCTGTTAATATATGGAACAGAGCTTAGTTAATTATAAACGATGAAAAAGTTTAATTATTTAGTGATAAATTAATTAAAATGGTATGTAACAAAACAAAACAAAGGGGACAAAAAAAAAAAAAAAAAAAAAAAAAAAAAAAAAAAAAAAACGCATTTTTGACGTGCATTACAATTTATATAATACTCAGTGATTTGAAAATTGCAAAAAATAAATTAAATTTATTTTTTAAGTAAAGACATATCAAGATAAAATAATTACCTGTCAGATTGTTTAAATAGAAAACACATTTTATTTAAATGAAATTAATAGAATGCAACAGAGAGGACATCTTACAAATTCAGTGATCATATTTTCAATACAATATCATTATTGAAGGTGACGTTTTGATTATTTAATGTTGAAATTGATAGTACTTGTTTTATTTCAGACAAGTGAACACATCTTTATAATTATATTTAAATGTTTTCAGTCCACTAGACCGACTTAAAAATACAACATGGACATTGTCAATTTCTTTTAACACAGGGAATTCCTTTTTTAATTTATCAAAGAGGATTTCATTGAAAGTGTGGATTGCATATTTGTCATGCTGCATACAGTCACTGGCTATGACATAACTCCTAATTTCTTTTTCTTCCAAGAGATTGCTCTTTTGGAGCCAAGAAACAGCAGTATACAAAGAACACGGTTTGTGAGTCCAATGTGCTGATGATTGTATCTCATTTTGTGTGACAAAAGTAAAGTTTTTGCTTAAATCTACTTGTAAGTTCAAGTTTTTTGTTTTATCAAAAATCTTGTTACTAGATTGTTTACTTTGTTTTGGTAACAAAACATCAGATTCACAAAGTTTGCTTAAAACAGCGCCACGTTTTCTTGGGGATATAGGTAGTGCACACTTAGCTTTCTTTGCAGCTTTTACCAATGTCTGGTGAGTATTATAAGGTGAATATTCATCTTGAATTTCTGCTGAAATTACTTGTGTCTTTTTATTTTCCCTTTGTCTTCGTTTTTTTATTTTATCATTTTCTCTGTCAATTTTTTTCTTCAAAATACTTCTATTATCATAAACTTTTTTCTTATATTCTCTGTATTTTTTCTTAAATAAATCTTATTTTTCTTTAGACATTCTAGCTCTATATTCTTTCATTCTTTCTGCTTCTGTTTTCCCCATTGATAAATTAATCAAAAACTAGTTAGCTTACAATATATACTTTTTATCAAATAAAAATGACACAATTCACTATGAGTTTGCAGGCACAAGCAATGGAGGAACTGTTTTGAACTAGTTGAAACAGGATCACTCTACTCCTGAAAACATTCTAGGACATTCTCAACGTTGCTTATTTCTAATCTGAGTGGTTGTGAACAAATTAGAGGTCTGCACGGACCCGGGCTTGGCCAGTACCCGGTCCGGCAGATTTAGAATAGTTTTTTCAACGGGCCGGGACGGCAAAAAAATTGAACGGGCCCTACGGGCCGGGCCGATAAAATAATTTTCGGCCTTCCGGCCCGTTTGCAAGATTTAAGCAGATACAATAAAATATGAGCTATTTTTAACGAAATGGTTTTAACGAGAATAAGTATAAATGTGCGTCACGAGCCATACTAGTTTGACAGCATTAGTATAAAAATGTATAGTGTAGAGATCGGCATCGGACAGTTACATTGTGCGTAACCCGTTTTAATATTTTTTTTAGCTGACTCATGTCGGGCCGAGATCAAGCTTGCATTATTTTTCTACATGTAGACTAGCCGGACCGAAACTAGACTTAATTGTTCTCAAGATCTGTAGGGCGGACAACATGATTTGTAAAATTATTAACAGCGATAAAGAAATTATGTTAGCTTAATCTTTGGATATATACTTCTTGATGGTTTTTAAATTAATTTATCAATGATGCGAAAGTTTGACATTTTCTGATTAATTTTAAATTGTAAAAGTATAAAAGTGATAAGCCTGACTATTGAAGGGATTTGGAATCGAATAGAGTTTTTCATTTTTGGTAAATAAAATATTTGTGTAACCTTGTTGAGTTATATAATAGTTTCTCAAATGATTGCAGGTTTTTCTCCCTTCCCATGCTATCACTTCCGGAAATTCTATTCAAAACACTAACTTTGACAGTATTTTATTTGCTTGCAGTATTCTTAAATTGCTTGTATCAAAAAATGGATAACGCCATTCAATTACATAGTTTCTGAATAAAGATACCCGCTAAACTTATGCGTTTCTGAGAAAAAAATTAATTTAAAAATATATCAGAAAGGAGCTTCTTTGAATTTAAGAATAAATTTGGATTTAAAATCTTTAATAAAATGATATAGAAATATTTTTATAAATCTTCGTTTATTAAACAGCTTCAAAAGTTACGATGTTTTTAACTTACTTTCTTTTTTCTTTTATTCTAAGCCATATTAGTTTTTTAATGAATCTTTATTCGAATGTTGAAAGCCTAAATATCTAAGTAATCATTGATGCTGTTAATGTGTATTTCCAGTAAAATATACTGCAACGTTCCATAGATATGTATGCAGTATTCTTTTAAGAAATCTTAATTATATGATAAAAATCTGAATTTTTTGGAAATTGTAGAAATTGTAACGGGCCGGGCCTGGTTTTACTGATTTCTGTACGGGCCGGGCCTAAAATATAAAAATTTAAACGGGCCGAACATTTGAGTTTAACAACGGGCCGGCTCGGGCCGAAATAATTTTCCTACGGGCCGGGCCGGGCTCGGGCCTGGAAATTCCGGCCCATGCAGACCCGTAGAACAAATCAATCAGATTTGTTCAGAAACATGTGTAGCAGAGGGGATATTTAGCTTATGTCTCCTCTGTTAAATCCCCTCTGTTACACATGTATTAAAAAAATTTTTGAATATATTTTCAAAATTACTACATAATATGATTACACAAATGATGATTATTGTAAACACTTTTTATTAAATTTAAAACTTTTTTACATAATGAATAAAATAAACTTTTTTTAAAAAATGTAACAGAGGGGACAAATAATAATTGTGAATAACTTTATTTTAAAGAAGTAAGAAAAAAAATTGTATGTGAAGATTAGTACTGTCAAATTATGATTAAGAACCTTTAAACGTATTATATAAATGAAAAAAAATATATAATCACCATATTTTTAATGAATATTTGATCTTTTAAAAAGTCATATTTTTAACATTATAAATCTAAATCATTAAATGCCTATTAATCATAAATTTTAAATATAACCATACATATTTTTAAAAAATAACTATTAAATCCATTAAATGTAATAAATTGCCTTTAAAATGACATTTAATACTTGAAGATAACATTAAGATGAAAAATTCAGTACTGGTTTCAGTTGGCATGGAATTCGCCATTTACACTGTAATATTTTTATATTATATTTATTCTGGTTAGCATAAAAAGTCTCCAAACATAAAGCATCCACCATTAGCATCGTTCATTGCGAAAAAACAACAAATCGACGTTATATATTTAATAATCCTCGTTTTTAAGAAAATATCGTTTTGAGCTCAATTAGTGATTGACAGTCTATGTTCCCGGCACAAATAATAAATACATTAATATTATCAGTACGGAATATGAGATAAGAGCAAAAATTTAGGCACGAGAAATATTAATTCGGAAAAATATTAAAATTCATCAGCGATTCAATCATATTTTTAATTGCTTAGATCTGACAAGTGTACCTCTAACAATAGATGTGCCATTGTAAATACAGCAGTATATATAAATATCTCTCTCCTTAAATTAGTAATAAGATATAAAGGATTGATATTGCTATTGAGACAAACAATCATTTTCAAAATGACTCCTTTTTAACCGAACACCAATGATCAGTATGTAAAACTATGTTTCTAAATCTTTTAAAATTAATTTATTTTTAAACTGGTGTGCATTATCTTTTGTTTTAGAATAATCTGCCCCCAGAGAACTATCATCTATTTGAATAGTGAAACATTAGACTCCAGAGACAAGCATAGTTCTAAACGGAAATTCTAGTTAAATGAATTAATGAATTCTTAACATAAACTAAAAGAAAAAGTAATTACTTTCCGGAGTCTCATCCTTGTCATGGAGACAAAACGCCATATGAAACCTGTAAATAATCCAGACTACATGAAGAAATCCGATTACACTATGCACTTTAATGTAATTCCATGTGTTCTAATTCAGTATCGTTTTACCACTATTGTTGTAAGATTGATAGAGTGAAAAAGACTTTTACTGGCACACGTTGAGGGAGATCAAGATACTTCCTTGTAGCAGGAAGCTGTTGTGAGTCAAGGAAGATACGAGGAATTTGAACAGGATTGACCTTTTGTAAGCATTTTTAACTAAATAAACCACGTAAATACAGTCACAGCATAAAAAATCTAGATATTTGCGATTTTAGATGTTTTGTTAAATATCTAAAAATATACATAAGGGATAACTTCGAAACTACATATACATAAAACAAAATAGTACAAGTCATATATTTTCGCGAAGATTTTTTTCTGAAATCTCATTGGGAACCGTCAACAAATTGACAAAGAACGAATGTGTTTTGGATAACCTTGTCAAAACTAATGTAGCAAAAGCGCCCAAACTGTAGATTATGATTAAGTGAATTATTACAATAAACTGTGTTCATTTTTATGAACATAGCATGCATACTCGTAGAAAAATTAAGATTTATATAAAAACGGTCCAAAATGTTATCAAGTTGTTATCAAATTTTTTGCGTATAATTTGCAAAGTTCTTTATAAAAAACAATATTATTTTCAGAAAATATGATAATCAATATAATATACATAACACCCTGTAATCGAAATTAAAAAATATTAATAATTGTATGAAAAATAAGCTGGTTTATTAACTAAATTTACTCTGCGCATGCGTCAACTCTATAATATTTCATTTGCATATTGTGTTAGCTAAATGTATAGAGCAACTTTTGTCAAAGTTTCAAAATCATAGCTTGAAAATTCTGAAAATTATCGTCGAAAGAATAAGATCAAAATCCGTTATTACCAAAATGAAGCAAAAAGATGAGGAGCTGCATCCAAAAACAGTAATACGTGCAAATATTGTGTGGACACTAATCAATGGAATATAGATACAGCCCCTCATTTTTTGTTTCATTTTCGGAATAACGGATTTTGATCTTATTCTTTCGACGATAATTTTCGGAATTTTAAAGCTATGATTTTGAAACTTTCATAAAAGTTGTTCTATACATTTAGCTAACACAATATGCAAAGGAAATTTTTATAGAGTTGACGCATGCGCAGTGAAAATTTAGTTAATAAGCCTACTTATTTTTCATACAATTATTAATTTTTTTTCATTTTGATTAAAGGATGTCAGGTACAATGTTATTTCTCATATTTTCTGGAAAGAACATTGTTTTATATTAAAAACTCTGCAAATTATAACCAAAAAACTTGGCAAAATTTGTGATCGTTTTTATAAAAACCTTAATTTTTCTTACGACTATACATGCTATACGCATAAAAATGAACACAGTTTATTACCATAAGCCATTTAATCATAATCTGTAGTTGGAAGCTTTTGCTACGTTAGTTTTGACGAAAGATATTCGTTCTTTTTCAATTTTTTGATGATCCCCTATTGGATTTTTGGGGAAATCTTCGCGAAAATATATGATCTGTACTACTTTGTTTATACATCTGGAGTTTCAGAGTCATTCCGCATGTATATTTCTAGATAATTAACAAAACGTCTGAAATCGCAAGTGTCAAGATTTTTTTTTCTTTTTGCTGAGACTGTATTTGAAGGTAAAAGATCATAGCAAACTTTGTATAATTGACTTGCAAATGATCAAACCACGCAATAGTAAACGCATAGCGATTATTCTGAAAATAAGTAAAAATAATAAAGTATTTTTTAAAAAGTACAGCAAACGAACTAAAAAAAGGGAGATGGGGCTTGTCTTGAACACATGGTGGCAGTAAAAATTCAAAGTTTAGTCATTACTCAAAGCTACAAATGACAAGAAAGAATAAAGTTCTACAATTATCTGACAAACTATTACTTGCATCTTATCCCTAGCCCTCCAAGCGTCTTGCAAATGGGTAAAATTGTAATGTTGTTTTCTCTGCATTTTGTTTTAAATGCTAATAAAATATGATTATTTCAATATTACATAAAAAATCTCATTTAGGAATATAAATGTAACCCTTGGGTGTCTTAATCATTTTTCAATTGTTTGAAAATTCATTAAAATTTATAGAATTATAATATCTTAAACATTGCTTATATTGCAGTGAAACCTGGAGCTTAGTGTACGGAATATTACGGGCCAAACGCTTAGAGGGCTAGAGTCCTAGATCGAAACGGGTAAAGCAATTTCACCCAAACACAACCCAAACCAACGCAGATTCTGGTGGGAGTGACGATAGTTTTAAGGATTGGATTGGATTTTTCAAAAGAAAGTACTAGTATGCATTTTCCAAATAAATTTTTTACTCACTACCTATGCTTCATTTATTCATTATTATTATTTTCTATTTTAGATAATATATTTATATTTAGCAAACACTGTAGGATAGATGCATTTTTAATATAATAGATACACGAAATTTATATTTCACAAAACTTATGTTTCACAAAATATAAATTAAATCCATGTTAATATTTTAGCAGCTAAAATATTCAGCCAAGGAAAAAAAAAGTTTAGAGTCATCAGGATGAAATTGAGGCAATAAAGAGCTTAGCATTGTGATAAAATATATTGTATAAATTTTAATGTACACTACTCAAAAACATTTCAACAGCAATAAATAACATTTACACAATAAACCACACATTAGGATTTTATAAAAATGTATGTAACTTTAATCTAAATTAACCTTAAAAAAAGAAAGAAGAAACGAAAAAAAAAATGACAGGGAGAAGTTGTGAACGCATTTTACCAAATCTAATCTCTATAGTACTTTCAGAAAGCTGAAAAAATATTCAAACCACGCATTTTTGCGAAATATTTTTCGTCTCATAACATACTAAGAACTAAAACTTTGAATTTTGTAAAATTACACCTTCACTACTGCATTTTTTTCCCGCACTATCTCAAAATTTCTGCAAGTAATGGCGGAGTTTAATATTCCGATATGAACGGAGCACCATCTGCCAATTCAGAAGTTTGGAAAAAAAGAAATCAATCCACGTCTATTGCTAAGTAATTTCCAAATATAGTTGAGAATTTTTATCAGCATCTTACACATTAGAATTTTTAAACACGGGAAAACTTTTTCCCATATTTTTTTTTCTAATAATTTCTGAAACATTTTCTTATCTTTTTTACATACATAATGTTTTTTTATTCATAAGAAATTTAAGATACATTGTTACATTTTGCCTCCAATTTACTTCAGAAATTGAAACATCGAATTTTTTCCCACTTTATCATGAAATTAGACTATATCAACGAATATATTTTGAAGAATATAATGTAATATAGATGTTTCTGTGTTGGTTTGGGTTTTGTAGGACTCTACTTATCCCTTAGAACTATAAGGGGGAAATACCAATAAACCTTCAAAATTTTCATATATATATGTATAAATATATATATATGTGTGTGTGTGTGTGTGTGTGTGTGTGTGTGTGTGCTCACTTTGATCTTGTAATCAATTTTGAACAATATGCGAAAAACCGCATTAAAAATTCTCATTAGTTTACCATTTGCAGTTTTATTCAGATTACATATGTGATGTGAAATGTGATAATTAAACTTTGCGTAGCATTTATTCAAAATGACGAATTTTGCGGTGTTACTAAAAAATTATGCATGGCAAACAAAAGAAATTTTCGCAATACATTAATTTATCTATTTTCTACAAGTCAAAACCAGAAAAAGGCAAGGTTTTATATATTTCTTTTTGTTTTATAGTTTAAAAACATTCTTTAAAAAATTTAAATTTTAAAAACTAGTTTTTGAATTTAGTCAATATTTTTTTTTACAAATATTCTGGTTTTAGTATACATAGGTAACACTATTATGTGTTCATTTTTACCAAATAGTCACGCTGCTTCTGAGTTCGCTTGATGAATTTTAAGCCTATAGGTATCTAATGCATTCATATATTTAAAATATCTTTTCGGGAAATTAATACTTTTAACTTCTTTTTTTTCTCTATGTACACTTCTTAAAAGATGCTTCTTGTTTTCTTAGTTCTCAAAATATTTTTAAAATGTATACTTAATTTTACATAAGTATAAGGTGTTGAAATCTTATTCACATTTCGTCAGCTTTTAACACATAAAATATTAAATTAAACGTAAATTTTCGAAATATTTTGAGAAATAAGGAAAAAAAATCTTTTATTAATTTTCTGAGGAGATATTTTAAATATACGAATCTATTCTACGCCCATAGTCTTAGCATTAGTGAAAGGAATTCAAAAGATTATGTTTTCTCTTTGCTGTAATGTATACTATTCTATTTATAACAAGAACTTAAATTTTGATTTTATTAAATTTAGGCATCCGCGCAACATCATTTGCAGCCCTAAATTAAAATTTTTGATGAACGGGGCAACATCTGCTAATTTCGATGTTTGGAGAAAATGAATCAATCTCTGTGTAACGAAAACGGTTCTGTAATTTTCAAATTTAGTTGAAATTTTTATTAGCATCTTGCACACAAGAAATTTTTAAACGCACAAAATATTTTGTAAAGCATCATTGTGGATCATTTATTTATTTAATCTTCATATGTTATATACAGATATATATATTTACATATAAAACGTTCTTTTATATATAAGAAATTTGGAGAAAAATATATTGTTACTTTTTTCCTCCTAAGTTATCTTCACAAATTGAAACATCGATTCCCCCCCCCCCCCTCCGCCTCCGTTATCATGGTGTATGTAAATTAAAAATATGTATATTTTTCGGAGTAAAATGTAGCCTGGTTATTTATACAATGAACACGGGAAATAATATGTTCGTGCGAAATAAGAAAATATTTATTGTACTTATAAAAAATATTAATTTTAAATGGTATTTTATGGCTTGGAATACTAAACATGGTAAAAAAATTCAAAAATCAAAACGACCTTTTGTTTTTTAAATAAAGATAAAGTAATACAATAACTGTCTGAATGAATTTTAACTTTTATTAAAAAACTCTTAAATTGGATGTCTATAAAAGAATTCTCCATTTATAAATTTTAAAAGGATGAACTATGCAGTAAGCGATGTAGAGTGTTTGTTTTAAGTCACAAATAAAGAGTATCTCAGACAGTTTTAGATATGCACCAAATGCAAAATGGTGATTCTTAAGGCTCCGTTGCAGTGAAACTACCCGTTCGCGAAATCCTATTTAACCTATATGAAAACTTTGAAGCGCGATGGTTCATTGCCTAATATAGTTATCAAAATACCGTTTTCAGAAAGAAAACATCAGATGCTGACGATATGCGTTTTAACAAATGTATCCGAAATTTTAAGCATGTAAAAAAATTCCTATAAACTTTGAAATTTCCATTAAATTAAATTTTATCATCTACATAAAGATACTTAAAATATGTGTAGACAGTTTTTGAAAACGCATATCATCAGCATCTGAAGTTTACTTTCTGATGATGAAAACAGTATTTTAATAACTATCTTAGGTAATGAGTCATTGAGCTCCAAAGTTTTCCCACAGGTTAACATAAAATTTCGCGAACGAGGAAATTTAATTGCAACAGACAAAAAGAGCTCCTCGTTGCCCAGTTAGTAAGAGGTGAGCTGATCACAGACTTCTCATACAAGACATCTCAATACACTTCTCATCTTACATGAGAAGTTTCTGGAGCCGATAAATTTTATTTGTGAACATGTTGGTGCTCCTCCCCCTTGAAATCTTTTTCTATGACAGTATTGAACATCGAAGTCCTGACCGTCGGACTGATCGTATTAGTCAAGTAAAGCTTTTTCACTGGCCTCCAGGTTCACCTGACATAACGCCAAGTAAATTTTTTTCCTTTGGTACTTTATAAAAGATTATGTCATATACGTTCCGTCACTACCTTATAAATAGATACAAAGTTGAAACACAGAAATGAAGAGGCTATTGCTTTGGACTTGTTAACTAAAGTGTAGGAAGAATTCACTTTAGCTTAGATGTGCGCCGTTTATCTAAAGGTGCTTATATTGAGCATTTGTAAAAAAACTAGGTTAGTTTACCTTCAATTTGATGTATGATTTGTTGAAAATAATCTAAATTAAACTTTTGTGATATATCAATGAAACTGAGACAATTTTGTACGAACAACCAATACATTATATTTGTAAAACTGAAAAGAAATGTGAATATAATGTTTATACTCATATAAATAGATTAAGCAAAAATAACACATTTCGAATTTTGAAATCCAGCATGATTTAAATATCTTTTACAAACTCAAACTAAATACTTTTTGACACATTATTAAATTCATTTTTATTTGCAGATGTAAATAGAGCAGAAACTATTAAATCAAATACCGTTTTTTATTTTTCGCTGACAAGAAATTCAGTTTCAATAAAATTTGGTATCTTGAACCGAACTTCATCACGTGACTGTTTAATAGAAGGTTAGCATGATATAGTAATCGTTTATAACTCAAGATGCATCGTATTTACAGGTAAATGAAAAACGTTACTTTACTCCCAAATCACAATTCAATAGTTACACCCTGCAATCGTATGTTTTTCATTTAGAAATGAACCTTTGAATGTGTCAGAAAATTTCGGGCTGTTAAACGAGGAATTTAAAAAATGGTATTTAGATATAATTTACCAATTGACGAAAGTCAATTCGCATCAAGTTTATACTTTTTAATATTTATAATATATATGTATATATCTGAAAAGAAAGAAATAGCACTTACCTACAACACAAAAGTAATCCATATAATTTAATTTGTAGCTCTAAAACCGTTCTTACCTGAAAAATAAAAGAAAATTATAAATATATTTCAGATATTAGAGGATTAGAACACATATTACACATTTTATGTGAGCATTTTAATTTTAGTAACCCAATAATGACTACTGACCCTGTAGATCAAGCGAAACCTTATCCTGTAGCTGATGATATCTCACCAGACCATATTTGTTAACTTTCTTATTCTTTAACATCATTATTTACATATACATCATTACTTGCATATACATCGGTGCATACATTGTACATATACATACAATGGTGAATACAAATTTATGTAGTTAAAAAAAAAAAAAAAAAAGACTAATATTTCTGCGCGAAAATTTTAGTAATCAAAAATAGGAATGTTTATCAGCTGTGCTATTGGAATTAAAGAAAAGAACTATAGAAAAAGAATGCATTACAATATAGCAAAAACATAGCTACTTTGATAAAATTATTTTAAAATTCAGTTATCAATAAAGAAAAATTTGCAGATTTAAAGCATCTAATTTTTGAAAAATATCCTAAATTGTTATTTTATTACTTTCAAACAATCATTGGTAACCTTTTAGCATTTTTGAGAAAAAATCGATTTTATGGAAAAATCAAATAAATTGACACTTCACAATTTCGTTGTAAGTTAAAGTCCAGCATAATAAATATTTTAGTTTGGAAGCAGTATTACTTGTTATTATTAAATATATAATTTAATTTTAATTCCAACAGCTTTTTTTTTCCTGTACTGTTCCGTTTTAATAAATACGCAAAAGAGCATATCTATACTAATAAAATAACAAATCGCTCTGTCTGCGTGTGTGTGTGTGTGTGTGTGTGTGTGTGTGTGTGTGTGTGTGTGTGTGTGTGTCTGCGATGGCTAGCAAAATCTATGGGACGTACGAAGCTCAAAATTTTTATGAGAGTAGCCCAATATCTCTCCTGATGCACCTGAGCTTTAGAATTTCGAAATTCTATTTATTAACTGAGTAATTAATTAAATTCCAAAGATCAGTCTTATAAAAAATCGCCTTTTTCTTCTTTTTTTCCCTTCATTTAGTTATGGTTGGTTGGTTGCATAAAATTTTCGCATAAATAATTAAAAAAGCTGGAACAGACCTTTAAAATTCATAGACTGGCAAACTGTCAGTTTAAATGATGATTTTTTATCACAGCGGTTGTAAACCATGGAGGAAAAAGATAGGTGGTGGTGAAGTAAACCGAAAAAGGGTCGCAATATTAAACCATTTATCGCTCAAATTTTAATGTCCCAAACAAAAGCATGTGGAAGGGATTTTGTATTAAGACGAATTGAAAGGAATGAATTACAGCTGAAGCGTATTTTACGAAGTAATAGTAATTTTTTAAAATGGTCTTTTTTCTATTATATCATTTATTTTTAAAAAATGTTTGCCTTTAAAATAATTGGAATTGATATATTCGAAAAAATTAAATGTAAAAATAAAATTAAATAAAATATTGAAAACATTTGATTTGAACTAAAAATTGTATTACTAAAAGTTTTTTTTTTTTTTTTTCAGAACTTTTTAATACTTTATAACGTAGATGAAAAAATGTTTTTAATTTAACAATATATTAATAACTCTATGTCAATATATAAAATATAATTATGAAAACATTCTTTTAAAATCATGCGCGAAAACTTAAATAACAAATATTAGTCTAAAATCTAAATTTCAGAGTGCAGACGATTTTAAGACATTAATGAAAGAATGTTAACTTTTCAAGCAAAATCTTAAATGATGCTTCTATATTGATATTTCAAAGTGACGGCTAGGTTACATTTATGTTATATTTAAGTTACGGTAGGGTAATGTTAAGTCGCAGACAGATTATGGTTATGGTACAAAAATTTACGGTTAGGAATTTGTCCACAGAGTCAACATTACGCATGCTTTGATAAAAATATACACTTTTGTTAAATGGCTCTGAAATTATAATACTATATACCAATCTTTTATCATCGCGTATCGATTTCATTCACGGTATAGTCGGATTTAAGAGTAATATAATTAGTTTGAAATTCAAAATATTTCACTTGGGATTTCTATGCGAAAAAAATAATTAGTTACGTGTTTTAACAGTGATTTTTACGGGTAAATATCAACACTTTAACACGAAACTAACGCAATCGTTGGATACATGTCCCCTCCCGTGTTTCTCCTTGCTCATTTTAAGTATTTTTAGATCTTAATATTAGTTGTTGTTTTTAAAACCGATTTTTCACAAAGTCAGCTGCGACGTATTTCAGACAATGCATTTCTGCATGCTTCCAGTTAATGATAAAATCATACAAATTTCAAGTTCGTTTAATATTGTTAATACGGACCCGGGCAACGCCGGGCGGGTCAGCTAGTATATATTAAATGTTACGATATTTTTAATCTTCTTAAAATTTTACGAAACAACATGTTTGTTGCATTTCAAAACATTGTTTGTAAAATGTCATAGTAGACTTAATATTTTACGTGTACTTTAAAGAATCAAACTTCATTCTTAGTTAAGACAAAGAACAAAATATGTATTTATAATATTAAAAATTAGAGGAAACAGGAAACAGTGTTATGCTTTGGAAGAACGCATTCAATTAATATCTTATATTTTCGTATAGATTAAAAAAATCCTTTGCATACAAAGCATGTATTTCACACACATTTCATTAACTGTTAGTTTATTACTTCTAGATAAACAAAAGTTTGCTCTTAACTTTATTGACATCGAATTATTAACAGAAAAGATAAATCTACAAAAGTTTCAGCAATAAAATTATATTTTTAACAGAGAATATTAAGTAGGATTGTTAATACTTCACACAGTTTTATTTTAAACACAGTTTTATTTTAAATATTTTAACCTGTGAGTAGTAAATAATAGTTTATGCATATTTAAATGAGTTCAAAAGCATAATTGTTTTCAATTGTGACATTCAGTTTTAAGGCAATCTCAAAAAATCTCCGTTCAACATTGTAAAGCATTTTCCGACACATTTTTAAACATTATTACCATAATATTTGCATGCTTTACTAAAGTAATTTGTGATGGCACAATTTTTTTTCCAATTTTTGATAAATACAATCAAACTTCGGTAATATGAACACACTTAGCGTGAATTGAATTGAACATAAATTGTTTCCACAGTTCCCTATAAAGACGAATACAAAGATTTGATACTGATAACATGAATTACTGTTAAAATGAACAACATTTTGATTGCGCTTGAGCTTCATGTTGAATGTATATCTAAAGAAAGTTATAATCGAACGTTATAACCGATTATTGTTTCCAAAACATTATTTATTTATTTATTTATTTTCTGTAACTTTCTTGCACTGTCAGTTCCAGTATCCTGTTCAAACGCTAATTTTGACAGCATTATTTAATAAAATCTTCCGATTTTTCTGAAAAAAGAAAAAGAAAAACGTTCGATTACATAGCTTCCAAAAAAGAGTATCTAGCAATAGATACGTTTACTAACAAATTTAAAAAATGTGTGGATAAGTAGCCAGTGAGATGTTGAGAATAAATATATCATCCATTACAATGTTTTTTCACAACTATTCAATTCTTTTCCAGTTACATAAAATCCAATATTATATCTTATTTTTATTTTAATTATGATATTTTTTAATAAAATTTATTTAAATATATTTCATTGATTATCTATAAAAATTAAATATTTATATTGTTACTAATCATTTATATTTAATTAAACATTGTATTTAAAAACAAATAACGGCTAATACTGTTTATCAAATTAAAAAATACACAATCGAACAGAAAATTGAGAGTAATAATACAACAAAAATTCTTCAATTCAGATAACATTACCTTATATTTTAGCTACTGATAATGAAAAATCCTTAGTTTTAAAACATCTATTTTCGGCAAATTTCGTAAACAGTTATTTTATTATTTCTAACAATTAAAAGTGGGCTCTTGCAGATAAAATTATCGACAGAAAACCGATATCTGGAAAGATTTCCGCAATCAGAGTATGCTTCACTACACAAAATAAGTCGTTCACTATTGTATGAAACATTTTAAAACTGTACAACTAGCTGATATGTATTTTTAGAGTTCCGTACTTAAGACGAAAGTTTACCTGAAAATTAGTCAGAATGTCTATTTTCTTTTTATTACTATTATTATTAAATAAATGTATGATCTTGGCTAAAAAACGTATGTAATTATTAATTTAGTATATGTTTAATTAAATTTGTATGAATCTCATGAAATTAATTTGCTTAGGTTTATAGGAAGAAGACTTATTGTATTTTACAAAATTGAATGTTATATGACAAATTTTAAAAGAATAGCAGTTTCTTTCATTTCTTCCACTTAGAAGAAATCCATTTCTTCTGGCTGTTTTTTTACTGAGGAATAAACTGGCCAACCCTGTCTAAAAGTTTAATTAAATACTTCATTGATTATCTATAAAAGTTAAATATTCATGCTGTTATTAATTATTAACATTTAATTAAACATTGTATTAAAAAATAACGCCTGATTATATATATATATATTCTTTAATTCAGATAACATTGCCTTATATTTTAGTTACTGATAATGAAAAATCCTTAGTTTTTAAAACATCTATTTTCGGCAAAACTCGTAAACAGTTATTTTATTATTTCTAAAAATCAAAAGTGGGCTCTTGTGGATAAAATTATCGACAGAAAACCGATATCTGCAAAGATTTCCGCAATCAGAGTATGCTTCACTATACAAAATAAGTCGTTCACTATTGTATGAAACATTTTAAAACTGTACTCATCCCGTTTCACTGCGAGATAAGGAAAATTTCGCTGGCTTTCGCAGAGTTTTGTATATTAGTAATATTTCTTTAGAAATTATTCGAGCATGCAATCATGGGAAAAGTTTTAGCTAAAGAGGGCTGCAGGATTCAAAAGCATTTCAGTCAATCAATAACGAAATATTGGTTAAATTTTTCAGCTTTCGTTGTATGTAGCTCTGGTTATTGCGAATTTAAAATAATGTTATATTTGAAATCAATATCTAAGGGAAAATATTCAACAAAAATATCTAAAACGCAAGTTTTAAAATGTATTTATTGATTTTAAACGCAATAAATACGAAGCACATCTGAAAAAAGAAAATATATTTATTTTATGCCAATTTTTGAATTCGTTTTTTTATTCCCTGGAGTAACTGCTGCTGACTTTATTACAAATAACAAACGATGAATACAACTAGCGATGTTTTTTAAGGTTCCGTACTTAAGAAGAAAGTTTACATGAAAATTAGTCAGAATGTATATTTCCTTTTTATTATTATTATTAAAATTAAAATTTTAATATAAAATTTTATTATTATTATATATAATTGTGAATATTTTGACACTTTATTTTTATTCACACAGTAATTATATCGCAAGATATTATAAATTTTATTAATACGATCAGCGCAATTCCCCACACAAATGAAAACTTTAAACGTCTCTTTTTCAATATTCACACTTTCTTCACTTTCATGTTTTCAAAATGAAAAGCTTTTTTTTCTATTTGAGATACAGATTTATTTATTTATTTTTCTGCATATTTTCTTTCTTATATATGTAATAAATATGAATGTAATATTAGCCTTCAGTTTTTTTTTTTTTTTTTTTTTTTTTTTTTTTTTTTTTAATAAATGTATATAAAGATGCGTTAGATTTCATCATTTTACATTGCATCTAACATAAAATATAATTACATTAAATATGAATATATTTAATGCAAAAATTCATACATATTCTTGTGAATACAAGAAAGAAAAATGTAATATCTTTATTTGGGCAAAAATATTATTTGAAAAAGCAGTTAGAATTAAAAAAAATAATAATAATTTTTTGTAAAACATTTTGAAATATTTAATTCAATATGCAATTAAGGCTGTTTTCAAAACAAAAGGAGCAATTTTATGATGTAAGTTTTAATTTCTTTTTGTTCGGAAATGCATGAAACTAGTTGTTCAAAAATTTACTTAATAAATCAGTTTTCCTTCCACAAATAAAAATAATAATACTTGTTGTCTTTGAAATTTTAAATACAACGTTAACAATTTAAAAAATACAGTGTCATTTTGTATGTTTAAGCCCCACACTAGGCACAGAAAAAACCCCGATAATAATGCTAAGTCTATGGGGGCGTTCTTTCCAAATATCTCGCTTAAATTTTATACAAGATTTTTTTTTGCATAGGATAGCTGAGGAAGATCCACAACCGGCCTAGTTTTTACTTTTTCAGTTTTGGTTTCAGATATATATATATATTTTAAGTTACTTTAACTTTCAAAACCGGTTCTGAAATTAAAACTATCATAATATTAAAAATATATAAGCAAAATTGAAAAAGTAAAAACTAGGTCGGTTATTGATCGTCCTCAACTATCCTATGCAAAAACAATCATGTACAAATATTAAAATTTGAGCGAAATATTTGAAAAGCACAATCCATAAACTTTACATTATCATCTGGGTCTTTTTCTATGCCTAGTGCTGCGCCTTAAAGTACGATAGTTTTAAAATGTATTACTATTCTTCATTCTTTGTTATTACGCACTTCAGAACTAGTAATTTCGTTATTAAATTATTTATATAAATAATATAATAAAGAGCCGCTTTTGGAATCACAGACACTATATATATTTTTCCTTTTTCACATTCCTACATTTTCTGCTTCATTTGCGGCGAGAAATAATGTTTAATTAACCTATTAAAAGCATAACAGACTCCATTGATTGTAATAAACATTGCACAATTCTTTATTCAATACAATATCTTTATTTAATTTGTCAAATAAATATACATTTTTTTTTTTTTAACCCGATACGATTATACAAAACCTTAATTTAATTATACATTCTAAATTAACGTAATAAATCTTATAATAAGATTTTTTTAAAGTAATTAAAACGAGTTTTTCTTAAAAATGGTATTATAAATTACTTTAGCCTAGTGTCACATTCATGTAGATACATTTTTTTTAAATCCCCGCTTTAGGTACTGAGAAAATTAATTATTATTTAAAGTGTTTCTTCTTTTTCTATTCAGAAATAATTTTCCGTAATGATGAACTTTATTCAATAAAATAATTAATGAATGAAATACAAAAATTAATAATGTCAGACTATAATTAGAAAAAATTACTGATAATATCTGCGCTATTCATTTTAGAATTAAAGAGAAGTAATGATGTTGTTGGATAGCTACATTTGTTCTATATTCTTCGAAATAACTATATCTGCATACAATTGGTGCAACATACTATATTGCAAAAGAAGTTTTTATTTCGAATCAACATCTAACAATTAATTAGATCTGAAAAGCAACAATAAGTAAAGTAGATAACACTGCTTCTCTTTCAAAAATTAATGAGTTAAAATTCACCTAAAGGATTACATAGTAAAATATTGCAGAAGCATTTCGTGATAATAGAAGAAATTTTTCGAATAGCCTCGCAGTTATCCACCGTTCTCAAAAACCTTCAGTTTACCTTCAGAAAATCTAAGGTTGATTATACTTTTTTTCAGCGAGATAGTTTAATCACTTAACTTGAAATTTTTTTAAAGTAGACAAATCCTGTTTCAAGATTTGAACAGGTTTCTGAAACACTTTTAATGACACTAGTAAAATTTCCATGAATTTCTTTATTGAATTATTTATATTAGTAATATAATAAAGGACCACGTTTTTAATCACAGGCACTATATATATTTTATTTTTCAAATTTCTTCATTTTCCTACTTCATTTGCGGCAAGAAATAATGTTTAATTAACCTATTAAAACCATATCAGGCTCCATTGATTGTAATGAAAGTTGCATAAGTCTTTATTCAATGCAATATCTTTATTTAATTTGTCAAATGAATATATATATATTTTTTAACCCGATACGATTATACAAAATCTTAATTTAATTATAACACCAAATTAACGTAATAAATCTTATGAGATTTTTTTAAAAATGTAATTAAAACGAGGTTTTTCTTTGAAATAGTATTATAAATTACTGTAGTCTCGTGTAACATTCATGTAGATACATTTTTTTTTTTTAAATACCCGCTTTAGCTACTGAGAAAATTAATTACTATTTAAAGTGTTCCATCTTTTTCTATTCAGAAATAATTTTCCGTAGTATGGATTTAATTCAATTAAATCGTTAATGAATGAAAAGCGAAATTTAATAATGTCTGAATATAATTAGGAAAATTTACAGATAAAATATGTGCTATTTATTTTAGAATTAAAGAGAAGTAGTGATGTCGTCGAATAGCAACATTTGTTCTATATTCTTTGAAATAGCTTTGTCTACATACAATTGGTGAAACATACTATACTGCAATAGAAAAAAGTTTATTTATTTATTTATTTTTTTTTTCCTAAATCTGCATCTAACAATTAGATCTGAAAAACATTCACAAGTATAGTATGTAAAAAATTTTTGGATCACATTTCAGTGTTTCCTCTTTTGTGAATTAATGAGTTTAATTCATCAAAAGGATTAGACAGTAAAATATTGCAGAAGTGTAAAGAAAATTTTCGAATAACCTCGTAGTTATCCACCACTCTGAAAAACCTTCAGTTTACCATCCGAAAATTTAAGGTTTATTAAACTATGTGCGCACTGACTAGTTTAGTCACTTCACTTGAAATTTTTTTTAAGTAGACGTACGCTGTATAAAGATTATGATTAGAATAAGTTTCTGAAACACTTCTATGACACTAGTAACATCTCTATGAATTTCGTTATTGAATTATTTATATTTGTAATGTAATAAAGGACCACTTTTTTAATCACAGGCACGATATATTTTATTTTTCACATTTCTACAATTTTCTGCTTCATTTGCGACAAGTAATAATGTTTAATTAACTTATTAAAAGCATACCAGGCTCCATTAATTGTAATAAACGTTGCACAATTCTTTATTCAATGCAATATTTTTATTTAATTTGTCAAAGAAAGATATTTTTTCTTTTTCCCGATACGATTGTATAAAATCACTATTTAATTAAACATACTAAATTAATGTAATAAATCTTATGATAAGATTTTTTTAAAATGCAATTAAAACGAGGATTTTCTTTGAAATAGTATTATAAATTACTTTAGTCTCGTGTCACATTCATGCAGATATATTTTTAAAAAAATCCTAGCTTTACCTACTGTGAAAATTATTATTTAAAGTGTTCCTTCTTTTTCAATTCAGAAATAACTTTTCGTAGTGATGGACTTTATTCAATTAAATCGTTAATGAATGAAATATAAAATTTAATAATGTCAGACTATAATTAGAAAAATTTACAGATAAAATCTGCGCTATTCATTTTAGAATTAAAGGGAAGTAATGATGTTCTCGTAAAGCCACATTTGTTCTGTATTCTTTGAAAAAACTTTGCCTAATAATTTTGGTGCAGTATATTATGCTGCAAAAGAAAGACGTTTTTTTTTTTCTAATCAGCATCTAACAATTAATTAAATCTGATAAATAACCATAAATAAAGAACACAACATTACTTTGGAACACATATCAGTGTTTTCTCTTTTACGAAATTCGAAATGATTACACTGTAAAATATTGCAGAAACGTTTCGTGGCAATACATTTTTTTTTTTTTTTTTTTTTTTGAATAATTTCGTAGTTATCCACCAACTTGAAAAACCTTCAGACATCAAATGTTTCGTGTATGTCATACTTAAGAATTAAATATTCTTTAATAATTAAGTGAGTTTAATAATAACTTTGCATTTTCATAAAAATAGATAAAAGACGAAAAATAGAAAAGTACTATTTTAAACCAGAGACCATGTTACCAATAAAGAGAGAAACTTTTGGTTAAATCAAAAATAATATCGATGTAAAATGACATCCTCCTCCCCCTAGAGATATCTTACGAATATCATGTGCCAGACACCTTCCCTTCGCCTAAAAGTATAACGTTATGTATACACTGTCCCTTACGGTTGATTATCTATCTGCACGATGAATATGTGCCACCCATGCAAAACTTTCTATTTAAAAAAAAAAAAAAAAAAAAAAATGCGTAACATTAGATTTTTGCATCGAGTCAGCTTAAACTCTAACTACTGTTAACCTACCCGACTCGAAAAACAATAGCTTGAAAAACAATAAGGTTAAATTCAGTTTTCATAATTTCTTTAACTTTATCTGGAAAATTTTCAGCAATTTTTTTACAATGTGATATTTAAACTAAGCTCACTCAATATTTTTTCTTTCAAGTTATAAAAAATGATTGTCCCATTAAAGTCACATGGAGAATTTTCATCACTTTTCACAGTGGTTACTTCACAGTAGGGTCTCTTACCATTTGACAAAGTCTTGTGACAGAAAGTGACCATGTGACTTTAATGTGTCATTATTTGGTTATTCATAATAATGCAACATTCACAATGACTTTGAAATTGAGCCTCCAAATGACAGTCACATGAGAGTCTCAATAAAACGAAACTGTAAAGTCACCTGGTGACTCGTCACAAAACAGCAGTCACAGTTCGCAGTGACCTAACAGTGGAGTCGCATATAGTAGTCATTTGAGACTCATAAAAGAAACGTATGGAATTTCCTATTGTTTGTTTCGCCGTAGTGACTATGACTCTTGTGACCATGTGTGACCTGAATGAAATGTTATATGGACTAGCTGTTATGCAGGGATAGTAATTATTCGAATTATATTACTTCCTGTTGAATATTCGCGTGAAAATTATCGCTTGAAAATCCCTTCGTCCTTAAATTTTGCACACCAGTGTATACAGTCATGGCACAACTGTGCTGCTTAAATCTAGCATTTTTAAAACATTACCATTACATAAGAATTATTCAACAGTGTGGTATCTTGTCAGTACACACTTTTTATTTAAATCCGAGTTTAAAATTTATGTACCACTTCAAACCAATACAAAATCAAATATTACCTCTATGAAATAAAACTTTAAATATAGTAACACATTTTTTCCTAGAGCTAATGAATGGAGTTTTAAAATTGAACTTATTTTAATTTAAATTAATTTGGACTCTAATACTTTGTTTAAATAAATGCAGTAAAATAGAAAAACAAAAAAAGTAGGTTTTGTCCGTGTATATTTAATATCATTCTACGTGCATAAAAGATAAAATCAAAACTTATTATGTAATTAAAAGATTTTTTAATCACATTGAAATGTTTTTAATATCTACCACTCAAGTATTTTTAAAAAGCCATTTTATTATTAAAATTCATAACATCATGTCAATATACTCCTGTTAACAACATAAAAAAATTGCTTGCATATAAAAATAGGATCAATTTAACACTTTTTTTACGCCAAACTTTATTTTTTTAAAATTTAATTATAAATATTTAAAAATTAATATGTCATATGACAAGAAAATTGATGAAGTGCATACACACTTTAAATATCTTTGGCTTGTTCATTTGTTTATTTTGTATATGCATTTAACAAATGCTATTTACATTTTGAAAAACTGTAAAAAATTTAGTATTTGCATTAAAAAAGAAAAAAAAATCCATAACGGATCATTTTGAACGAGAAAAAAAGGATGTAAGAAATATATTTACATTCATCAATTACATTTTAAATATTCTTCAGATATAATATGACATAATAAATTATCTTTGTATAGCATTATTAACGATCGCTGTATGAATAATAAATGATATATTGAGTAGCATGATAAATTGTCATTGCATATCAGACTAAGAAGAAAAAATATTATAGATACAGGCTTCTTAATGGTTAGGTGACATTTGAATAAAATCTTCGCTAACAATTTTTTCAGTACTGAATCAGAATAATCGATAAAATGTGTTTATAATTATTCTTTTTTTTTTTTTTTTTTTTTTTTTTTTTTTTTACGGTTGGGGACAAAGGGAGTGGAGGTGGGAGATTGCGAGGGGGCAGGTCTTTAGGAAAAATTACAAGAATATTGTTTTTCAGCAAATGTAAAGTTTTCTATATGTATGTTTTCTATGTATATATATGTAGGCATTCTTCTGAAAATGGTACTTGAGGGAGTTGCTAATATGTGTTAACAAATATAAATTTAAAATTAATAGACGCTGCCTCTTCCCCCCTCAAAAAAAGAAAAATGTTTAAATATTAATAGTCTAAATTCCCATAGTTAAAAAAAATTAAAGTCTCTAAATAAGCTAATAATCTGCAAAACCTATTTTTCTGTTTATTGTACATCACATTAGATCAAATAATTATGAAAATTACATAGTTTCATGGCTGCGTGTCTGGAAAACATTTTGAAAACTCAAATGAATTTTTGAGAAAATCAATATTGATGCTGCTATATTTTAGTTTCATTAAAAAATCCTGCTATGTAGAAATAGGTATTAAAATGCAAAAAACAGTTTAGTTTTTATAAGGAAAAGAACCAAGGTAATATTTACACTTATACTGTCAAAAATTTTGTTTTAGGTCAAATTTCCAAATGCGACTGCACAAGAAAATAAAAAATACAACTGTCATGAGAAAATCACTTGTGAATCATGATGTAATTAATTTATAAAATAAATAAATAAATAAATACTGTTCGATTTCTAATATCTTTAATAATCATGCCTGCAAACTTTATGCTTTTATGATTTAAAATAGTCAAAAAGTTCTACGATTAATTATTTTACGAAATATTATTTCTACGACTGTCTTAAGTTCTTTAAAAAGAGCATCTGTATATTGCACTCACACAGTAAAAATATTTATAAATGAAATATAATTTATGTGCCAAGTAAAACAAAATGATTGTTTGCCTTAAATTCACAATGTGTTTAGCTTTATATCTCCTTGGCTAACAGGAACAAATTACAGTGAAATAACTCTCGTTCTAAACAATGCAAGAGTGCTTTTTGTGAAACTCTATGCACATAAGTTATGACGACTTTGAACATATTCAAAAACTTAGTAATATAACTTACATTCTTTGGAATGCAGTAAAGAAGTCAAGTTTTAAAAAAGAACCAAACATAAATAATAATAATAATGGGAAAAGCGTCGGAAACCAAACGTTGAAAATTGCACTGATCTTAGCATTTAATATTTTGAAAAAATGCATGCATATAATATGAATTGAATAAATGTTTACGTAAATAGGTTAGAAAATTTAATTAAACTTTAGATAGTTGATATTGTATGTTAATTAAAGTTTACTTCAGAAAGGCAATTATTCAAGTTGTCAGGGGCTAAATATCGCGTAATTTCAATGTTTACATCTAATATAATGAAAAATGCACTATTAAATAAACCTTTGTTTACATAAATATGAAAAATTAAATCAAATGCAATAACACCTTAATTTACCGGGCAGATATTGCTAGCAGCAACATAACATTAACTATACCACACGTTTTAAACACTTTCCATCAAAGTCGGAAAGTGCTTATGCATTTCGTATGTCTGTCTGTCTGGTAGAGGTCTGCATGGGCCGGAATTTCCAGGCCCGGGCCCGGCCCGTTGTAAAATTCAAAAGTTCGGCCCGGGCGCGGCCCGTTTAAATTTTTATATTTTAGGCCCGGCCCGAACAAAAATCAGCGAAAACAGGCCCGGCCCGTTTTGGCCCGTTACAATATCTACGATTTCTAAAAAAGACAGATTTTTATCTTATAGCTAAGATTTCTTTAAAGAATACTGCATACATATCTATGGAATGATTTTACAGTATATTTTACAGAAAATACACATTAACAACATTAATGATAACTTAGATTCTTAGGCTTTCAACATTCGAATAAAGATTCATTAAAAAATTAATATGGCTTAGAATAAAAGAAAAAAAAAAGAAAGCTAAAAACATCGTTAATTTTGAAGCTGTTTAATAAAAGAAGGTTTATAAATACTTTTCTATATCATTTTATTATAGATTTCAAATCCAAATTCATTCTTCAATTCAAAGATGCTCCTTTCTGATACATTTCTAAATTATTTTTTTTTTCTCAGAAACGCATAACATTAGCAGATATCTTTATTCAGAAACTATATAATCGAATGGCGTTATCCATTTTTTGATACAAGCAATTTAAGAATACTGCAAACAAATAAAATACTTCCATAATTAGCGTTTTGAATAGAATTTCCGGAAGCAATAGCAAGGGAAGGGAGAAAAACCTGCAATCATTTGAGAAACTATTATATCTCAACAAGGTACAAGTATTTTATTTACCAAAAATGAAAAACTCTATTCGATTCCAAATCCCTTCAATAGTTAGGCTTATCACTTTTATACTTTTACAATTTAAAATTAATCAGAAAATGTGTCAAACTTTCGCATTATTGAGAAATTAATTTAAAAATCACCGAGAAGTATATATCCAATGACTAAGCTAACATAAGTTCTTTATCGCTGTTAATAATTTTACAAATCATGTTTTCTGCCAATAATTAAGTCTAGTACCGGACTATTACAAATTACCGGTCTATTACAAATCATGTTTTCTGCCAACATTAAGTCTAGTACCAGTCTATATGTAGAAAAATAATGCAAGCATGATCTCGGACCGACATGAGTCAGCTAAAATATATTAAAACGGGTTACACATACTGTAATTCTCCGATACCGATACACTGTGTATATTTATATTGATGCTGTCAAACTAGTATGGCTACATTTATACTTATTCTCGTTAAAACCATTTTCGTTGAAAATAGCTCATATTTTATCGTTTCTGCTTAAATCTTCAGAACGGGCCGTCAGGCCCAAAATTTTTTTTTATCGGCCCGGCCCGTCTGGCCCGTTCAATTTTTTTGCCGGCCCGGCCCGTTTATGTTGTTTGTCGGCCCGGCCGGGTCCGTGCAGACCTCTACTGTATGGCCATGCTGTAACTCGCGTAAATACATTTTAGTTTTCATGAAATTGATGAAGCTTATTTAGGGTCACGAAAGCACATTTGGC
Organism: Maratus speculifer; assembly: GCA_964019185.1. Lineage (NCBI taxonomy): Eukaryota > Metazoa > Arthropoda > Arachnida > Araneae > Salticidae > Maratus > Maratus speculifer. The sequence goes on from OZ025289.1 coordinate 354,081,624, forward strand.
ATTGTACATGAAGTACATACGATATTAATGGTTTATTTATATGGACACTGAAAAGAATTCGATTACATTATGGTATATGAAGAAAATTGTTTGGAGAATATTTTAATAACATTATGTTATTTGAAATGCCTTTAAACTTATATAAATCACTGAATTTCACTACGATCACGTTAAAATAGAGCATTCATAGCATTTTTTAAATTAATTTACAAGAGTACACAACAGAAATCAGTTACAGTATTGTATTAGCATAATAATTGATGGAGAGTACGTTTTAAAATTAGGTATGCGCTTTTAAATGTAATTAGTTTTTTGCATGCTATTTTTTATATATAAATTCTATACCTCATATACATGATTGCACAAAAGTGTTCCCATACCATTTTCCTTATTAGAGGAAACTGCTGAAGGGGAATTTTCAACTGAATATGTGTTAAATTAACTAAACGTTGGAATGCATGTTATAGATACAAATCCATATATCATATGCAAGGCTTCTAAAAATTTCAGGTAATTTTCCAATTGCAAATGAGAACAGCTGAAATTAGGTTTTGAAATGTGTTATAAATTTCCATATGGTGAAATGAGACGTAACATTTTAATTTTTTAAATGATGCAGTTTTGTTGGACACCTTATTTTGGATGTGTTGGAATGTGCTTCATAATCTATACTTGTCGCATGATTTTTTTCTTTTTTGTTGATTTATTATATAGATAAACAGTAATAATTTGAGAAATTTTCAAAAATAATAGTTATTGTTCGACTCAATAAAAATATGTTAACAGAATAAAATAATAATTATAAAAGGTAAATCATGCGAAAATAATTTTACTATTTTCAATTTATTGTGGGAAATATTTAAGGATGCCGCAAAGAAAAAAACAAGGAAAAACACGTGAAATGTGGAATAAAGAAGAAAATAAATAAATAAAAATAAATACTGAAATGAAAAAAGAATATATATAAATCAACAACAATAATAAAAGTTTATAAAATTGGAGAAAATAAAAACTAAATAGTATAAAAATATTTATAGGCTATGTGATATTGAATAATAACAATAAATGATATGGATAATGAATTAAGGGAAAATATTCAAGTGTAAAATTAAAGCGTAATATTTTAATGAAAATGTTAAAAATCCATAACTTACATACTTCTTTAACCTGGAATTATTTCATTTGCTGTCTTCAAATAAAGGAGGGTAGAAATGGACAAAATGTGAAATAACAAAGCACATGTTTTGAATAAATTTCTTGCAAATTCAATATCGTCTTATGGAAATAGCACAGCGGGAATTCTTTTTCCCCAAAACAATCTCTTCCTTCACAAGCAAAATCACATTTGCCGTCATAGAGCACAGAATCTCTTTATATTCGAACTTTCAAAACATTCTATCAACCTCACATAAAAAAGAGGTTCGATAATTTACTGTTGGAGAAAAATTAATATACTTTCACAGAGTTAGATGTTTCGCATTAAAAGAAGGGTAGTCTTTTCCGGCTCTTATTGTATTATTCACATTAAAAGAGCATTGTCAGATATTTATTCATTTGTATTAAATAGATTTTATATAATAATTATTTTATTTGCTGCCATATAAACTAAGGTAGAAATGCATAACACTTCAAAATAGCAAATAAGATGATTATGAATGAAAATTCTTGTTTATTCAATATAGTATTTTAGAAATAATGCATCAGGAATTCTCTTCCGCATAACAGGAAAAACCTTTTTTGCCGTAACAGAGCATCCCCCCCCCCCCCCAAGAAAAAGAACAATTATAGAAAATATTGTGATTTATGAAACATTTAAGTGGATTTGATACCTTTTGAAATGACGAAATGATTATTTTTCTTTTACAACACCCCTTTCCGCTTTATACATATACAGGGGTTGGACAAAAATATGGAAACACCTTAAAAAAAACACGTTTCCTTACCTAGTATTGTGTACGGTACCCGTTGTTATTCAAAACAGCTTGCAGTCTTCTCGGAATAGATAAATACAGTTTCTGTAAGTTTGCCAAGGGAATATTGTACCGTTATTCCTGCAAAACGGTGGCAAGTTCAGATAACGATGTTGGCGGTGGATAGCGAGAACGCACTTTCCGCTCTAATGTAGACCACAAAGGTTCGATAATATTCAAGTCTATTGACTTTGGTGGCATGGGGAGATGCGAAAATTCACCCTTGTGCTCAGAAAACCAGTCCTGAACAATGTGAGCTGTGTGAACGGGGACGTTTTCGTCTTGGAAGATACCATCATCATTGGGGAACAAAGCTTGTACCATTGGATGGACTTGATCGGCCAAAATGTTCACATAAGTCTGAGCAGTAATACGCCCTTACAGAGCTATCATGGGGCCAGAAGAGAACCACGATATGGCTGCCCAAACCATCCCCGAACCCCCGCCATGTTTCAATCTTGGCAACAAACAGTCTGTATTATAGGCTTAAGATGGCGTTCTCCAGACGCAAACTCGGCCAGAAGTGGGGAACAATGTGAAAGAAGACTCATCAGTCCATATTACGCTCTTCCACTGCTCTATAGTCCAGGCTTTATGAGTTAAACACCACTTTTTCCTGTTACAGGCATTAGCATTACTAATGAATGGCTTTTCAATTGCAACACGGCCAGCAATTCCCTATTTATGAAGCTCCCTTCTAATTGTTTTGGTACTCACAGGATTTGGTAACATGACATTCATTTCAGCAGTAACTTTTGCAGCTGTGGACTGCTTATTTTTCGCGATAATCCTCCTTAATGATCGTCTGTCACGATCACTCAGCACACACTTTCGTCCGCGCTGTGATTTAGCGGATGATGTTTTTTCCGCATTTCAAATATGCGGAATAAATCTTCGATACAGAACCTCTTGAAACACTAAAAACCTCGGCTACCTTGCTTAAGGAAGCACCCACCATACGCGCGCCAACAATTTGTCCACGTTCAAATTCTCTTAACTCTGACATAATGCAATGATAATCTCACATAACAGTGCTCCAACAACGACTGAACGGTGCAGCGATTTTACGAAGTTGTATAGGTGTCGTCAGTAGGCGAAAACTCCAGTGCCATCAACATAGTTCATTATAATCAATCTTTCTTTTAAAACATGCATTTCAAAAGGTGTTTCCATATTTTTGTCCAACCCCTGTATATATATTCGATAAAAGTTCATCTTACCAAAAACTTGTCAATACAAAAGTTGTAGATAATATTAAAGCAATTTATAATAAATTTAAGTGGATTTGATATTTTAAAAAGTTAAATTAGTTTTTTCCCGCTAAAGTACTATCTTTTGCCTTCCCTTGATCCCATTTTTCATTTTATCAAATATCTGTTGTCATACACAGAATTTTGACTCTTTTCCTAATAAAAATTTTAAACTGATTTGATATGTGTAAGTTTCGGGGTTTTTTTCGGTTTTCACAAAATCTCTTTATTTCAAAATTTTCATCCCCTTGAATGTCTGTAGTAGGTTTGAGTCCTAAGAATCATGTTCGGCGTAAATCTGTAAAAGTTTTTCAGTAATTCTGACATAGGAGAGAATTTAAGGTCTTATTTCTTATGGAATCCACATAAAAAGAATGCTATTTATATTTAGCTTCCATAAACTTTCGCCTGAACTCAAAAATTAAGTACTAGAAATAAATGCAAACATGAGAGCATCAAATAACTATATGTTCGCAGTTTCACCACTTTCATAATTAGACTAGACTTATTAAAGTTATTCCTATTCAGTACTTAATTAAGTTCGAGATAATAAATTAGTATTTTCCAGATATTTCTTCATTTGTAATAGATATTGGATATAAGTTACCTGAAGATATCAACAATCGGCAACTAACTAATATCAGCGTTCTAACACCTTTATCTCTTATTTTCCTTGACATCTTGGTTATATTTATTGATTGATATGCACATTTTTCGAAACTTTCTCTAAACTTATGTAAAACGAGCGCACAAGTAATCATGTAAATATGATAAAAAGGTAGTAGTAGTTACATACTTTCGCTGATTTAGAGATTTCATGTTCAGACAAGGGTATTAAAGTCATTCTCTTTTCGTCATTAGTAAACGTATATATATATATATATATATATATATACCAGATGTCCCAAAAATGACTGATGGATTTTAAAATTCAATAACTTGCAAACGGTGATAGCTATTTAAAAATTTTTTGCAGGAGGGTCATGTATAATCAATGTCAGGAGTTTTTTTTTTTTTTTTTTTTTTTTTTTTTTTTTTTTTTAACCTTTAATCGTTGTCAGCGCCATCTATTGTTTGAAATTCGAACTAAAATAAAAAATTACGGTTAAAAAAACTCCTTACATTATACATAACCCTCCTGCAATTTTTTTTAAATAGCTATCACCATTTGCAAGTTATTGAATTTTAAAATCCATCAGTCATTTTTGGGACACCCGGTATATATATATATATATATATATATAAACTTATTAAGATATTCAGTTTATGTTAGCATTGTCAAATTAAATGATTTTGTGCTACACGTTTATAGGGTAACCTTTAGTGTATGGTATGTTTTTTCCTGTTTTTTTTTATTTTTTTCTTTATTTTTCTACCCTATTTAATAATGTTATGATTTTTTTTTTATTTAATTTTGGTTTTATGTGTGTTGGTAGCCCCAAATTCGTATTATTTTGCTTTTTCATGGCTAATGTAAAGATGAAACTACATACTTTATTTTTAGTTACAAACTATTTGTGGGACTGATGATTCTACTTTGATTCTGCAAATTTCATTTGTATTTATTTTATTTTTATTTTCCCCAATTTTCAACGTGGTAATTTTGTATTAAATTCAATGGTTCATACATTGTTTTACTATTAATAGAACAGAAATTTCGTATATTTATTCATTTGAAATAAATATTGGCTTTTCTATTTTGCTTGGAAAAATAAATATATCAGCGGCATAAGTTCCGAGTTTTTATCTTCTCTGATATCATGGTCATATCTTATTAACTGATATGCATATCGGTCGGATTATTGCATGACAACTTGATTATTTTAAATATTAGATTTTTAAAAATAAGATATTTAATTAAAATAAGATCTTTAATATTTTAGAAATAAGAGAAATAAAATTAATTCAACTAAGACAATAACAAGGATTAATATTTTTTCTTTCAAAAATACAATGAGTTTCAGAAAAAGCTAATCTTCCATAAAAGAAAAAAAAAAGTGCACAAAATAGTTGTAAGCAAAAAATATTCAGTCATTTCCGCGCAAAAAATTAAGCTCATCCCTTTTTTTCAAAACATTTTTAACAGATCTCTTATACTTATTTTTTTAACATTCATACTTTAAAATAAAATAACTCTAATATTATAAATAGTCTTTTCTAATTCTGCTTATTCACGCTTTATGGATGACTAATATAAACAAAAATAATTTGTTGTTGAATTTTGACAGAATATACTAGAGGAAAATTTAGAATTTAAGAAGACAAGCCAGTAACCGGTCAGTCAATTACCACAAAAATTAAAGAAGAATACAACAAGGAATTAAAGATCTTTTCTTTCTTCCTTTATATATACAAAAGCTAAGAAAAAAGACTGAAAACATGATTACAATAATTCATACCATACGTAAAATTAGCATTCACAGAAAGTAAAAAGTTCTAAAACTTCAGTTTTCAATTAATTAATAATAATTGTAATCATCATCATTAATTATTATCAGCGACAGTGAAAATCTTAAAAATATGACCGACAGTATTTTTTTCTCTCTTTCTAAATTAGGCATTTAAGGGTGATCTTAAATCAAAAAAGGGCAACGTTGTGACATATTCTTTATTTTATTTTTGTTCGGAAATGCATGAAAATAGCAGGTGTTATTCAGAAATGACTAATTGCACTCAATTTTCTGCTTTTTAAAAACACAATAGATCTTTTGTAAAAAACCTTCAAACTTGTCGTTTTTTGAGCACATTTCCCGATGAAAGTAGAAAAACCGGTCGAAAAGCAGAAGAAAAACGAGCGATTACGGGATCGAAATAGCTTAGAACTGGATAGGTAATTTAATTATCATAAAATGGAAAACTAAGTTCGATTCGAAATCGCTTCCATAGTCAGGCATTCTAATTTCATCTATCTGTTAAAAAATGAATTTGTAAGTGTGTCAAAATGCTTGTTGAGCGTAGCAGTCGAGAACACCCTTAATAACTCAAATGTAGCATAAAATCTCCATGATCAGTAAACTTACTTTACGACTTTTAGCCGTACGCCAAATCCTACCTGGAATTATATTTTCTCCTTCAATAATTGCCACATTTTTAACTGTACATACATATAATTTCTACAATGCAGCTATGCATAACTTTTATTGACATAAATTTTAAGCGGCAGAAACTTGTCCTGGTGAAGTAAATAGTCTAAGTCTGTTCACAAATGTAAAATCACTACTTTGACACATTTGTAACTATTTTTGTTCACAAATGTATCAAATTGACTGGTACTTTTATTAAAAAACTGTAACCGAACCATTTTTTAAATTTTTAGGTTAAATTATGAAAATGCTATTACAGTTGGCGTTAAAAACTGAATGTCCTTTGATTTCCTATAACAATAACGTTGTTGAACTTTTTTTTTTGGGGGGGGGGGGGATAGCTTTACGCTTTTTGCATTACACTGAAATAAACCTTTCTACAGTTATTTTGTCATCTCTAACTCATATATGTCGCTTTTCCAGACAGTCAATAAAACTCTAACAATGCTATTTTTTAAACATTTCGTATTAGTTCGCTTTCAATATTACTGCTATGTAAAATTATATGTACGTGTTGCTTTTTCAAGTATACCCTAGATTTTATTCCGAAAATGTAGCTTCTTCTACATTTTCTTCTACTCACATGACTATTGTTTTTCTACGTGCAATGCGGTTAATAAAATTCATATAACAGAACATTCTTTTAAATTTACCTTTTATGAGATATCAATTCATCATGATACTTAAAATATTTAAAAAGATTTTAACATTAGACAGTATAATTCTTCTATTAACTTCATTTCAATAACTGCAGCTTACTTCCTAGGAGTTTAGTGTCATCTTTTCTTCAAAACTGTTATTTACTTTTATTTGTTATTATTATTCTTACCAAACTGTCTTTAAAATTTGAAGCGGTGAATATTGACAATGATCAATGAAATTATTTAAAAGTTTTAAAGAGGGTTCTCAAAACATGTTTTTCTTTACTCGACAACGAGAAATTTGTTGATAGATATTTTAAAATAAAAACATGATTAATACAAGTATTTCTAATGTTGAAATGATTTGAAGTTTTTTTTTTCTTTTCTTTTGATAAAGTATCTTTTTGAGTTATAAGCAATTATTGTTTTAGGGCAGCAGTTTTTCTTTTTTTCCGGACCTGTCTCGTCGGAAAATTAGATTTAAAACGTCGTTTTTAATAGCATTTTCTGAAAAAAAAAAATAATAATAATAAATCTGTGTTTATCATAAGATAGGAAAAACTGTTCGATTACAAAGCTTGGCAAAGCTTCTATCGATTTGTCAAGAAAAATGGATTAAGAAATTTGTCAGAAATTAGTCAGTTTGGATTTGAGAACAATCTTGAGAATCAAGCCAACAAATTATTTCTGCAACTCCATTACCTTTCATAATACTTTTTCATTCTCTAATACTGTGTGTGTGTGTGTTGGGAGGGGGGATACAATGCAATGCGAATATCATACATCCCACAATAACTAAAATTATATTTGTTGAAAATAACACCCAAACATTATTTAATGGTTTCTTCACACCAGTTTACACATAAAAATAACGTTCCCTAATTTCCGTTCCCCAAGAAGAAAATGCTTTGGGGTGTGTTTCGGCTACAACAACAATAGTTGACAATTTTCAATGATTCATTTTCAAAACGTTTCTAAGAAAAGAGTTTCCAAAAAACTTTGTGATTACATTTCAGCTACTGAACTTTTATTCAGAAAAGGAACTAGCTGATAAGAAATCGGTCGACTTCACCTGAAATTTATATTACTGATAAAACAGAGAACTAAAATAGCGGATGTGAGAAAAAGCTTGAGAAAATAAAATAAAAAATCAGAGCGTTCCCCTCGACCAGTTTTAGCTAAATTCAGTGAATCAAAAAAAGTTTCCAAAGTGGCAATTTAGATATCACAGCTATTTGCGCTTTAGAAGAAAAATATATTTACAGATAATTTTTTTTAAACATTACAATAAGTGTAAAAATTTATCCATTTCTAATAAATGATTGGTAAAGTGTATTTAAATCACAGACCGCTTTTGCGTTCCATGTTTATTACTTATTTAAAGACTTAGTTCGTTCGAATGCTGAATGATGCTGTATTTAAAAAATACATATTAAAAGATAGTAATCCATTTTACTTATGTAAATACACATAAATGTACATTTACATGACATTATATGTATGTTTACTAATATAGTTTTATTCTTTTCAACAGTGTTGGAAAGGGCTTGCATGTTTTCTTAAACTACTTATTCTTCTAACTAATTTAAAAAATATTCTTAAAACGTGAATTGAATTTGCTGATTTTTTTTAATTATTATTATTATTATAAAAAATAGATATAAAGCACATATTTTTTTCCTCGTTATACAAGAAAAACATGCACATAGTGACCTGTAATATCAGACATAATGAAAAGATTACACATATTTATTTAGAACAGTATGTAAAATATTTATCTCCAACAAAAGGAGATTGGAGATAAAAAAAAAAATGGCAAATCAAGCACTGGAGATAAACAGAAATGTATTTAAAAAAAGATTTGCAAATCTAAAAATAAAATTCATATATTAACATAAATTAACTTCCAAGGAAATACAGCAAACATCCCTATATGGACTCCCCCCCCCCCCCAGAAGGTGCGTAAACGTATAAATTGCTTTAAAAAATTGTAAATTGCTTTAAAGAAGTTGTATTACATTTACTGAGAATAGTTTATGCAAAATTTAGCCGGTATTGTTCGAATCGAAGAGATATATTTTGATGTAAGCACATTTCGTATTTCAGATCACTTTATATCATATCCAATAAAATACTTCTGGAAAATAGGAAATTTGTTTAAAGAAATCAAGAAAAATATAACAATTCTTATTTATTATGCTGCGTAAATGTATGAATTGCTTTAAATAAGTTTGGTTGTTCTGCAATCACTGAAACACTATAAACATACTTTTGTTACCTTTAAAAAATAAGAGAATTCTAAGTAAAAAATTATGATTTTATTAAGAAAAGAAAAAAAATCAAAATGTTATCTGTTACGATTGTATGCAAGAAACTGATATGTATCTAACTACAGACAGATTTCTCTTTTCGCCACCCAATACACACACCCCACTTTTTCTTTGCATACTTACATACAACTCTACAAAAACAATTTTAACTTTCTTTCTGATTATTTACGGCTATTCTATTAATTTCTTCTATAGACACACTAATAAAATTTATCCTCAGAATTTCCGTCAACATTAGCAAAAAATATTCTTTAAACATTAATCCCTTTGCGACGAGAGCCTTTTACGAAATTTTTAATCTTTCATCGCCAATTTTTAAAAAGAAATTTGTGCCTCATTGGATCCCGAAAATGCTCTGATTAAATAAGGCGAACTTTGCAATAAAATTTTACTGGTGGAGAAAAACCAAGATTCTGAGCATCGGTGACACGTATACCGGTCGCTCGGTCCCAAAGGGTTAATGCGTAACTAATATAAAATGTTCAACACTAGACAGAATTTTATCGATTGCATGCCAGAATATAATAAAATTCAGAGTGGAAGGAAATATAACGAGTGCAGCATGCAATTCTGAAACGATATTTCAGTTTCATACAATGAATATTTCAAGTAAATATTTATATTAAAATTAAACAAAAGAAATTTTTAAGCACTATTAATAGAAAATATACATATTAATGCTTTCCTCGATATTTTTTTTAAACGAACTACCCATTTTACAAAGTACTTTACTGATTATTATTACTATTATATAAACATACTAGTATATAACCCCGTCAAAAATGACGGAATTTTCATCTTCATTTCATCTTTTTAATACTTCATACAAACAAACAGAATGCAGATTTTATTTTTGAAGAGTTTGTATTGTAAAAAAGCACATTTTAAAAATAGCAATAAATTTCTACAAATACAATTTTTTTTTTTTTTTTTTACTTGATATTTAGTTTTTGAACAAATTTTAATTTCAAAACAAAGAACAGTATTTATTACAATATTAATGATAATTGGCAAAATATTTAATTATCAATATTTAATTATGGTTATCAATTTCTGAAGATTTCACAAAACATTTAAATTAAATATTGAAGTTTTAAAATTTTAAAATACATTCTTTATTATGATTCGGCAGCGATTTTAGTCGTGGGTATTGATAGATTCTTAGTTCGATGCTTTTAGGCATCGATTATGAAACTTTGAGTTTTCTTTTTAAATTTAGATTTGGTGCAATCTATACGCAGTTAATATACACAAAACAACTTTAAAAAAAAAAAATCTTAGTTTTTTATAGAAAATACTGCTATTTCCTATAGTAGGAGGCAATGATTTAAATCAAAATCAATTTTAAAAACTTCAGCTTGCAACTTTAAAAATTCAATCCGTAAGTTATGAAAACCAAAATTATTATTATTGTTTCTTTTGTAAAATTTTTAATTTAATCTACCAGTTTTCAAAGCTTAGATTATATCCATTCGAAATTTGCTTACATTGTAAACGAAATTTGTATTTTTTATCAAATGCCATTTAAATGTAAGGAATATATAATATCATAAACTAAATAAAAATCATCAAATTTTAATTTAAGAGCAATTTTGATTTATTTGCATGCATTGCATCAAAGCAGATAAAGTTTTAATTTAAGACCATGTGAAAAAATAATTTTCAGTTATACTAATGCAGTCATGGTGATATCTTATATATCCATAACAACTTGAAGAAAAAAAAAGCTCATTTATTTAAATAAAAAACAAAATTAAAAAAAATTAACCGGATAAATGCTAGTATTTAAAAATAATAATAATAATAAAACTAAATTTAAATTCATCTAAAACTAAATTTATCTTTTACAATATATTCCCAAAAATGCTTCTAAAATAGCTCATAGATGGCAGCACTAAAGTTGTGAGAGACTGTGCTAGAGTGATAAATAAAATACGATCGTACTCAGATAGTAAAAAACTTTTCCATTTCCACTGTTATCTTTATGTATTATAATTGGGTTTGATATACATATTTTATATGAAAATATGCTGAAAAAGCATTATTTCAAGTGGAAGAAAATTTAAAAGCATCATTTTAGCATCCGTTTTCAATTAAGCCTAACGTGGCGTCTAGCAACGGTTGAATCCAGATAGGAGTGGCACAACCTGGAATCGTTCTACACATTTCGTCGGACGCATTTTATTATAAGTAGATAGTTGAGAGCAATAAATGATTAAATATGTACAATATATTGAAATATAGAATAAAATTGAGAATTTTTGGAAATATAATGAGTACAATGTTATTGCCCATAATTATATAACTATATTCTTATTTCTTATACGAGATGTTTCCAAAAAATATTTATTTGTATTAAAAATAAAGTACCATTACTAGAAAGTATGCATAGTAATATTTTTTTCTTGATTTCTTTAAACGAATTTTTTATTTTCCAAAGTATTTTATTGGATATAATATATTAGGTTGTCCGGGTTTTTTTTTTTTTTTTTTTTTTTTTTTTGTAAAAATGAAAGAATTTTTGTATAATAAACAAATTCTTTATTAAATTATATATTGGCCGTTCTGGTCCAACACTTTTTGCCATCTTTCCGGTAGTAGCATAATTCCACGCTCATAAAATTTTTTAGTCTTTGCTGGCAAAAAACCGATCGAGATGGTTTTTGACCTCCTCATTTGAGGCGAAGGTTTTACCGTCTAAAAAATTTTGGAATGACCAGAACAAATAATAATCCGATGGTGCCAGGTCTGGAGAATATGGTGGGTGTGGCATTGTATTCCATTCAAGCTGTAAAAGCTTTTGGCGAGTGATCAAACTTGTGTGAGGTCTCGCGTTGCCTTAGTAAAACACTACACCTTTCCTGTTGATTAGTTCTGACCTTTTCCGTTGAAGTTCATCTTTCAGTTTGTCCAGCTGATGACTGTAGACTTCCTAATTAATCATTGTGTTATCCGGTAAAAAATTAAAAACGATTTTTAAAAATCCCACCAAACAGACGGCATCACTTCTTTTTTTTGGTGAATATCGGCTTTGGAAATGGTTTGAGCCAGTTCATCTTTTTTGCTCCATGACCTCTTTCATTTGACACTGTTGTATACAACGCATTTTTCGCCCCCGGTGATGATGCGCTTCAAAAACAGATCATTTTTGTGACGTTTGAGAAGCGAATCACAGACGTGAATGCGGCGACACAGATTTCTCTCTGTGAGAACATGGGGAACCCATACATCTAGCTTCGAGGATAATTCCAGGCCTTTCAAGTGGTCATAAACTGTTGAATTTGATAAATTTAACCTCAATCCTATCTCACGTGTTATTATTCGCCGGTTCGCATTAACTAATGCCTTTATCGCGTTTTTATCAGCTTCAACTGGCCTTCCCGAACGTGGTGCATTTTCGACATCAAAATTGCCGGATGGAAATTTAGCGAACCAGTTCTGGCAGTGGCGTACTGTCAACACACTTTCTCCATACGCATTGGTCAATTTCTTTCTGGCTTGAACAGCATTTTTACCCTTTCAGTTGTAAAACAGTAAGATATATCGAAAATGCTGCTTATCGATCTCCATATTTAAAAGGGCACCAACCAAAAACTACTGCGTAGAATTAATTGGAATTTTTCACACATAAGCCTTGCTATATGAGCTCTCAAAGCATATAAAAATTTTAAGGCTTAAATGTGAAGTTGGGTGCAAAAAAATGCAATTAAAACGGGAAAAAACGAAATTATTTTCCGAACAACTCAATAAAATGACCCAACACACGAATAGTGCTTACATCAAAATATATCACTTCGATCCTGAACAATACCGGCTCAATTTTGCATAAACTATTCCCAATAAACGTAATCTTTAGGAAATATTTTTTTTAAATGGCGTATAAATAGGAAATCTATTAAATAATTCTATGAAATAAAGAAACTATTAAAGTATTCGATGAAGGCGTTCTCACAATTTATTGAATGTAGGTCAAAGAAATATTTCTCGGAAAAAAAAGTTACATAATAAATAATAAAAAGGAAAATGTCAGTGGCACTAGATAAATTTTGATTGAGCACATATATCATATTCTCACGTAAAGCAATGATTCTCAATGAAAAATGGTCACGAAAAAAAAATTCTCGCTGTCACATAAAGCGAGTCTTGAAAGTCTAAAAATATGCATGTCACTGTAAAGACTGTCATGTTATTTCCATTTCAAAAGAGCTAGCAATAAAAAATTATACACTAACATAATATTTTTAATGAAATAAAACCAATAAAAATTAAATAAAAATATATATTAAAGAAATAGCTATGGGTTATTAATACGTATTACTTATAAGCAATATACTTTTACAAATAAATCCAAAGTAACTCAGATATTACCAAAACAAAAATTCAGTGAAACTAGTATTTATACTGTCTATATGTATAAAGTATAATGAACATGAAAAATGAATTCCTATTAAAAACGTTTAAAGTTTATTAACTAAATGATTACAATAAGTATGTATCTTTACATTACCAGCTAAATTCCATTTCTGGTATATCCGAAGTTATAAGAATAGCAAATATTATAAAAAGTAGAAGAAATGCAGCATGAATAACTAAGTGAAAATAAAGAAAGAATAAATGCATAAATTTATGCTCTACGCAGCAGTAAAACAATGTTTTTTAAAATTATAAAATAAAATTAAATCTATGCAAATTGGGCTCAAAAAGGAATAATCCAAAAGTAGCTGCAATATATCAGGTTATCTACGATAGTATAATTAACGACAAAACTATCCCTTAATGATTGCACCTATGCATCATCTCATTATGGAAGTTGAATTTATAAATACTTTTACAAATTAATCAAAAGTAACTCTGATATTATCAAAATAAAAATTCAGTGAAACCAGTATATAAAAACATTTAGAGATAAAAAACTAAAATACAAACTAAATTGGAATTTTAATCACATTTATCTTACACTTTAATTTTAATAAATGTTTGAGGTTTTTTTATTATTTTCATTTTGGTTTAATTTTATTAGCGTTTTGTTTTCTCCTCCTCCTACGATTTCTATTTCTGGCTTTAGATTTAACTGTAATAAAGTTTTTATTGAAAATTTCTATCACTTATTTCTTCAAAACTTATTTCTTCACTTATTTCTTGAAAGCTTCTACAACTCTATTACTAATGCAAAGTTTAAAATTAATGTTTAGAACCTAGAAATATGCGAGCAAGAGACGCAATTCACAGCTCGCGTCCAACGATGAAATGGCAGTGAGTGTTGAAAAAAGATAGCAGAGTCGATATAGTCATTTCTAGATAGCAATAGCTTTCAACATATTAATCACACATTTCTTGCCCTCTAAGTGTTTGGAACGTAATATTCCGTTCACTAAGCTGCAGGTTTCATTGCAAAATAAGCAATATTTGAAATAATATAATTCAACAGATTAAATGAATTTTTAATGCATTTTCGAATTATTAATACTTTCAAGGATTACATTCATATTTGTAATTAAGCTTTTTTTTATAATGTTGAAAAAAATCATATTTCTGAGCGTTTAAAATAAAATGCAGAGAAACTAACATTACAATTCTACCCATTTGCAAGACGCTTAGAAGGCTAGGGAGCAACACTTTTGAAACATGTTTAAAACACAATCACAACACAAAAAACTCTTCGCATACACATTAATGTGTTGTGAATTTGGGAACAAAAGGTGTTCCGAAATGTGTTTTATTATGTTTGAGAATTTGCAGTGTAGTGATTCAAAATTTTTAAAGGATTCATTTTCCCTAAAAACAAATTACTAATTATGAAAGAATAAAATGCATTTCAAAAATATGCAATTTCCTTTTTTATAAATATCGGAGTGTAAAAAATATCCTTTTATGTAAATTACGAAATAGAAAAATAAATAAAATTTACTATTTCGTTCAGTATTTTATATTTTTTAATCTTTAGTGTTCATGAAGAAATTCACGGTTTAAAAATCAATTACTCAGATTCACTTGTTTACTGCTATTTTTGTTTTATCCCATGGAAGCTTGATTTTTTCTCTTTTTTATTTGACATCGGGGATCAATAAACCCAGACACACCCTCTCCGTGTATACGTTGAAACAAAATCCTCCTACTGTTCCCAAAGTTAGGGTATATAAGAAAAAAGATCGAAAGAAGCTACTGAAAAAATCAACTAAAAATACAGGAAAAAAAGGAGCATAAAAAATACAATGTGGTAAGTATACATAGATATATAAGTAACAAGTTGGGTTACTAGACTTATGCAACTGCATCTTTATATCTTTATGAGTAAAATTTTTAAAACTAATTCATTTTTAGAGAATTATTATTATTTTTACAAAATAAATTAAATATAAAACAGATACATTAATAATACAAATAAGCGTTTACACGTAGCCTTAGACAGCATTTAAAAGCTTGTTTTGCTGTCTTTCTAAATTTTTGTAGGAAATTGGCTTTTAGACCCTTTCAGTGGTTTACTCACTAAAGCATATACGGGGTACCAACAGTGGATCACGAGATAAGGAGTCTAGAACTACTTGACGGAATGGTTCCTTTTTGTCGGACATCAGTCAGTTTCCTTTTAAAGCCATTAAAGATCAAAATCACCGCATTGTCACAATAAAAGTGGCCGATACAGATATTAGAATAATGTTCTATTCGCACTTTTAAGCTGCAAACAGACGGACCTACTAACTGTTATCAGTACCGGCATCCTTTATAGTGACGACGCGATGTTTTAATTTCTAATGACTTTTAGGGGAAAGGTGTTGATGTCCTACAAAACCGGAACCTTTCCTTCAAGTAGGACTGAGCTCCTTATCTCCTGACTTATTATAAATTCCCTCTCATTTTATTGTGAATAAACCGAAGAAGAGTCCTGAAGAAAGGATTTTCTAAAATTCGATTGAAGGCTGGCAAAACAAGCGCGTGCCCGGAACCAATTTGTCAATGTTCAATCCTCCCTCCTATGCGCTTGAAAACTGTTTAATCTGGTCCTTTTTCACCCGGTCTGTCATTTCTTACAACCTAACCCTACCTCCAAATACCTCCTTCAAGTCCCAAACAGACAAGACCACTTCTTGTGGTTACTTGTCGGCTCGTTTCTTGTGGCGACATGGTGTTTTTGATCTTTAATAAGTTTTGCAGGAAAGGGTCGGTTGTCCGGCAAAAGAGGAATCTTTCCGTCAAGTAGAGTGGATTTGCTTACCTCCCGATTCTTTTGTTCGTTCCCCTTCGTTCTATTATGAAGAAATCGCAAAGGGTCCTATACAAAAGGCTCTTCCAAGAATTCAATTGACGGGGAGAGTATTTCAATGTGCACGCAGCCTTGAGGGGAAAATCCAGCAGCGTTGTATCAGGTGATCAGGTAGCCGAGGAATCGAACCACAGACTTCTCATAACCATTTTGCCCAAAGTGTCTTATTGTGAAATGGCCATTTAAAAAAACTATGAACGATGGACATGGTAGAGATGGTGTGACATCATCTTGATAAAAGCATTTGGCTAAAAACTTCAAGTAGTGGAAATACGAAAATTTCAAAATTTTCGAAATACGGGGTAAAAAATGTCTACTTTAACATTCATACTATAAAAGCATATATGAATTATTCTATGGATAAGTACCATCGGTTTGTTTATATCTTCATTATTTTATGAATTATTAAACATCAAAATGTATCAGAACTTTTATACATATAAATATACGTGCATACATAACGTAATATAATATAATTTTTTTTTTTTTAAGCGAAATCAATACATATGTAAGTAGTATTGTATATGGTTCTATATATACAGGGTGTTTCGCTACCAGACCGACAAACTTTGAGGGGTGATAGTAGACATGAAGACAAACATTATTAAATAGGAAACCATGGGGCGCAAACGTCTTCTGTAGGAGCTAAGGGCTATTAAAGTTTAAGGTCCAAAACTTCAAACGATTATAAAAAACGGAAAAAAAGGGTGGATTCGTTTGCGGTTTTCGCTAAAACCATTCTCTACATCACGATTTGCTTGAAAATATTTTTAAATGTTACATTCAAAAATTGTCGATAGAGGGCGCTTTAGACTAATAAACAACTAGTGTTTACCCTTATTTTGTGCACGGGGTTGAAATTATTCTAAAATTTAGACTTTAACTTAAATTTTAAGCCCAAAATCGGAAACATTGTTATCGGGTAACTAGCGAAAATTGAACTGTGAACAGAGGAGGGGATTTTTAACGCGCATAAACATTTGACGAACTAATCGATTTTGTTGCAATTTGCGTGTAGGTCATTCCCTTGGTAATTATTTTATTCAAAATGACTTGCAACTCTTGTGTCTCTATTTTTCGATAGAGGGTGCTTCCGACACATCTCCGAAATTTCAATGGCATTACTCCTGAATGTTTTACTACCAGATCAACATACTTCCAGGAAGTGTTAGGGATGCAAAGGCGACTTGGAATCATATTATAATGTAACGTCGAAAATGCCCTTTTTTACGAGTTAGGGTTAAAAGAAGCAGAGAAAAAAGCAACTTGATATTTCTACAACACGTTCAGTCGGAACTTCTGGTAAAAGCACATATTCCTATTTCGATGCGCCACTCTATAGCACGATGGGTTCCTCCACATTTTATCAACGATGTTCGCAGACACCTCAACGTAACATATGGACAGCGGTGGATAGGTAGTGGTGGCCAGGTTCGTTGGCCCGCCAGATCGTCACACCAACATCATTATATCAATTACTTTTTGTTATCTACCTTTATTTTATTACTGTATAATTGTTCTGTATTTTTTTAATAACCATGCTGGGTGGGGCTAGTTGAGCTCAAACCATATGGTACACCCCCCCCCCCCCACCTGGCTCAATCTGAATCTGTATGGACTTCTGCTGGGGTCAAAGGAAAAGTTGAATGTATGAGACTCTCGTACCTTCAGTGGAAGACCTCTCAGCTCGAATTTCTGTAGCTGCCAGAAAGCTATCCGAGATGCCAGGAATCTTTGAAAGCGTGAGAAATTGCATGCGACGCTACTGTAAAGCATGCCCGATTACTTCTGGTCGTAATTTCGGGCACCTTTTGTAGTAAAACCCTTAATTAAATTGTTTTCTATCACATTAACGTGTAACTATTTCACTAACTGTTTCTGTTGCTTCTGCTGCTTCTTATAACCACAACTTGCTGAAGTAATGCCAATGAAATGTCGAAAATGTGTCGGAAGCGCCCTCTATAAAAAATGGATACAAGAGCTATAAGTCATTTTGAATAAAATAATTACCAAGGGAATGACCTACACGCAAACCGCAACAAAATCGATCAGTTTGTATAATGTTTATGGGTGTTTAAAATTCTCCCCTCTGTTGACATTTCAATTTTCATTAGTTACCCGATCCTAATGTTTCCGATTTTAGGATTAAAATTTAAGTTAAAGTCTAAACTTTAGAATAATTTCAACCCCGTGCAGAAAATAAGGATAAAAAAGTAGTTGTTTGTTACTCTAAAGCGCCCTCTATCGACAATTTTTGAAGGTAACCTTTAAAAATTTTTTACAAGCAAATCGTAATATAGAGAATGATTTTAGCGAAAACCGCAAACGAATCCATTCTTTTTTCCGTTTTTTTTTTAATCGTTTGAAGTTTTGGACCTTAAACTTTAATGGCCCCTAGCTCCTACGGAAGACGTTTGCGCCCCATGGTTTCCTATTTAATAATGTTTGTCTTCATGTCTACTATCACCTCTTAAAGTTTGTCGGTTTGGTAACGAAACACCCTGTATTTATATATACACTTTACAGCCCGTATATATATATATATATATATATATATATATATATATACACACTGAATGACTAAAGCATATACATACATAACATATATTTATGAACAAATATTAGATGCTAATGTTTAAAATATCTGCTATTAAAATACTGTGAAAGTAAAAAATTGATTAGTACATTCAGTTACAAAAGCGAGCAGCAATTAGTCACTATAACCAATTATGAAGATGAAAGAGGATTTATTAATTTATTAATCAGATTTATGCATGTATAACAATTCTAATTAGTTATTAGTTTAAAGATTCTCTGTACCCAATATTAAAGGTCTTTCATCCCTATAAGCTATTCAGTATGCGTAATTGTACTTATTACGGATGATATTAATCAGTTAATCAGTCTTTTGTAAAAGTATAATTGCTTTATTTATATCGAATAATAATGTTATAATTACTTTAATAGTAGGTATTTTCAAAATATTTTGGAAACAATTCTAATTGCTTATTCTATATAAATCAAATTTATACAAATAAGCACATTCATTTAGAAAAGTGTATATATTATTTCTTCATAAAATACATGCAGATGAAAAAATAAAAAAATTAAAGTTCTTATTTTAAAAAAAATTAATTTTCTTAAAATTGTAATCATGTCTAAACTGGCTACTTTTGGCATATTCCTGAAATAATTTTTGTTAGTAAATGCATAAAATTAGCAGTTGCTCTTATCCAAAAATAATGAAATCGAACAACTTTCTTTATTTCTTTCTCTTTTTCCCCCTCCCCTCATCCCTTTTAAATTAGACATTTTGAATCGAATTCCCGGGCTCGACAACCCGATAAAGATCAGAAAAAGAAATAAATCTCTTTTAAATCAAGATTCCCGTATTAAAATAAATAAATAAAATAAATCTATTCCAAATTACTTGAATGGCTATGCCTGCAAGTATAATGTATAAACATTTTTCAAGATAGTTGAGGTGTTTATAAATGCAGGTTGTCCATTGCGATTTGTACCGCTTACGTGGAAAAATTATTTACGATGTTTTTTAATGATATATTACTTATTTTATTTAAATACAGTCAAAATTCATTAAAACTAACAAAATTACTTTTAACACGAACTGTTTCCGATTGCCCCGTCTAATTGCATTTAATGTACTTAAGTTTGGATAATGTGAACTATTTTTAACATGAACAAAAAAAGTTCCCCCTTGCGTTTCCGCGTGATATACATTGCTGAGGCGCACAACAATATATTTGTTATACAACACGGTGGTCGCAGCATTCATCGTTCATTTCCACGTAAAAACAACAATTCGGTTAGACTACAGTCTATGAATAGTAATTGTTTACAGTTGCTGTGGACGTGTTTGAATTGATCCAATTTTTTCATATTACACTTGATGTGTTTAAATTTTCAATACCGTATTAATAGCTAGACGAAAATCTAGAGTACATTTCCGGTGTGTGAGATGGAAAGCGAATTTCCAACTGAGGGCTAGACAAAATTCTAAAATACATTTCCGGTGTGTGAGATGGAAAGCGAATTTTCAACTGAGGGCTAGACAAAAATATAGAGAACATTTCTGCTGTGTGAAATGGAAAGCGAATTTTCAATTGAGGGCTAGACAAAATTCTAGAGTACATTTCCGGTGTGTGAGATGGAAAGCGAATTTTCAACTGAGAGCTAGACAAAAATCTAGATAATACATTTCCGGTGTGTGATAGAAAACTAATTTTCAACTGAGGGCTAGACAAAAATCTAGAGAATACATTTCCGGTTTGTGATGGAATGTGGATTTTCAACTGAGTGCTAGACAAACATCTAGAGTACATTATCGGTATGTGATGGAAAACGAATTTTCAACTGAGAGCTAGACAAAAAAAAAAAAAAAAAAAAAAAAAAGAACATTTTCGGTGTGTGAGATGGAAAGCGGATTTTCAACTGAGGGCTAGACAAAAATATAGAATTAAATCTAGAAAATTAAATTACCTACAATTACCGTTCAAACGATTTCGATCACGTGATCATGCTTCTTTTCTCCCTTCGTTCACTGGTTTTTCCGCTTTCGTCGAGAAATGCGATTAAAAACGCCAAATTTGACTGCTGGTCCTCAAAGATTTAATGCATTTGTAAAAAAAACCAGAAAACTGAGTGCGATTCGATAGTTTCTGAACAACAACACTTGCTAGTTTGATGCATTTCCGAACAAAAATAAATCTCATAAATGTTACAAAGTTACCTTTTTTGACGTAAAACCACATTTAATACTTTCTAAAACAAACAAATTACAACAACCAGAAAACAAAATGCCAGACAGTTTTCAGTATTCAACCAAAAGATCGTACCAATACTACTATCTATTTTTTGTTTTTCCCTAGATTAACCGAGGGAAATATTTACTATTCATATGTAGTCCCCCTCTCCCCTATATATTCGTCTATTATGACTAATATGAATTAGAAATATTACAAATTTTCATTTTGTAATAATACAAAAATAAATAAATAAATAATAAACCTGAATACAGTAACACACACAAAAATGTGAAAGCAAGGCGAAATTTCTCATCGCATGTTTTTACCTCGAAAAAGAATAAAAAGGGATTGAAGAAAAGAAAAGTGACGAGATAGGTAGGACATATCCGATTTAAATATTTTCTATTATCCGATTTTAATTTTCTATTGTTCGAATTAAATCCTATATAAAAAAAAAAGTCATTTTAGTTGTTTCTTTGTGAGCATTTCATTGAAAACATGTGGCGTATTTTAAAACACTGCTGCAAAATTTCTGCTCGAAGATAAAGGATATTTTCTGGAAAAAGTATATAGGCAGTTGTTTGTATTACAACTACGACTTTATTTGTGGAGTTGGAGTGAAACACGAAGAAATTGAATAAACATAGCTTGGGACATTTTTTTGGAAAATGTATTATTTTGAGAAACAGGCATTCGTGAAATACAGTAAAATGTGTAATAAAAATTTCAACTCGGTGTGTTAAGAACTACTCCGCTCCACAAGCGCAAAACGTTTTGACACATTTACAAATTCATTTTAAACAGAAATGTATATAATCTGAAGACCTGACTATGGAAGCGATTTCGAATCGAGCTTAGTTTTTCATTTTATGATAATTAAATTACCTGTCGAATTATCAACGATTTCGATCACGTGATTGTGCATTTTTTCTCCCTTCGTTCACTATTTTTTTTTTCTTTCGTCCTGAAATGCTACTCAAAACGCCAGTTTTGATGGCTTGTCCTGAAAGATCTATTGCGTTTGTAAATTAACAGAAAATTTAGTGCTATTCGATAGTTTCTGAACAACAACATCTACTAGTTTCATGATTTCCGAACAAAAATAAATTAAAACTTATGACACAAAATTAATCTTTTTTATTTAAGAACACATTTAACATTTTCTAAAAAAAAAAAAACAAATTATAACAACCAAAAAACAAAATGACTGTTTTAAAAATTCAGCCAAAAGATCGCACCAGTCCTGCTATCTATTGATATTTTTTATTTTTATGTATTTTTTTAATTTTAGATTAACTGAGTGAAATATCTACTATTCTCATGTGACCCCTTGTACCCTACATATTCGTCTATTATGACAGATATAAATTAGAAACTTACAAAGTTTTATATTGTAATAATACAAAAATAAATAAATAATAAACCTGAATACAATAACATAAAAACTTTGAAAGCAAAGCAAAATTTCTCATTGCATGTTCTTGCCACTATAAAGAATGAAAAGAGACAGGGAAAAAGAAAAATGACGAGATAGGTAGGACATATCGGATTTAAACGGTTTTATTTTCTATTGTTCAAATGAAATCCTATATAAAAAAAGGCATTTTTGTTGTTTCTTTGTGAGCATTTGATTGAAAACATGTGATGTATTTTAAAATACTGCTGCAAAATATCTGCTCGAAGATAAAGGATATTTTGCGGAAAAAGTATATAGGCAGTTGTATCTATTACAACTACGACTTTATTTGTGCAATTCGAGTGGAACACGAGCAAATTGGATAAACATAGAATGGGATATTTTTTTGGAAAATATATCATGTATTTTGAGAAGCAGGCTTACATGAAATTTAGTGAATATGTTGCTCAGCTCAACAAGCGCAAAACTTTTCGACACATTTACAAATTTACTTTTAACAGAAAGTTATAAAATTCGAAGATCTGACTATGGAAGCGATTTCGAATCGAACTTAGTTTTCCATTTTATGATAATTAAATTACCTGTCGAATTATCAACGATTTCGATCACGTGATTGTGCATTTTTTCTCCCTTCGTTCACTATTTTTTTTTCTTTCGTCCTGAAATGCTACTCAAAACGCCAGTTTTGATGGCTTGTCCTGAAAGATCTATTGCGTTTGTAAATTAACAGAAAATTTAGTGCTATTCGATAGTTTCTGAACAACAACATCTACTAGTTTCATGATTTCCGAACAAAAATAAATTAAAACTTATGACACAAAATTAATCTTTTTTATTTAAGAACACATTTAACATTTTCTAAAAAAAAAAAAACAAATTATAACAACCAAAAAACAAAATGACTGTTTTAAAAATTCAGCCAAAAGATCGCACCAGTCCTGCTATCTATTGATATTTTTTATTTTTATGTATTTTTTTAATTTTAGATTAACTGAGTGAAATATCTACTATTCTCATGTGACCCCTTGTACCCTACATATTCGTCTATTATGACAGATATAAATTAGAAACTTACAAAGTTTTATATTGTAATAATACAAAAATAAATAAATAATAAACCTGAATACAATAACATAAAAACTTTGAAAGCAAAGCAAAATTTCTCATTGCATGTTCTTGCCACTATAAAGAATGAAAAGAGACAGGGAAAAAGAAAAATGACGAGATAGGTAGGACATATCGGATTTAAACGGTTTTATTTTCTATTGTTCAAATGAAATCCTATATAAAAAAAGGCATTTTTGTTGTTTCTTTGTGAGCATTTGATTGAAAACATGTGATGTATTTTAAAATACTGCTGCAAAATATCTGCTCGAAGATAAAGGATATTTTGCGGAAAAAGTATATAGGCAGTTGTATCTATTACAACTACGACTTTATTTGTGCAATTCGAGTGGAACACGAGCAAATTGGATAAACATAGAATGGGATATTTTTTTGGAAAATATATCATGTATTTTGAGAAGCAGGCTTACATGAAATTTAGTGAATATGTTGCTCAGCTCAACAAGCGCAAAACTTTTCGACACATTTACAAATTTACTTTTAACAGAAAGTTATAAAATTCGAAGATCTGACTATGGAAGCGATTTCGAATCGAACTTAGTTTTCCATTTTATGATAATTAAATTACCAATCGAGTTATCAACTATTTCGATCTTCGATCATGAGTTTTTTTTTTTTTTTTCATTTCGTTCACTATTTTTTCTGCTTTTGTCGGGAAATGCGATTCAAAAGGCCAACTTTAACGGCTTTTTCTCAAAGATCTATTGAGCTTGTAAAAAAACAGAAAACTGAATGCGATGCGATAGTTTCGGAACAACAACACCTGCTAGTTTCATGTGCTTTCAAACAAAAATAAGTTAAAACTTATGTCACAAAGTTGTCCTTTTTGATTTAAAAACACACTTAACACTCTCTAAAACAAACAAATTACAACAACCAGAAAACAAAATGGCTGATTGTTCTGAAAATTCAGCCAAAAGATTGCACCACGCACCAGTACTGCTATCTATTGATATTTTTTATTTCAGATTAACCGAGTGAAATATCTACTATTCACATGTGGCCCCCTTTCGCCTACATAATCGTTATTATGACAGATATGAATTAGAAATATTACAAAGTTTTACATTGTAATAATACAAAAACAAATAAATAAATAATAAACCTGAATACAATAACAGAAAAACAGTGAAAGCAAAGCAAAATCTCGGATTGCATGTTCTTGCCACTATAAAGTATGAAAAGAGACAGGGAAAAAGAAAAGAGACAAGATAGGTAGGACATATCCGATTTAAACGGTTTTATTTTCTATTGTTCGGATGAAATCCTATATGAAAAGGTATTTTTGGTTGTTTCTTTGTGAGCATTTCATTGAAAACATGTGGCGTATTTTAAAACACTGCTGCAAAATTTCTGCTCGAAGATAAAGGATATTTTGCGGAAAAAGTATATAGGTGAGTGAAACACGTGGAAATTGGATAAACATAGAAGGGGATATTTTTTACAGAAAATATATTATGCATTTTGAGAAACAGGCGTGCGTGAAATACAGTGAATATGCAAGAAAAGTTGTATCGCAGCATGTTTTTTAAGTATGGAAAAACTTCTTATATACGTTTTTTCGATAGTTAATTTTTTACCTCTTTTCTGAACAAGGTTATTTATAAATAATGGTATACATATATATAATTGAAGTGAAAAAACTTCTTTAAACACCATAAAATAAGTTAACTGCGCAAGGCCTTTCGAAAGAACTTAGTCTTTCTTCGTCAGGCGCAAAAAAGACGTGCGTCTACAATGAATGTAGCGGCACGACATCAGTCACACGCTACATTCATTGTAGACGCACGTCTTTTTTTGCGCCTGACGAAGAAAGACTAAGTTCTTTCGAAAGGCCTTGCGCAGTTAACTTATTTTATGGTGTTTAAAGAAGTTTTTTCACTTCAATTGTGTATAACACCAGCTTCATTTTTATACATACATATATATACTTTCCTCTGTTTTTTATTTTTCAATAGTTTTTGGTTACTTTATAATTTGGGACTTTTTCTGTGGTTCAACCGTCATATATTTATTGCAAAACGTTTTATCTGAATAACTTTGGATGTATTTATAAAAGTATATATATATATATATATATATATATATATATATATATGTGTGTGTGTGTGTGTGTGTGTGTATTTTAGCAAAGATATTATAATTGCATATCAAAATTATAACAAAAAACGTCTATATTCAAATTATATTCAAATACACCAGAAATTGCATTAAGTCTAGTTAAATTTACACGATAAATCGAACTTTTAAAAAATTTCTTCAAATCACACTACGTAGTAGTAAGAAAACCGATAGTAATAAATTCCGCCTATAACGAATAATATAGGTTGTCATAATATTGCTTCACAATCCAGATTCTTTAAATGGTTTATACTGTATATGCACTATTTTATTTTTTTTTCCTTTTTTTCTTTTGCTTGAAATACGTGCATTAGAAACTCATCAAACCATACAGATAAAGAGAACTTCAATACAAAGGAAAAATGCAAGTTATATTTTCTTGGTGCATTCTAAGTACTTGCAGAAAAAAAAAAAAAAAAAAAAAATAGTTCACTTCATTATTTATATTAACATTAAACGAAATTTCATATTTAAAATATTGCAGATTCTCAAAAACAGATGCAATAAATTTAGCAATTAGAAATGTAGCACACTGCTGATTATCGGAACACCAATTAACCGAATTTCAAATTATCCGAACAGCATTTTACTTTCAAAACATTTTTAAAACCGACATGCCAATCATTCAAACACACTGTGTCCCCCCCCCCCCTCCCTTCAGATTTAACATGCGAAATCGAATCCCCGATTAGTGTATCATTGAAAATGGTATAACAACCAAAAAAAAGAGGAAGGAAATAAAAATGAAAACGAATACCCTGAAAATGATCCTGGTCCATCATATAAGAAAGCTTTTGAATATTTGGAAACAGATATGAAATGGCTGGAACTAATGTAATCTAACGCCGTAACAAATGTATTTAAGAATAATTCGAGATATTGCATTGAAAATAACGTCTCCCCGGAAGCAAGCAACAATCGAAAGTTTTTTTTTTTTTTTTTTTTTTTTTTTGGGGGGGGGGGGGGCCTAAATTTTCATCTCTGTAATTCAGAAGATGATAAAAAAAAAAAAAAAAAAAAAAAAAAAAAAAAAAAAAATGAAATTTTAAATAATACAAAAATACACAGAAAAAAAATTGACAAAAATATAATTAAATAAATTAAACATGCCAGCACTAATTGGTGCTGGCAGTCTTAAGCCTGAATAAAGTGTGAAGGTTTTAGTACAGTCAGGAATATTTGCTAAATTGCCAGTCCATCCGAATTTTTCCTTATCAGAACTTGAGTTGGTCCCGACTTATTCCGATAATCGACGTTCTACTGTAATAGCATATCAGTTACATGTAATCCGAGTATAGTATATTCACGTGAATTGGGGCACCGACAGACAATAAACGTGATTTCATATACACTTTTCAACTATGTTCAAAGTAAATATTATAACGAACATATTCGCTTGTTTTGGAAGATGTGATTAGAAATTAGTTTTACATTGAATGGATCAATAAAATGCACAGAGAAAAACAGAGCATTATGTTCTTACTACGGTAAAGAATAAAAAGACAGAAAACAAAGAAAACAAAAACAGACAATATAGGAAAAATGTCTGATTTAAAAGTTTTCATTTTCTACTGTTCTAATGAAATTCTATGAGAAGCTTTTCATTTTTTTCGTACTGAATATTTCATTGAAATACAATGTATTTTAAAACTTCAATATAAAATTTTAATTTCAAGATAAATAATATCTTACAGAAGAAGTAAACTGGTTGTTTTAAGCCTCCGATTTTGTATGTGCACTTTGACAGAAACATGGAGAATGGAATTTTTTTGGAAAATATATTATAAATATTAAACGAATGGCTTTGGTAAAATACACTAGCTTTAGAAAATAAATACTAGTGCGCAAAAAATTCGACGTAAAAATGTCATTCTTTCCATTTTTGTACCATATTTCGTCCGCATATTTCAAAAGATATTGCATAAATAATTTCTTATCTCAGGATACTGTATGCAGAGTTGCCTAGCTCCAGAAGGTAACATTCATGAGCTTTTTACAAAGAAATGGAGAGTCTTTTCAAAGAAGTATCTTTCATTTTTCTAATGTAAACATGAAATAATAATGCAGCTATATATATTTAATTAATTAAAAATTCTTTAAATCAAGGGCCTCTAAGCAAATGACATAAAAGTTTTAAAACAATTTTAAATTCATCATTATGCTAACAGGAATGGATTTTGTCTTTGCATAATTTTTTTTTTTTTACCCTGAACAAATAAATAATTATAAAACGAATCATAAATTTTCGTTAAAAAAAATGATACATGATAATTCCGTTAAAAAAAAAAAAAAAAAAAAAAAAAAAAAAAAAAAAAATTACAATTCATTTATTATAAAAAATAAAATTAATAATACCAGGTTTTTTGCATTTAAGAATGACAAATTCAAATTTTCCCATAGTTAGAGACAATTTTGAAGAGATGTTCTTTATATTTGTTCTGAACTTCTATCATATAAAATAACACTAATCAATCATAGAAAATATAAGCATTCAAGATTTTCCCAGCATATTATTTTGTAATATTAGAATGAGAAAAAATTTTAGAGAAAAATTTTAAAAATCAGAAGTAATGAAAAAAGAAACAAAAATCAGAAGTCTCCTGACAAAATTAAGACTCTTGGCGAGGTTGTAGCATGTATGTCAAAAGCAGAAAGTAGAATACTGAAATAGCCATAAATTGGATGCGCATGCTTTTAGTTTTCCTTGAAAGATATGAAATATGTCTTGAAATTGATCAGAGGATATAGATAATATTTTAAAAGTAAGGTAATATATCTTCAACAATTGCTCCACATTAATACAGTTTTTATTAACTTGATGCATTCTAAATTCATAAAAATTTTCATGCTTTAGTATTTATCTTAAGATTACAAATAAATGTTAAAAAATGGTCCGGTCTGTTTCGAATTTATATCATTAAACTAAAATCTTTCCAAATCAGAGGTCTGTCCAGACCTTTCTCACAGGATCCTATTTTTGTGAAATTGTAACGTTTTTCTTTTATCTGAAATTTGTAGTCCTAATTTTATGAATTTTAAATTATAGATGTATTCAGGTTTTATCCTTCATATATAAAAAAGCTGAGTAATATGTTCTTTGGTGAGTTAACTGTTTATGTATAGGATAGATTTTATTATTAAAAGATTGAATTTGTGAAAAGTTCAATTTGAAGATGGAAAAATTATGTTAAATGTCTGTCGGACGTTCCTCTCAGCCCACACAACTTTGAAAAAAGTCCGTGGTAGTTATAGCTGCCACCACCGATATTACTAGGTGATATCGGTCACCCACTGTGAGGATTGTGTAAATGAACACTGACGCTGTCAATTAACTGAATTAACAGTTTATTTAGAATATATGTACACACTACATACGCTATTTACAATTATATACAATTACAACTCTGATATAGGTGATCCGGTTCAACATTAAATTAAATACAGTAAAGGTTGGCTGTGTACTATTCAAATTACACCTTCCACCTCACACTCAATGCAAGTTAGACTCACTTTATCGGAGATCAACTTCGAATCTCTCAACGCATGGATACTCGGCCTACGATATCCGGCCCAGAACACTACGCACAAGGACCTCGGTCCTACCCTACTCTCTAAGTACGAGCCCCGATACCAACTCAACTAATCTGAGATAAGACTTGCTCAAATCACTGTGTTTCCCCAATGTCAACCCCCTTTTGAGCTTATTCATTGGACACATTCTACATTCCTCTCTTGATCAGTGACATGTTGCTTGTCTGCTCATCATTGACGTACCTCACTGACGGATGAACACGCCTCTCAGCAATCTCCTCTTTCTCACTCACCACCTGTAGAGGATTACCTGTCAATTCTCCCTTCAGCAAAGAAAGAATGTCACCTTGAAGATTCTGGTACACAGCCAGGACAATACAAAATATTCAGATAGAGAAATAGCGAAAATTCCAATCTTCAGCAGAGGTGGTCTCAGAACCTGACAATGTCTATTAAAGAGGCAAATAGTTTCATTGAGGGTCCTGTTTTGGGATAAAATATTTTGTGAAGGGTCCTTTAAATGACCTAAAATTTTCCTAAACACATCCCTGGAAATTAATGCTTGAAACGACATTTGTTGTGTTTACTGGTAAAGGTACATATATGTTGTGTGTCTAAAAAGTTGATACGAATTTCTGTCTGCTTCCATTACTTTCAAACTGTGAGCGGAACATGCAAAGATATTATTAAAAATAAAAAAGATATTAAAAAAAAATAAGATATTATTAAATATTTTAAAATAGTAACTATTTTTTTTAGATTTTATATATATATATATGTTTTCATTTACAAAGTTTTATTTTATTGACAAGTTTCTCAACATTTGAATCAATAAAGAATGCCATAATTAAATGTATAACCATACCTACACATGTTTCTTAAAAAATGAAATTGAATTTTTAGACATCGTTAACGATATTATTACGAGCTAGAGAAGTTCGAGCAATGATAACGTAATCTGATTTACAATAAAAAAAAACTTTTTCCCCCCTACATATAAATGTAAAATAAATTCAGTTTTTACTGTAAATTTACACTAATTTGCAAATTTCATTACTTTTTTCCAAAACTAATTAATTTAGGAAAACTGATACTTAAAATTATACAGTTCATTTCTACGAATAGTTTAAAAATAAATTAGCTCAAAACGTTCAACAACTGTACGAGAAGAAGCATTTTAAAATTTACTTTAAAACTTAAAATTTTTGAAAAAAAAAATTGTTTTTTCGAATTTTGCCAGGTAAATCAATTTTTTTGATGAAATCATTTTCCTTCCTGGAATTCTTTATTATTATGCCAAAAAAGTCCTTAAAATGCTTAAATTAAAAAAAAAAAAGTTTAAATGGTTCCAAGGTACTTTAAATAGACTACTACAGATTCGCATAA
The DNA here is from genome assembly GCA_964019185.1 of Maratus speculifer. NCBI lineage: Eukaryota > Metazoa > Arthropoda > Arachnida > Araneae > Salticidae > Maratus > Maratus speculifer. The sequence continues at coordinate 354,112,505 of OZ025289.1, forward strand.
ATAAATATGAATTTTAGCAAATGATTTCAAAGGTATGCTTCCGCAAATATAGATTACTTTAAAAAATAGTAACTCGAATTCAACATTAATCGAAATCTAGATAAAAGGAGGGGAAAAAAAAGAAAATAATAATAAAATAAGATAATGCTAACTCTAAAATTTCTTTCATTCAAATATTGATTTAATTTGCCAGTTCGTTTCAAATCTTTTAAAATCAGATGTTTGTTTTGAGTGTTCTTTCTCGTACAGATCTAACTTTAGATTATATTAAAATTTCTTATGCAGGATATTGCAGATTCATGTCGAAAAATAAAGAAAAATTATAAGTTGAGCGTGAAAATATACTTTCATTACTAAAACAAAAGAAGAGACTATGTCTTTGTCTATACACTATTTTGACAGTTGTGAATTAGAAATCTCACAAAGTTATATACTGAGAGAATCAATACAATAAAGTAAAATAAACAGAGACGAACAAAGCAGAATTTCTGATTAGATGCTTCTAACTTCGTTAAAAAAGTGTGTGTGTGCGCGGGAGGGGGGGGGGAGAAAGAAAGAAAAACTGATTTCTAACTAGGACATCTCATTCTTATTTTCTACCAGCTGTGTAACATTCCTTTATGTTGCATGTATCTTATAAGATACTTCCAGTTTATTTTTCTTCCGGATACGGGGGGGGGGGGGGAGGATAACATTCTATTTTAGTTTTTAAATCGATATATATGCCATAAGTTAAAAAATTTAATAAATATAATTTAAGTTTCAGTTACACATTTCAATAGCTTTAGACTTATTTTTATAAAAACAGACGAAATTTATAGGTTGAGCCTAAAAATATTCTGCCGTTACAAAAAAGGTAAAATAAAATATAATAAATAAATAAAAATATACCGTTGTGTTTAATTTGAATTCTATAAGATTTTTCGTGTTTTACTTCATTACTATTTACTACATTCATATACTTCATTAGCTAAAAACGTAATTATTATCATTTATAAATCTTAATTAGACCTTTAAATTGCCGTGAGATTTCTGAAAATCGATGAATTACTTCCCGAGTTTTTAAGTGCAGAAAAATTAACTCTCAGTTTTTTTTTAAGGGGGAGGGAGGGGACAAAAAGTGTGCTAGATAGCGGTTAATTGATTAAGGTCACTACAGTCATCGTTTGCAAACAGGGATGATACAATATACAATAACCCATTCTATATGGCTAAAAGAGGTGATTTACCGTACTTTACGGGAGAAACGCCGCATCCATCTTAAAAACCGCACTCCTCAAATTGACCTTAATAAGCTAAAAAATATCGTAATCGCCGCACCCGTGGTAAACGCTGCATCCGTGACCACATTATTTTTGTCGACACAGTCGCAACGATCTAACTTTAATCAAAATTTCCCGAACAGTTCTGGAGTGCCTCCCTTTTAATGAGTTAAGATGTCTAAAATTTATTTACAATATTTAAATCAAGTTTTAAATATTTTATTATTTGAATTTTTATTTTATCTCAATTTTATGCTCACAAAATAAAATAAAAAGAATATTGCCCTAGAAATCAAGTATTGCTGTATATTTGTAAAAACTCCAGAAAAAAAATTTCTACAACTCTTTTCACAGTTCTGAATTGGATATCTTTAAAAGTTTTATATTGAAAAAATCAACAAAATAGAAAAACAAAGAAGAACAAAGCAAAATTCCTGATTAGATGTTCTTGCAAGGGTATATATATATATAATAATAAAAACCTTGGAAAAAAAAACTGACAACGTAGGGAAGACATATCCGATTTAAAGGTTTTTATTTTCTATTGTTCGAATGAAATCCCATAAGAGATTTTTTTATTTTCATCGTCTCTTCCTGAATATTTCAACGAAAAACACGTGGTGTGTTTTAAAACATCAGTGTAAAAATTTCACTCCAAGATAAAGGATATTTTGCGGAAGAAAGTAGACAGGCAGTTCCATGTATTAAGAATGAGATTTTATTTTCGCAGTTTGAGTTGAAACATGAGAAAATCGGATAAAGATTCGGAATGAAATCTTTTTCAAAAAATGTTAAGTTTTGAAGTACTGACATGTATAAAATGCAGTAGACATTAAAAAGAAAATGTAGTATAAGGTGTTCAGCATAAAAAATGCTTTTTTCCTTTATGTATATGCGTATAATTTTTTTTTAATGTCATTTAACAAATTACGACGACCATTTGGAAAATGATTTTTTTGCAGAGACTAAAATTTAGAACTTCGAATAAATTTGATATTTTAAAGAAAAAGAGGAAACAATTTTTATGAGGATCAAAACGTAGCTTACGTAATAACAGAGTATAGTACACCATGGATTAAACATTAATATTCCTGGACCAATCATTAGCAAAATTTTAAATGAAATTTCAGTTTTATAATTTTCGGTACTGCAAATTTTTAAACGTCTAAGCATAGCACATTTTCAATCTTTATACCGTTGAATAGGAAAAAAAAGTGCACTTTTAAAAGGCAATTTTTTTTTAAAGCTGTATCTCAATTTGTTTTTGTTGAGTTATTTTTTTGGCAGTTTTTAATTAGTTTTTTCTTTTTTAATTATTTTTCTTGTCTTTGTGGCAGCAGAAAATATCATTTTTATGATGACCAAAACGTGGCTTACACAGTAACAGAGTCATGTATTACGTACGCCATGAATTAAATGACCAATCAGAAAACGTATAAAATGCGGACATCACAAGGATTATGATATGTGTCAGATATATTATATTGTAATTCTGTGATATATTAATATTCTGTGATATATAATCCTATCAGATATATTGTATTATATGTATTAGATATATCAGATATATTTAGATCGATAGCAACAATATTTTGTTTTTCAAATGGTTAATAAGTGATTTGAGTGTAATTATAAATGTTGCACAAAATTTCTATGAATTCAAAATTAATTAATTTGGATAAGAAAAATCCTCCTAAAATTTATGAAATATTTGCGCAAAAATGTAATTTCAAAAAGTCCCTAAAACTCCTTTAGAAGATAAAAATCATGAATTTATAATTCCGGATATAAAGATTAATAATAATTAGATAAATGTCCTTTGCCATTACCAGTGCATTCCCATTAACTGATTTTTCAAGTATTTATAAAAAAAAATAAATAGTAATAAATAAATACTATATCAGTAATATAAATAGTTTTTTAATGGCACCCTGGTTGACAGGGATTTTTTGTAAACTGAACACCAAAAAATTTATGATGTACAAGGTGTTGCCAAATTCGACCGACAAATTCTAAGGAGCGATCGTAGGCATTAAGAGGAAGAAAAATTACCATAGAACATAGGATCATAAACCACGTATTTAACCAAAAGTTCAGGGTATGTTCGCCTAACTTAGGTTGAGTGAACGGTGATAGCATTGAGAAAAACAAAAACATTTCAAAAGGAAATGCAACTATATGTATCTTGTTTAGTGTGGAATTTGCGTCGATTGTAACAATTTTCAGAAAACTGAAGTATATTATAATAAATCTTGTAATAGGCATTCTTACCTTTGTAGTAAATGCGATAATATAAAAAAAGTGGTATAAATTTCTATTACCCACACCAGCAATATGCATTTGACACTTTCCATTTTGGAAAGGGATTATCAATTTATACGGCATCGCCGAATGATTAAGCACCCCTTTTTTTTCAGAACTTTTCGTCATGTAGTAACACTCCCCACACACAAGTTACATATAGTTGCATTTTCATACCAATGCTTTTATTTTTCTCAAAATTATTATTATCGACCCACGTTCAGTTTGGATGAAACCTCCTACACTTTTAAAAATCTTGCCCTAGTTTGAACCAAATTTTGGTGCTCAATATCACTATAAGATGGTGAAATCTTGAACCAATATTTGGAGCTACTGTTGATGCGTAGTTCCCCCAATAGTTGGAACTAAGTTGAAATAGGAAGCTCCAAAGGTTGGTACGACATTTCACCATCTTATAATGGCAGTTACTCCGCATGCGCATGAAAATTTGGTTTAAACTATAACTAGAGCAAAATTTTTAACAGTGCATATTTGTGACTAAATAAGTGGTTTGCGATCCTATGTTCTATGTCAATTTTTTTACCCTCTCATCTTCTTGTGTGCTAAAGGGCAAAATTAGCACTAGCCACCGGCCACAGGGCCAGTACATGAGAAAAAATGGCCAGTGAAAAATTGCCTATCAGTGGCCCTCTTGTGCCCACTTTTTTACAAGGAAAGAATACAATTTATTTATATTTCATGAGAGATTCTACTTTTTTTAGGTTTCAATATATTTATATCAGCATATTTGCTTGGGCTGTTCAGTTTTAGATAATTACTTATAGAAATTTTACAGCTTAATAATTTTAAATAAAAAAGCGGCTACTAGTTTAAACAAAGTGGCTACTTGAAAAACTAGTCTTACTGGCCAGTGGCCGGTAATGAAATTTCCCAATTTTGCCCTATATTGTGTGCATATATATTTCACACCAGAAGATGGCAGTAAATTTACTTTTATTAAATATCTGCTTTTTTGATAGTTAAATCCTAGTCACCTGTTTCTCAATATTTCAAATCCGCTGTCATCTTCGCGCATTCTCCATTAGTAAGTCAAATTTCTTGTATTTTAGATTTTTATCTATCATTGAAGTTTTATCTTCTTTTCATTTATTTATCTTTTAATATTTTATTTTAAAACGTTTGATATGTTACAAGGAGCTAAATTTTGTAATTTTAGGCCTAATGCTGACATTAATTAACATATATTCACTATGATTTAAACCTGCAAGCTCCTTTGATGATTCTGTAGGTTATTCATCGTTTCCTATTATACATTTCTGGTTTCCACTGTTCATGTTTTGTTCATCTTTAGAATTTTATCAACTTGTTCATATGCATTTGTGATTTTATTTTAATTAAATATAGGTAGACATATACAATGTACTGAACTAAAGAAGGCTATTTCGAACCCTTTCACCAAAAGAATGTTATCTTTACAAATCAAGAAAATCATAAAAGCATCACATTTCTGTAGGTTATTTATAGTTTTTTATTATACATTTCTTGTTTCCACTGTTCATGTTTTATTTATCTTTAGAATTTTTAATTTATCAACTTGCTCACGCATTTATGAATTCATTTTAATTATATACACGTAGATACATATATTTGCTGAACTAAAGAAGACTATTTCAAACCCTGTCACCAAGAGAATGTCACATTTACGACTGATGAAAATCATAAAAACATATTTCAAATAGTTTTTTTTTTTTTCTTCGACAGCATCATGTGAAATTGTCTAAAAGGATAACTCCATTCTAAAATTTATTTGAGTCCAAATATTTCTTCTTAAAGGATTAAACGAAATACGGAGTGTATCGATCATTCTGAAACAAAATGAGATACGAAAACAAAAATTCAATATGGTGCAAGATATTTTGGAACAAAAGAAAACCCATTCTTTTTTCAGCGAATTTAGAACTCCAATAACTACAAAAGAAGAAAAGTACTTGTAAAAACCTTTCTCTGTAGACAAAGAAAACAATAAATAAAAATCTCTGTCTTTCAGATGAGAAAGATACGGGTTTTTTTCCCCGAAAATTCGATTTCGTAAAGACATTAAAATTTCTATTTCTGGATTATATTTCATATTTGAAGATTTCGCTTTGAATAAAAATTTACAATTTTTGTTTGCAAATGAATTCCAAGAAACATTAGAAATTCATATATATTTGCATTCGAATTATAAGTATGCTTCAAACTTTCTATATTCTTATGCAAAATCGTGACACTTTGAAAACTTAAATGTTTTCTGGCATTAAAAAGGAATTAATGTGTTACGCTAAAAATTAATGTTTATAAACTTATGTTTATAAGATGTTACTTTGTACCTAAAACTACAAAAGAAAAAAAGAACGAAATATATAGAGAGAGAGAGATTACTGCAAAAAACTAATTATATGCATTAATAGAAATTTCATCTATGAGCTATTTAAGAGTGTAAGCATGATCGAGATCGCACAAAGGGTTTCATTTAATATTCGTTTTAAAACACTTCATCCTTTAATTAAAAAATTCCAAATAGTTAATTTTTAATTAATAAATCCTTAACTTTTGTCAATAAGAACATAAATGGCAGCATCATTAAACTTAATTTTAAAATTATTGTCCTTTTATGTAAGGTATTACATGAATATGCAAATTTTTGAAAAAAAATTACGGAATAGTAATGAACAAACAAATACTTAAAATGTCCTCTTGTGGTGAAAAATGAATTGAGAGGAGACGGACTAGATGCTTAGTAATGTGTAAGCCTAGAGCTTTAAAACGATATGTCGCAAGAAAAAATCCATTTCTGCCCATCAAGGGGAAAATCCTCAGATTATATCTGGGGTCGAAATAGACCTCACCAATCGAAATAGCGATACAAAGTATCCCTTCGATCAAGCCTTCAAACAGAAGTCATAACATGATGTAGCTTAATTAGGAGCTGAGTTACTGTTTAAAATAAACAAATTTGAACCCGAAGGGATAAAAAAGTAAGAAAATTATAGGGTGCACATAAATTAAAGTGAGTTCAAAAAGCTTTCAATGCTGTTTCAAAAGAGAGGAAGGAAACATTTGGAAACCTCCTCCTCCCGGGAGTGGCCCATTCTCAAAAACAACGGATTTCACCATATATTTCTTTAGCATTTTTATTTTTAGTAAATAAATGTTATCAGAGTTCTTCATACAAAAAATCACATAAAAAATTATATATATATATATATATATATATATATATATATAAACGCTACATTTAAAAAGAAAAAATGTTCGCGCGCCTTCTACCCGACACCCCCGAATTTTCAAATTGCCATCCTCATTGTAACTTTTTAAGTGTTATGTATCTAAAATTTTAAAATCTATAAAAAATAATCAGACGAAAAAAATTATAATTACTGGAGAAACGATTTTAAATTTAAATAATGTGGAGTTAAAAAAGTATTTCTACTTTTTAAAAATGGATTTTTTTCATAAAATAAAAAGATTTTTAAGAAAAATAGTTTTTTTATCATCATCGGAAAATATTAATAGATACCAAAGTTTAAATTTGTAAATGTATTATTTTCAGAAACTTTATAACCACTCCAAAAAGTCCTAGTTATTTAAATATCTGTGGTTTTACCAGTGACAGTTTTCTGACAATGATTTCTCCAATCCCTGTATCTTTGAAGGAAAATAAAATCAGTTTCCATAAATCAATTTTTAATGGATTTTTCTGCTTCTACATCGAATTTTCGAAAACATTTTATAAATTCTGAAAAAGAAAAAGAAATTGTGCCTGCAATTTTCAAATTTTTACGTAAATTATAAAAAAAAGAGGCGTTTATCAAACTTTCACTATGGAACCCATTCTAAATTATGGAGAACCATTCCCCTTCTGGCAGCCAGTCTTTGATTAAAATCAATAATTTTGTTGAGTTATGAACATTTTCCATTATTTTAATAGGGTTTTTTTAAATAAATAACGTAAGTTAATTAAGAATTTTTCAAAATTTTATAATATTGGCAAGATTAGGGAGTCTTGCCTCTATGTAATAAATAAATAAGTTTGAAACTTAAGTAATTTTAGAATACGAGTGCTATGACGGACGGACAGAGACTATAAAACAGTGTCTCTCAACCTGCATGCCACAAGAGATTTTCAAATGTGCCGCAAGGATTTTTGGCTAATGAGTAAAATTGCATTATGTGGTATCGATGATACTACATTTTCTGTGTATCATTTGCTATCTCCTTTGTGCACTTCTTTCCCCGTATGAGCGTTTTCAGCGCAACAATCCTCTCGTTTCCATTTATCGGATTCTATTTCTACCACTCTTTTTACATCAGGCATTTCCCTTCAACTCGAGAATTTGCAGTTCATCTTAATTTTTGACTGGAATTTGTTTTGACTGGATGTCGTACATTTTTTCCTACTCTTTTTTTTTTTTTTTTTTTTTTCAAAAGAAAGAGATGCTTGTAGCTGTAATAAAAAGTTTTAACGAATAATTCTAGATTTACACTTCTCTAAAATTTCAAAAAGTTCAAAACGAGCGTTGTGACGGACGGAGAAAGACACAAGAATATAAAAATATGATAAGATAAACAAAACCCTAATTTTTTTCTTATTTTCCTTTTTGATTCTAAAATAGTTTTTTAAGATAAAACTATTTGTTTCATGTAACGAAAGAGACATGTTTCAAATATATTGTCACATGTTCTTTATTAGATTAGAAAACATTTGGATCAAGATAATTATAAATAAATAATTTAGTCCCCGTAAGACCTATATTTCTAAAAACTTTCTCAATGCTTCAACAACAAACATTTCATTTTTGGAAGACAAAGCTACCGAATTATCGTGATCTTGGATGCAAGAAATCCATACATGTCAAGACTGAAGTCTTTTCTGAGCATTATAAATAACAAAATGCAAAAGGGTTAGAAGATTTCTAAGTCTTGCATATGACTAAAAATCGATCCCTTACAATGAAAGAAAGTGATTAAATGTTCTTGATGGTAAACTGCTATTATTTAAGTATATAAAGTACAATTTTGAGTTAGTCAAAAATATCTTCAAGACTGGAATCAGTCCTGAGACTGAAGACCTTGCAACCATGATCGTGATTTGAATTTTATGAATTTTTAGCTTTTCTGATATTAAAAATATACCAATGAGTTAAGCTAAAAATTGTATTTGATTACTTACAATTATAAAAACATTAGTTTTTTAGTAAAAACATGATAAAAAAAAACAGGTATTTAATTACAATTGAAAAATTATAACAATGAGAAGTAATGCAGAAATTTTGATTCAAAAAAGTTTTAAAGATTAAAATATCTGTTCCATTTAAACGGAAAGAAAAGATATTCTAACCCTGTTTCTTTATATATTTGAACTATTTGAAACTTATAAATTACATCTCAAAACACTTTCTATATGCCCCAACACTAAAAATTTCATTTTTGTCTCACCAAAATTGAGCCTATAGTACTTTAAAATTTCAGCGTTTTCTGCGATTAAAAATTGTTATTGTGTAGCGTTAAAAATTATTCATTTGTGATTATAAGATATTATTTTTTCCAAGAGCAGAGAATACGAGTACAGAAATTACGATTATGTACTGTAACAAAAGAGTTTTCTCATTCTAATAATGTTTTAAACATAAAATTATTATTTTCATTTAAATAAAAAGGAGGGATGTTTCAAATGTTATTCTTTATTATATTAAACATATTCAAATCAAAGTAACTATTATGAAAAAGTTACAAATTTACATTTTTATAAGATTCAACTCCGGTAAAGTATATATCGAAAAACTTTTTCCAAGCCGTAATAGGAACAAAAATTTTATTCTTGTACGACTAAAATTTATTAAATTACAGTACTTTGTATTTTATGAATTTTCAGCGTTTTTTGGTATTACAAATGTTTAATATGTAAGGAGAAATATTTTATTTATTTACTTATAGCAATAAGCTGGGTTATTTTAAAGGGCTATGGGGGGAAAGAGAGAGAGGAAAGCTCAATTATGTCGAAAAAATTAAACTTATCTACTTGCAGAAATTACAACTATGATCTGTCATTTAAAAAAAAAAAATCTTTTCCAATTCTAAAAACGTTTAATATAAAAATACTCGTTTCATTTTTATAAAAAGAGAGACATATACCTGTGAGGAAATTCATCAGATATCTCTTTTTCAAAAATAAAATCAACAGATAATTCCATTTACAAGTATTCTTCATTTGAAATAAAAGTAAAAAATTTTAAAATATTAAAAAAAAAAAAAAAAAAAAAAAAAAAAAACCTAAAACCTGAAGAAAAAAAAAAAATGAATGAAATATTTCATTATTAATTCAAACATTAAATTTAAAAAAATTCATTTTTGTTTTTATGAAAAAGGGTATTTTCAGAAATTATTTCAATTATACTATTTAAAAAGCAATTCAATGTGTGTTAAAATAACTGCGAATGTATTATTCATTACAAGAGAAAAATGTTCCTTTCTAGAGAATGTCAATTCAAATATTTCGGAAAAATGAAAAGAATGAATGGGAAATAGTCTGAATGTGTGCAGAGGTGAAACTCGTTTTAAATGAGCTTTTCAAAAAATGTTTTTTCTTTGTCAGAAATTTATTTCATTTTAAGTTATTCATTCATTATAAAATTATCTATGTTTCTTGTGTAATAATAATGAAAAAAATTGGACTACATTTTTTTTTCTTTTTTAAACTTTTATTATTAGAATAGATAATTTTTATAATTAATAAATTATGTATTAAAATTATACAGCAATTCAAATTTCCAAACCCGAGCGAAATTAAGAATACCGTCAGCTAATTAAATGCATATATTTCTTATTTAAATATTTTTTATTTAAATATAACTTTATTTGTAAAATATATAATGCATTTCCTTAATCAGCAATTTGTTAAAATTTTTAATTATGCATTTATAATGAAATTCTGAAATTTTTTGTGAAAAGACCAAAGAAATTGTACCATTTGAATTGTACTATTACAATGTACATTTTTTTTTCATAATAAGTAATTACTAAAAGAAAAAAATAAATAAAAGATGAAAAGAAGAAAGGAGAAGAAAGAAAGAAATAGAAAATTATAAGGAAGGCTAATTAAACCTACACGTACGATCTAGGTACCCTTAGAAAGACCCCCACCCACCTTAGGGTCTATATCCCTCGTGTAGATAATAGGCCGACATATAAGCAAACAAACAAAAAAACGTTCACGATCTATATTTTAAAATTTCGCACAAGTTTTTTATTCCTTAATCAACATTTTTTATAATATACATTTATAAAAATCTTTATTTCAATTTAAAAAAAATAATAACGCTTTATTATTACTGTTATTATTGTAGTACCCATACATAAATATGAACATTTTTAACAGCATGTTAATAGAGTTTTTTAAGATTTATAAAAAAGTAACAACAAAACTTCTAATTATATTTATTATACATTTAGATAAATTTATCTTTATTGAAGATATTAGACATGTTTCTACATAATCAAAATAGGTTTATGTATATAAATACATACTTTTACATAGATATATTTAAGCATCCACATCTGAAAGAAAGAGTGAAACGGAGATTATGTCTATGACGAAAAAAAAATTAAACGCATATACTCACAGAAATTAAAACTATGATTTGTAATAATAAAGAAAAATATTTTCCAATTCTAAAAATGTTTTAAGTATAAATATACTCATTTCATTTAAATAAAAAGAGAAACACACCTATGAGGAAATTTATCATTTATCTCTTTTAAAAAAATAATAAAATGAACAAATAATTCCATTTATGAGTATTCTTCATTTGAAATAAAAGTAATAAATTTTAAAACGTTAAAAAAAAACTGAAAAAAAAATCAAGCGAATGAAATACTATTTTCTCTATTAATTCAAACATTAAATTTTTAAAAATATACATTTTTTATGAAAAGTATACTTTCAGAAATTATTTCAATTATGCTTTATAAAAAGCAATTCAATTTGTGTTAAAAGAACTGCGAATGAATTATTTACCTCAAGAGAAAAATGTTCATTTCAAGAGAATAACAATATTTTGGAAAAATGAAAAGAATGAATGGGAAATAGTCTGTGAATGTGTGTAGAGGGGAAGATCGTTTTAAATGAGCCTTTCTAAAAGATGGTTTTTTTCTAGTCAGGAATTTATTTCAATTTGTGTTATTCATTCATTATAAAATTGTCTGTATTTGTTGTGTAATAATAAAGATAAAACTTGTACTTTTTTTTTATTCTATTACAATTAGAATAGATATGCATATATTTTAATTAATAGATTATAAGTTAAAATTATACCTAGCAATTTCAATTTCCAAACCTGGATGAAATTAAAAATACCGTCAGCTAATTAAATGCATCGATGTTTTTATTCAAGTATAACGTTCTCTGTAAAATACATTTCCTTTATCAGCAATTTTTTTTATTTTTTGAATTATGCATTCATTATGAAATTCTCAAGAATATTTTCAGAAATTATATCAATTATACTCTTTAAAAAGCAATTCAATGTGTATTAAAATAACTACGAATGAATTATTCATCACAAGAGAAAAATGTTCATTTCAAGATAATAACAATTCAAATATTTCGGAAAAATGAAAAGAATGAATGAGAAATAGTCATGAATGTGTGTAGAGGGGAAACCCGTTTTAAATGAGCTTTTCTAAAAAAAATTTCTTGTCAGGAATTTATTTCATTTTCAGTTATTCATTCATTATAAAATTTTCTATGATTTTTGTGTAATAATAATGAAAAAACTTGAACTATTTTTTTTATGTATACTATTTCAATAAGAAAAGATACTTTTTTTCTAAATTATAAATTAGATGTTAAAATTATACCCAGCAATTTAAATTTCCAAACATGGATGAAATTAAAAATACCGTTAGCTAATTAAATGCATAGATATTTTTATTTAAATATAATGTACTCTGTAAAATATTTTCTTTATCAGCATTTATATATATATATATATATATAGTCACTATAAAAATTCTCAAAATTTTTGTGAAAAGACCAGAAATTGTAGAATTTGAATTTGATACTAAGGCTATTTAGAATATTCTTTCATAATTAAATAATTACCAAAAGGGATAAAAAAGATGAAGCAAGAAGAAAAAAAGAAAGTCGAAGAAAGACAACGAAAAATTCATAAGGTAGGCTAATTAAACGTATATGATCTGTTATTTTTCCATAATCAGCATTTTAATGCACATTTATATAAATTTTTATTCCAATTAAAAAAACAGCGCTTTATTATTGTATTTGCTGTAGCACACATAAATATCAATGAATATTTTTAACAGCATGTTAATAAAAAATTAGGATTTACAAAAAAACTTCTAATTATATTTATTATAGGTTTAGATAAACTCATCTTTATTGAGGATGTTAGGCATGTTTCTACATAATCAACATAGTTTATGTATATAAATACATACTTTTACATAGATATATTCAAACACCCACCTCTGAAAGAAGGAAAGAGTGACACAGAGATTATGTCGAAAAAAATTAAAGGCGTGTACTCACAGAAATTAAAACTATGATTTGTAATAAAAAAGATATTTTCCAATTCTAAAAATGTTTTACAAATAAAAATACACATTTCATTTAAATAAAAAGAAAAACATATACCTGTGAGGAAATTTATCACATATATCTTTAAAAAAATAAAATAAAATAAGATCAACAGATAATTCCATTTATGAGTATTCTTCATTCGAAATAAAATAATAAAATTTTAAAACGTTAAAAAACCCTGAAAAAGAAATCAAGTGAAGGAAATATTTCACTATTAATTCAAACATTAAATTTAAAAAAAACTGATTTTTTTATGAAAAAGGATATCTTCAGAACTTATTTCATTTATACTCTTTAAAAAGCAATTCAATGTGTATTAAAATAACTGCGAATGAATTATTCATCACAAGAGAAAAATGCTCATTTCAAGAGAATAACAATTCAAATATTTCGGAAAAATGAAAAGAATGAATGGGAAATAGTCTGTGTATGTGTGTAAGGGGAGGGAAACTCATTTTAAATGAGCCTTTCTAAAAGATGTTTTTTTTCTAATCAGGAATTTATTTCAATTTGTGTTATTCATTCATTATAAAATTATTTGTATTTGTTGTGTAATAATAATGATAAAACTTGTACTATTTTTTTTTATTCTATTACAATTAGAATAGATACGCATATATTTTAATTAATAGATTATAAGTTAAAATTATACCTAGCAATTTCAATTTCCAAACCTGGATGAAATTAAAAATGCCGTCAGCTAATTAAATACATAGATATTTTTATTTAAACATAACGTTCCCTGTACAATGTATTTCCTTTATCAACATTTTCTAATTTAAAATTATGAATTCATTGTGAAATTCTTAAAATTTTTGTAAAAAGAAATTGAACCATTTGAATTTAGTATTATTACTAATTAGAATTTTTTCATAATTAAGTAATTACTAAAAAAAAAAAAAAAAAAAAAAAAAAAAAAAAAAAAAAAAAGACAAGAAGAAAGGCGAAATGGAAAATTTTATTAGGTCGGCTAATTAAGGTTGTTCTTAAATCAAAAAGGGCAACTTTGTAACATATGTTTTAATTTATTTTTCTTTGGAAATGTATGAAAATAGCAGGTGTTGTTATTATATCTAATTGCACTCAATTTTTTGGTTAACACAATAGATCTTTCATAACAAGCCTTCAAAGTTGAAGTTTTTGAGCACATTTCCCGACGAAAGCAGAAAAACCGATCGAAAAGCAAGAGAAAAACAGGTGATTACGTGATCGAAAGAGCTTATAACTCGATAGGTGATTATCATACAATGGAAAAATAAGTTCGATTCAAAATCGCTTCCATAGTCAGGCATTCCAATTTTATATCTTTCCGTTAAAAAATGAATTTGTAAATGTGTCAAAACGTTTTCCGCTTGTTGAGCGGAGAGGTTGAGAACACCCTTAAGGAATTACTGTATTTTCTTCCTTTTGTTACGAAAAGTTCAGGCTATTTGACAAACCGTAAAGTAAAATTATCACTTCAGTGTGAATATTTATTAAAATTTTAATGAATTTTTGAAATGTGCTATAATATTAGACTCTCAACAATTTCCTATCCCTTTATGCTATGAAATATACTACTATTTAACATCTATTATGGTAAATACATAACTTTGATGTAACAATTTTTAAATACTTTTTATGATTTTTTTAAACGAGAAATAACTTATGGAACATCTTGTATATGTTATTTCAAATTAATCGCACTATGGTGATTTTATATCCAACCTAAAAGGTAATTGAAAGCAGAAATAATGGATGAAATTAAAATGTAATTTACACATATTTAATTTTAAATAGACATGAAATTAAATAAAATAAATGCAGGAGAACCCCCATCCTCAAAAAAATCAATTAAAAATATGAAAACCCCATTCTTTTATGGTAGACTTTCAGAGAAAATTAATTAGTTTTTTATAAACTTAAAATTTTCAAGGAATCGTCAATTTTGCTAAAAGAATTTTATATTTTTAAACATTTTTTCCTTTGGCACATAGCTTATTTTTTTTTTTAATCTGTAGATTTTTTTAGATAAATTTTGTAGCCGTTGTGCCCTTTTAATATTACTATTATAATTTATAAAGTTATAATTTATGTTCTATGCATTAATATTTGGTAAATGTTTTGAAAAACCGACTAAATAAATTTGTTTTTCATGAATTATGACAAAAACAAAATGGTAATTTTAGGTTATTAGTTTTGAAAATGATGCATGAAATATTAGAAAATACTAGAATATGCAGAGAAGCAAGGGGGAATTTGATTAAAATAAGAAAAAAAAAAATCATTCATTTATGGTACACTATATAAAGTTAATTAGTTTTCAGACTTAAAACTTGTCATGAATCGAAATCCTTTGCAAAAAAGACTTAAATATAATGGTAAAACAAGTAGAGTCTGAAGATATAAAACAGTTTTTAAATAATAGAAATATACATTATATAATTGTAATTTTAATACATAATATGCCTACGCTTTTAAGCAATAATGCATTAATAAAATGAAATTTGATTAATGTATAGAAATTGCATCAATTTATTGTAAGCTTAAAATAAACTTAATTACTTTTTCAAGAGAGTAGTACTTCTGGTGAATCAAACCTTATTGCTAAGGGCTTAAAATATTATGAAAAAATAATGACATAAATTATAGTCCGAGAGCTGCTCTAATCACAGCTTTAAATGGCCGGAGAAAACATTGGTAATCGCACTTTAAGCATGAAATGGAAAAAGAGAAAAACTACAATCTACAATTCAGGAACAATTTTAAAGATAAATTCCAGTCATCAATACCAAAACTTTACTTTCAGCTTTCCATAAAAATTATATAGCTACTATATTAAAAGGCGATGAATTTTTCTGAACAACTTGATTGCGAATTTGAGGCTATATTTGATGCGAAAACATGCTTTCATTTGTTACAGCAATTAAAAATTCGTACCAGCCTTGACT
This sequence comes from Maratus speculifer, assembly GCA_964019185.1. NCBI lineage: Eukaryota > Metazoa > Arthropoda > Arachnida > Araneae > Salticidae > Maratus > Maratus speculifer. Next base: position 354,128,599 of record OZ025289.1, read on the forward strand.
TAAAAAAAAATAGATTCCATATCTTGCAGTAACGCCACTAGAGCCAAAAACTCATGAATTTATTTCTAACAATTATTAATCTTCTTACAATTAAACAACCCTTTGAAATTTGTGCAAAGATTAAATAAGCATCTAAAATGTTCGGCACTACTTGATTATCCCCTCAACCAAAAACTAACAATAAAATTAAATGTCAGCAATGGATCATTATAAACGTTACATTCACTTGACATTGAACACGTTATAAGAATTTGTTACGTCATAAAATGATTTTTAATTCGACGTTCTGCTTGCATTTTTATTATTTTTTTTTTTTCAAAATTTCTTTGTTTTTTCATTAGTATAATTGGTATAATTTGAAGAATAGATTTATTATTTATATAACTTAGCAAAATTGGTCGGCGGGATAATCAACAAGTACCAAATTGCTTATAGTTTAATATGCAAATCAATCAAAACATAAGATTTTCCCCTATTTTTTTCTGTAAATCGTACAGCAGCTGAACAAACAAGACAACAACTAAATGAAAGATCTACCAATGTTTGGTTCGCATGACCAGTGTTCTCGCTGACATTTGACCAACGTCAGTAATTTGGCTAATTAAAAATAAAAAGCATTCGCCAAATGAAAAAAATATTTGCAAAATAGATTCGTTGTGTAGCACAAAAAAACTATCTTTAATCCTTTAATGTACCCCCCCCCCCCCTTTTTTTTTCAACATGTTCTAAAATAACCTAAATTTTTGTAACTGCGACTACGATTGTTATACTCTAATTTCAACTATCCGCTACAAATATATTATATATATATATATATATATATATATATATATATACACATATGCATGAAAAACGAAAAAGAAAAGAAAGAAAAAGCAAAAACTGAGCATTAGCACAATTTGGCGAATCTAATCGCACGTTTACTTGCCAAATGAAGAATTTAGTCGCAAACTGGAGCAATGGCGATGCTACAGTGAGAACCCTGCGCATGACCAAGTTTACTGTTGATGGCACTGGGAGAAGGCCAGGATGGGCTGTCCAATTTTCGTTAGGTAGATTTGGAGAGCATGTCTTTTTTGCAAATGTGAACAAAATAGGAAGCGCTAATTTTAAGAGATAGGAATAAGCATAAGTGAAAAAGGGTGAAAAAATCGACACACTTCCATTTCTTTGTGGCATTGAAGAATACTCTTAGATGAATACCATTTGGTGTCAGCTGCAAAAAAATTGTCATATACAAAACAAACTTTTTTTCCCCTTGGTTGGGGGAGATGGTAAAATGGTCAAGATGATCCATAGTAAAATGGAGTGACGAAATGAGAAGAGTGGTTGATGTAAATTGAATGACTAAAGCACAAGAAGAAATGCAGGGAATATTTGAAAAGCCTGGGGGAGATTTAGATCCAGCAGTGTATTGAAAATGGTTGATGATAACGAAATTTTCCAAGTTCATACCTGTACAGTGCACTTCGGTATGACCTCCATTTTTGTGGTTCTACACACATCTACACGATATTCAAGTTCATCCCACACACCATAGAAACATCTGGCACAGTGAATAAAGTCGGTGATTCTCGGTTTCAAATCGAGACTACATCGAACTGCACTGAACATGTATGAAACTTAAGTTTTCCCTTTTCTTTTTTTTTGGTGAAGATTTCACACTACCATCTGATTTCCTTGATTTAATGTGACCAGTCATAAAAGCACAAGGACTTTACAGACACAGTGTATTCATTTTTTTTTTCACACTTTTATTTTTACAGCGTCTAAGTTAATTGAGAATTCTTAAATACACAAATATTTTTTACTAAAGTTATGTGCACAAATGGCCGACAGGTATACCAATACATAGCTCATAAAATAAACACTAACCTGCCTTAGAAAACTAAGCTGCGTGAAAAACAATGTACAACTAACACTGACACTTCGCAGAAGAACAAGCACATCATTAAAATCAATTCGATATTTAAGTTCTTCCCCCCGCACACTTTGAAACGTCTGGCGTAACACAGTGAATAAAATCTGCTATTCTCTGTTTCACATCGAGACTACATCAAACTGCACTAAACAGATATGAAACGAAAAATTTTTCTTTTTTTTTATGAAGATTTCACATTTTTATCTCTTTTCCTTAATTTCCCGTGACCGGTCAAAAGTACATAATCAGGGTTCATATTCCAAGAAAAAATTCCCTGAGAATCCCCTGATGTATTTTCCGGGATGTACAATTTTTCCATATCAACAATTAATGCCATTTTGATATTACATATGATAATAAAGCACACGAACAGTAACAATTGCCCCCAATTTCTCAGAATAGGCTGTCATTTTGGCAGGTTTTCCCAGGTTTCGGAATTTTTGTATTATCACCTAAGATTCCCCTGATTTTTACAACCTAAATTCACCCCCTGATTTTCCCGGGAATCCCATATTCCCCTGATGAATATGAACCCTGATAATGACTTTACGGGGGCATTGTATTTATTTATTTTTCACACTTTGATTTCTACAGCATCTAATTATTTAAGAATTTTTAAATACACAAATATATTTTGTATAAGTTATGTGTATAAATGTCTGACAGGTAATCAATACATAGCTCATAAAATACACACAAATGCTGCCTTAGAAAAAACAAGCTGCGTGAAAAAAAATCTAGAACAAATGCCAATACTTCGCAGGAGAAAAAGCACATCATTAAATCGATTTTGAAAATGATTGTAAGTTACTCCTGACTATTTCTCAATTAGATCTTTTCTTTTTCGACAACAGTGTCACAATGAAAGAATTATTGAGAACTTTATTGTGAAACAACGATTTCAAAGACGCAGCATTACTGCAGTCTTGTCCAGATAAAATTAAATTAACTGCCCGAAGAAATTCGCAAAATGAAATCTACTTCTTTCATTTTCTTGCTATACAAGATAAATGAAATTAAAGGTTAAAGAACAATCCAGTATATAAATAAACGAACATCAAGTAAGAAAGTTTATTGAAAGTATTTATAAGGTCTACCTTGTCATTTTGTTTTATTTTATAGGCATGAAAAATGTAATTTAAAAAAGGAAGCGTAATTTTTATGAAACTAAATCTAGATTAACAGAAGTGCATTGATAAAACGCATCGTGTTACATTTACTAATATAAACATTCATAGATGATAATAGATGACAATATATGTAATTTTTGCAACAGCAAACCAGGTTCCTTAGTCAGTTTATTCAGTCAAAAATGTATCCGACCCACGTCTACTCGTCCAAATCCAGAATTTATTCATAGCGTTAAGACTCTGCCCCGTCCGGCAAAGACACTCACGAAATACTGCAAAAAGTTTTTTAGACCGGGAGGCGGCAGCACAGATAGACATCTCATCGAGTTCACGGATCAAAATCTAGATTAGCTAAATCTCGATTCGCATATTAAAATTCAATTGTTTTGCTAAGTCATATCTTGATGGAAAACACTTAAAAACCCGATTTTAACAGTTGACTTATACGTTTACCATTATGTTTTCCTGTTCATGCTTTTATATTTTGCATCCAGGAAAGCACAATGGTAAACCTAGAGGGAACTGTAAAAATCGAGTTTAGGTGTTTTCTACCAAAATATGAAATGACAGATCGATTGCATTTCAATATGCGAGATTTTACTAAACCTATATTTCTATCCATAAACTTGATGAGGTGATTGAGTGTGCTGTTGTCTTCCGGTCTATATGGGAAGGTCAGTTCTCGCTTTCTGCCCTTTTTTACTTTTTCGATTTTTGCTGCAGATTTGTATATAAGTATATATAAAGTACCTTAACCTATCACTGCGACATGTGCCATGTCTAACACATGCCTAAAAACATTATAATTTACATTACGTGCCATTAATTTGGCCAATATGATTACTGTCCCTCATCAGGAAGAATCCAAAGAACTAAATAGCACTAATTTTTGTCCACGTCCGATGGCTGCTGCACTAGACACACACACACACAAAAAAAAAAAAAAAAAAAAAAAAAAAAAAAAAAATGTTTTTTGTAAACAAAAGAAATTTCATTCCAGATCAAGCTATTAAGGTAAGATTTATTTTCCTTATTTTTACTGAATGCTTAAGGTGCAACACTAGGCACAGAGAAAAACCCGGATGATAATGTAAAGTCTATGGGGGCGTTCTTTTCACATATTTCGCCCAAATTATATATATATATATATATATATATATATATATATATATATATATATATATATATATATATATATATATATATATATATATATATATATATATACACACACACTGGTGTCCAAAAGTTAAGCATAATTGGTAATTAAGTAATTATTTTTAAGTAATGAAAGAAATATGAATCGGAATGTGCTGAAACTCCACGTGTGTAAACAAAAAAAATAGTACGCCTCACATATTTTCGCGAAGAGTTTTCCCCGAAATCGAACAGGGGACCGTCAACAAATTGAAAAAGAACGAAGATCTTTTGGATAACCCTGTCAAAACTAATGTAGCAAAAGCGTTCAAACTGCACATTATGATTAATTGGCTTATTGTAATGTACTGTGTTAATTTTTACAAGGATAGCATGTATACTCGTAGAGAAATTAAGGTTTCTATAAAAACAGTCCTAAGTTTTTTGCTTATAATTTGCAGAGTTCTTAATATAAAATAATATTCTTTTTTGAAAAAATGACAAACATCATTGTACACAATACCCTGTCATCAGAATTAAAAAATAATAAAAATTGTATGACAAATGAGCAGGTTTACTAAATAATTTTTTACTGCGCATGCGTGAAAGCTATTTAAAATTTCATTTGCATATTATGTTAGTTAAATGTATAGAGCAACTTTTGTGAAAGTCTCAAAAACATAGCTTAAAAATTCTGAAAATTATCGTTGATAGAATGAGATCAAAATCCTTTATTCCCTAAACGAAGCAAAAGATGAGGGGCTGTATCCATATTCCATTGTTTAGTGCCTACACAATATTGCACGTACAACTATATTTAGGTAAAACCCCTGATTTTTTTTACTTCCTTTAGGAATAACGGATTTAGAGTTGATTCTATAGGCAACCATTTTCAGAATTTTCAAGCTATGTTTTTGAAACTTTTACAGAAGTTGCTCTATACATTTAGCTAACACAATATGCAAATGACATTTTGATATCGTTGACGCATGCGCAATGAAAAATTATTTACTAAACATACTCATTTTTCATACAATTTTTATTATTTTTAAATTCTGATGACAGGGTATTGTGTACAATGATGTTTGTCATATTTTCAGAAAAGAACATTATTTTTTAATAAGAACTCTGCAAATTATAAGCAAAAAACTTGGAAAAATTTAGGACTGTTTTTATAAAAACCTTAATTTCTCTACGAGTGTACATGCTATCCTTATAAAAATAAACACAGTACATTACAATAAGCCAATTAATCATAATGTGCACTTTGAACACTTTTGCTATATTAGTTTTGACAGGGTTATCCAAAAGATCTTCGTTCTTTTTCAATTTGTTGACGGTCCCCTGTTTGATTTCGGGGAAAACTCTTCGTGAAAATATATGACGCGTACTATTTTGTTTACACACCTGGAGTTTCACCACATTTCGATTTATATTTCTTTCATTACTTAAAACAGGCATGAGATTACAAAAAGTTAAAAAAAGAGGAAAAACGCGTGAACCGGAAAATGCAAAATTATTTTGAAATAGCGCGTGTGTAAGACAATTAAGAAGCTTATTTTATTCACAACAAAATTGTCAATACTTTTGCTTAAATCCTGTTTTATTTTATTTTATTTTGGGGGGGGAGGGGGGGGGAGAGGGTCCGAATGAAACCATATATGCAAATATTATAAGTAGTTCTGAAATTAAAGTCAATAAATTAAGTTCATACTTCTGATGCAATGTTTTACCCAGCAATCTTAGCTACTTGGCCAATTTAAATGTTCACATGTTTTCACTTAAAACAACAATTAACAAACATGGCAAGCTAATGTTTAATTTGCCATTCAATTGCAAAAAATTTTTGAAAACAATATTAAAGCAAATATTTTTTCCAATTATTTTACGAAATTAATATTTTTTCGCCAATCTTTTGACACAATTAGTGTTTTTTTCACGAAATATGCATTTTTCCGCGATCTTTTGACGAAAAATGTCGTTTTTTCCGCGATATTTTGACGAAAATCACGGTTTTTTCGCGATTTTTAGTAGGAATGCGCGATTTACTCGCGATATTTTGACGGAATCCGCGTTTTTCTCGCGCTATTTTGACGGAATCTGCGTTTTTATGCAATATTTTGACGGAATCCGCGTTTTTCTCGCGATATTTTTGACAGAATCCGCGTTTTTCTCGCGATTTTTTTGACGGAATCAGCGTTTTTCTCGCGATTTTTTTTGACGGAATCAGCGTTTTTCTCGCGATTTTTTTGACGGAATCCGCGTTTTTGTCGCGATTTTTTGACGGAATTCCGCGTTGTTCTCGAAGTGTCTTGACGAAAACCGCGTTATTCACGCGACATTTTGACAAAAATAGCATTTTTTCACGATCTTTCGACGAAAATCCCGTCTTTTTCCGTCATCTTTTGACGAAAATCGTGGTTTTTCTCGCGATATTTTGACGGAATTCGCGTTTTTCTTGCAATGTCTTGATGAAAACCGCGTTTTTCTCGCTATGTTTTGACGAAAATTGTGGCAAAATTTTGGCAAAAACTGCGTTTTTCTCGCGACATTTTTACAAAAATAGCATTTTTTCTTAACCTTTCGACAAAAATAGCGTTTTTTCCGCGAACTTTCGACGAAAATCGCATTTTTATTCCGCGACATTTCGACGAAAATTTAGTTTTTTCCGCGGTCCTTTGAAGACAAAAAAATCGGAAAAGCGGAAAATGACAAAAAAGCGGAAAACCGCGGATCCGCGGAAGAATCTCATGCCTGTTAAAAATAATTACTTAATTACCAATTATGCTTAACTTTTGGACACCAGTGTATATACATATATTTTACACAAGATAGCTGAGGACGATCCATAACCGGCCTAGTTTTACTTTTTCAGTTTTGGTTTCAGATTTTTAAAAAAAAAATTACTTTAACTTTCGAAACCGGTTTAAACCGGTTTTTCTTTACCGGTTTACTTTTTCAGTTTTGGTTTCAGATTTTTAAAAAAAAAATTACTTTAACTTTCGAAACCGGTTTAAACCGGTTCTGAAATTGAAACTATCGTAATAAAAAAAATATATAAACAAAATCGAAAAAGTAAAACCTAGGCCGGTTGTGGATCGTCCTCAACTATCTTGTGCAAAAGAATCATGTAACAATATTAAAATTTGAGCGAGAGATTTGAAAAAAACGCTCACGTAGCTTTTACATTATCATCCGGGTCTTTCTCTGTGCCTAGTGTGGGGCCTTAAAAATATTAATATAAAAAAAAGTTGCAGAGTGTTACACAAATAAAATCAATAATTTTAAGCTCATTTAGATGAAAAATATAGCAATGCACTATTTTAAAACCCAAATTGTATACATTTGGTTATACACCATAAAATATGAAATTTTAACTGAAATTTTTTTCTTTTTGCTACTTTTCCGATTATTAGATCAATATATAGATTTCAAATAATTTTTTTTCATAAATATTGAAAAAAAAAAAAAATCTTATATTAAAGGGCAACCAAAATCGAAAAAAGGAGCCTTAAGGGTGCATTCGAAAAAATATCCCCCCCTCCCCACAACAGCTCGAAATTTTCTGAAATATTTTCAGGCCTATTTTTAAAAGTAAAAACATGTCACTTGCTGTGGTGATTTTTGAAGAGATGTAGAAGAGGCCGTGTGATTTCATTTTTCGCTCAATTAGTTAGAATTTGATTTATAAATAATTATTTTCTAAGCATGACCATTTTTTCCATTCCCAAATTTCCGGCCTCGGAAAATTCAGTTTAAAGTTTCATGTTTGACAGCTTTTTTTGCAATATTTTCTGTATTTATCAGAACACCGACAAGCACGGCACATTGCATAGTTTCTAATGATATTTATCCAGTTTCATGCGTTTGAAAGCAAAAATGAATTTAAAAATAAATCAGAAAATATAGCGTTTAGATTGGAATACACCCTTAAAAAATTTATTCTTTAGTGAAACATTGAACAAACAAATACTTCTGTACTTTTTACAGAAATACTTCAGTACTTCTTACTTCTGTACTTTTTATTATAAATGTATATCTCTATATAAACATTTTTTTATTTCTATATATTATTTTTGTTTTTATATAATTTAGATTTGTTGCCCTATAAAAATATATAAATATTGAAAAAACTGTTTGTGGATTACATTAAATGTACCCATATAAGTTCTTTCTTTTGCCAGCGCTTTCATAGTTGGAAAGTTTAAACATCTATTTGTGTGAAATTGATTGTCACCACAGCAAGAGTTGAGAGTACACTGTAATATGGATAATGATATCAAATGTACTGTCAACTAATTTCTGAATTATGTTAATTGAGAATGTAGCAGGTGATTATTCAGTCTAGTTTCACTGTTAGTGGATACAATTAGTTGAATAATATACACCACTTCTCGCAATGTCACTCCATCACACAAAATGAGCACATAAAATGCATTATTTAATTCATTTTTGTTTGCAAATGCATACAATTTGATGTTCCAATTTAGAAATTTTATAACCAAACTTTTTTAAAGGGGGGGGGGGGACCGTTTCCTTTTTTCCAACATAGTTGAAAAGTATTTATGAATCACGTTTGTTTGGTTGTTAGTCCGCGCTCAATCCCTCATAAACATACTCGGATTGATTTGAAATCTTTGTATGTTATTGATGTTTACTATAGCATGATCCCTATTGAAAATTAAGTTTGCAGTATGCAAAATTCATGACAAAGACAGTCAAAGTTATTCAATTATACATTAAGTAAAGTGAAATTTCAATCTATTATGCACTTCCTTGCTAAAATATACTTTCGTACATTGCTACATCAATCTATAGAGAATTGGAATACATATTTGGCTATGGAAGAATTTCTGCAATCAATTTCACTAATGCTTTATGAGTTTTCTAAAATGGTCGCTTAAATGTCTTATTTACCTATACAAGTTTTTTTTCCCCAAATATTCTAGAAGTTTTGTAAAATGGTTCTTAATCTATGCTTGATGCATGATTTTTTCCCCTAGCTTTTTCATAGGTAGGGCAAGTTTGAATTGATCAGTTTTAATTAGCAATGGGATACCAACATTATTTTCCAGCTCAGAAGTTAATAGATTATTATTTTATTTTATGCTATTTATTGTTCTGTTTCTGTCTTTAAGCATAAGCTTTTATTTACAGGGTTCCCTGCAAAACATGGCTGGCAAATTCCATAACTTTTAATAAACCAAATCTAAAAAAAACATGAATTTCCCTGACTAAATCTCAAATTCTCAGACCAAATGGGCATACAACGAAAGTTTCTAATAATTTTCGCAATCCTTTGTCAAAATTAGCAATCTCGTCTGCAATCGTACTTCGAATTTCTCAAATTTTTATTTTTTGTGATCGTTTCATGAATTCAGCAATTTTTTTCTTAAAACTGATTAATTTTGCATCACTTTTTGTTTTTCCTCCGAAATTTTTCCATGACTTTTTAGAAAATATTTGTAAATTCGGTGAATTTTCCTATATATTTTGAAATTTTCAGATTTTTCAAAATTTTCTTGACTTTACATTACTTTGGGAACCCTGTATTTATAGTTAGCTAAATTGTTTTGTATCTAACTTTTACGTTTATTTATTCATATTCTAATTAACTATATTTTAACCAGTTCTATAATACTAGAGTTGAACTTAATTCCTCAATGACTTCCTAATGTCTCAGTAAGTCGCTTACATATCTCGAGTAAAGTCGAACCGCAATTAGGAAATCCACCAAGACGTTTTCATTGTTTGTTTGGTTAATTTCAACTCTTCCGAAAATAAATCTTTATTTCTATTTCGTGCTATTCCAATTATATAGCTTAATTAATGTAAGTATTTAACATTAAAAATCATTGAATATTAATTAAAATATTAATTTAACGATAAAGAAAAAAAAATTATGCATGCATTAAGTCAAAAAGAGCAGGAAATTTTAATTCCCAGGGGAAAAAAAAATCTGCACGTCATATATTAACTATATATTGATTTTTATCGTTCATACTACCGACTATTTAAAAAAAAAAAAAAAAAAAAAAAGATTAGAACATAATCACAAATGTTGTGCAAATGAGAGATTTAAAACAACATAAAACGACATACAAAATAAAGTAAAAAATTCTGTAAACTATTGTTTCATTTGCATATGCATTAAATTTATTTTAGAATAAAACACTTTTTTTTTATAAATGTATTTGTCGACTACACTATTGTAGTCATTTTTATTCTTATTATTTTTTTTTATCCATTAAAAAGGTTATTTGCAAGGATAAAAATAAATCAAAAGAAAGGAATTTCCATTTGCTAAGATTTTTTTTTTTTTTTTTTTTTAATAGAATAAATTCTGCATTTAAATGTATGACTAAATACAATAATATTCTAGTTAACGTTCTAAAGAAAATGATATAAAAATTAAAAAATTAAAATATAAAAATTAAATACTCCATTAAAAACAATAACTAAAATTTATTTTAGAGTGAAATTTTAAATTTTTTACGCATATATTTATAACGATTTTATAAAGATTTTATCTTTTTTTTTTTTTTTTTTTTTTTTTTTTTAAGTTATATTTTTCAGTCGCACTTTAAAGCAGCTGTAATCTCCATTGTAAAATTTAAAATATGACATTTATTATGGCTATTAACTTTATTTTCCAACTTAGAAGTTAATATTATATAACTTTACTTTATTCTATTTTTTGCTCAATTTTCGTCTTAAAAATGTATTTGTATATTTACATATCGTGCTAATTGTTTTCTATCTAGCTTATAGACTTATTTATTTATAATTTAATTAACTATATTTCATGCAGTTCTATAATACAGTTAAACTAAATTCCTCAATGATTTCCTAACATCTCGGCAAGTAGCTTATATATCTCCAGTAAAAGTTGTATCGGAACTAGGAAATCCACTTTCATTGTTTGATTAGTTATTTCCAAAACTTTCCGAAAATAAATCTTAATTTCTGTTTCGTGCTGTTCTAATTACATAACTTTAATTAGCGTAAGTATTTAATATTAAAAATCAATAATATTTAAATATTAATTTAACAATAAAGAAAAAAAAATATGCAGGCATTAAGTCAAAAAGCGCAGGAAATTTTAATTTCCAGGGGAAAAAAAATATTCCTGCATGTCACGCAATAACTTATATTGATTTTTCTATCGTTAATACCATCAACTATAAAAGAAAAAAAAATTGGAGAAAAAAAAGGATCATAACAGAAGTACGGATGTTGTGCAAATGAGAGATTTAAAACAACATAAAACGACATACAAAATAAAATATAAAGTAAAAAGTTCTGTAAACTATTATTTCATTTGCATATGCATTAAATTTATTTTAGTATAAAACACTTTTTTTTTTTTATAAATGTATTTGTAACGACTACACTATTTTAGTCATTTTTATTTCTATTTTTTTAAATCACATTTCCTTATTTTTTTAGATTTTTAGTCCATTAAAAATATTATTTGCAAGCATAAAAGTAAACGAAAAGAAAGAAATTTCGCATTTTCTAACATGGATTTTGTTTTTTAAGTAGCATATTTTCTGTATTTAAGAGTATGATTAAATACAATAATGTTATAATTAACGTTCTAAAGAAAATGTTATGTTTTATTCTTTTTAATGGAGTAATATAATTTATTTTAGAGTGAAATTTCGAAATTTTTTATGCATCTATTTATAAAGATTATAAAAAGATTTTATCATTATTTTATTTTAATTAATGTTTTTCAGCTTTTAAAGCATTTGTAGTGCATTATAAAATTTTAAAAAGGCATTTATTAAAACTATTAAAAAATAATTAAAAATGAATTAATAACAATTTCTAAGATTTTAAGTGTATGAGTAAATGCAATAACAACTTAACATTAAATATATATATATTTATAATGTATATATTGTATTCGTGCACTCAAGAAAGAAAAAATAATTAAAAATATGATTTCTGAAAAACACAGATTATTTCCATTTCAGTAATGTATTTTTAGACCAACATTGCACTGTGAAAGAATGCATTTTAATTTAAAAAAAAAAAAAAGCAAAATGCATGTTATAAATAGCATGGCTGCCAACTACTACGCCTATTTGAAGTCAAATAAACATGTTTAAAACAGAAATTTTTGTAAATGTTTAACAATAATGTGCTGTAATGCATGACATTGAATATATTTGATATACATTTTACTAAAACATTTTTGTGGTTCCAAACATGTTTATATGATTTAAATAGGCGTAGAAGTTGGCAGCTCTGAAATAGTATTTGGTTGAATAAAATTAATCGTTTAAATTCATTTTAAATTTTACATTATAGTTATTTCATTTTTTTTAAGCGCATTGTTCGTATTTATGAATGCATTGAAACGTTTTTCCAGTGTGCCATGCCACTTTTGCTAAGATGCAGACTTGCCAAGTTCTGAAAGCTATAAATCAGTAAATTTTATTTCAGAAATCAGGAGGTTTTTTTGTTAATGAAAACTTATTAATTTTTAGACGTAAACAGATTTAGTGAAAGTATTTCAACAGGACTTGGTTATTACTGAAGATTAGAAAGAAATGTGTCACTGACGCTTTTTCAAATAAGAAAAGCATATATTTCTTACAAATAGGACAGTTTTAAGCATAGCGCATTTAAGTTTAGGATGCTTTAACATTTTTAATTTGACTAATTATTATAAAAAGGGCAATGTTACTCATAAACTTATATAAAACTATAGTAAAGATCATAAATCTTAATCGAGTCAAATTAATAATAGGTCAACGCATGACCATAATAACAGTAAAAAAATCTTAAAGATTCATCATTTATAATGAATATGAATGTAGTTTATCACATAAAATAATATTGATCAATCATACTAAAGAACAATTACACCTGTGGTAGAATTTTCAACCACTGAATAGTAAAGAAACAGAATATTTTTAAAAAATCAGGAAAAATATGTCAAAAAATCAGGAGTATGGAGAAATATCTAAAAATCAGGTATCTCCTGCCGAAATCAAGAAACTTGCAAGTCTCTAAGATTTTTTTTTTTTTTTTTTTTTTTTTTTTTTTTTTTTTTTTGTTTAATAACATATTTTCTGTATTTAAATGTATGATTAATTACAATAATATTATAGTTAACGTGCTAAAGAAAATGTTATATTACTCCATTAAAAACGATATATATATATATTTTTTTTTAATAGTGAAACTTTAAATTTCATATACATATATTTTTAACGATTTTATAAAGATTTGATCTTTATATTAGTTAATGTTTTTTGAGCCTTTAAAGCATTTTAATCCATTATAAAATAAAAAGTTATATTTATTAAAACTGTTTAAAAAATGATTGAAAATAAATTAATAATAATTAAAAATAAGTTTTCAGATTTTAAAAATTTACTACGAAATAAAATATAACATTTTGAAAAAAAAAAGCTTTATCCGTACATTTAAAAAATATAAAATAAATTGAATTAAAAATAAGATTTGTAAAAAACACAGACGGATTATTTTCATTTTGTTAATGTATTTTTAAATAAACATTGCTAGTTGAAAGAATGTACTTTAATTGAAAAAAGCGAAATGTAAACTAAAAGAATTGATTGGTTGAATAAAAATAATAATTTAAATTTTACGTTACAGTTATCCCATTTTTAAACACGTTGTTCAAATTTACGAATGCATAGAATTTCTTTAATAGCCTTAAATAATCTCATCAAATGGAAATACAATCTTCAAACAAATTGCATTCGAAAGGACATTTTTCTTTCGATTCTATAGTATAAAAATTAAAACTATGCTATGTTTAAAAAAATTAAACTTTAAAAGCGAAACTTATCGGCCAGATGTTGCCGTCAACATTATTCACGGACATGTTTTTGTTTTGAGTCACAGTTTTCAAACACAATAACCATAAATAAGTTTAGGCCCGTTTTTAAATAACTAACAGTGGTTGGATCCAGCCAAAATTTGGGGCCTATTTAGGGCTTTTTTACAAAATTAAATTTACTAAATTAGGCTTTTCACGAAAATAAATTTTATTAAATGGGACACTTCATAAAAATAAATTTTATTAAATGGGCCCCCTCACAAAAATGAACTTAAAACAGACCCCTCCACTAAATTTCTTTTAATAAAACAAGCCTCTTCATTAAACGTCTTCCAATGAAATAGACCGCTTTGTAAAATTTTGTTTCATAAAAAGTATTTTAAAATTCATACTTTATAAATAAAACCAGGTCACGAAAAAGAAAAATAGCACGAGGATTTAAAAAAAAATTTCTTAATAAAATCTTGGTACGATTTTGAGTAATTGGGTCTTAAATTTCATTACAAAATGTTGCTCTTCACAAAAATATAACGTAATCCACAGAAATAATTTTTGCTTTTCATAAAATGTGCCCCAAGAATAAAAACCTGCATCAATACCTGACTAATTAATAATGTTTAATTTTATCTTCGTATTACTTAAAGAAGTATTTATGCCCACAGATTAAAAGAGGATTCTAGCAAAGCAGATTAAACATTTTATAACAATTAACTCTCCTAATAGATATCACAGTTGTTTGAAAGATTTTCAGAAATTCTCTTATGAAAATACTAAATTAAGGAAATGAGATACAGATGGTAGATAACGATGAAATTTCCCATTCCATTTTTCGCAAAGTATCCTGTTTGTGGGTGGTCTTTCATTCATATCAACTAAGCTGTATTTTAATTTACTGTACATGTTTATTGGAAGATAGTGTTTAACGTGATTAAGCTGAATCGCTCGAAATATTAAGGAAGTCGTGAACTGAAGTCATTTAAATTTAAATACTTTCACTTCCTCACAGAATTATATTGATAATTTGGGTTGCTGCGTTGTGGCTACATTTTAAAATATTTATTAGAATAGAGTAAAAACAATGCATTGAAACAAGTCGGAGATTGCACATCAGATGTAGCAAAAGAGGTGGGTTTGTCCTATAAAGCAATTTTTTTTAAATATTCAGCACTTCGGATACATTACAGTATCCGAAATCTTTCCTGTGTCCCTGTAAATAGTAAATACTTTCTATTATGAAGAATTAACTTGTAGCAAACCTCAGCAACGTATACCAATTTTGTAGAATACGAAATACAGTAGACTTCCTCAAATCCGCACAGCTTGGGACCAGAGGTTTTGCAGATTTTAGAATTTTGCGGATTTCTGGTCATTGCTTTGTTTACAATTTTTAAACAGTAATTTGAATGTAATTAATAATGCAATCAAAAGTATAATGAATGCTTACAATATACTAAAATATTAAAATAAGTAATAAACTAAAATAATATAAATTTAGATAATTTTTAAAATAATTAAAATACTAAACGCAAAGGTCAAGTTAATAATCAGTAATGTACAATTAAATATTCATTATAAATATGAAATGTGTTTTTCCTAAATTATTCAATGAAACTTGCCTCATAAAAGTACATTACTAATTCACATCAGGATAATAAAATAATAAAGCTTTATTTCAGGTTTAGCCAGACTTAACTAAAAAAGCTTGATTATAATACATAAGTATATGTGGTAAGATTGTGATTACCAATGATATCAGCAATATCTTTATTTTTTCAGAAATAAATTATTCTTTCTTCATGAAAAAACATCAATTCAATAACCTTAACAAAAATTACAAATTAAAAAGATGTATGAAATTGATATAAAACTAAAAAAGTGAAATTTTGCACCTACATCTGAACTGACTGTTTCATTGTTTACATCTGTAAAATGTGTGCGGATTTTAGAGAGTTGCGGATTTTAGGAGTGCGGATTTGAGGGAGTCTACTGTAGTTTAATATAATTAAAACGCACCCCAAGCAGTGTTTCCCCTATACCATTTTGAAATAGAATGCTATTGTGTGGCCCTGTATATTAATAAAATGTTGTATTTGACCATAAATTGTACAGAATATTCATTTTAGTATATATTTCATTGATCGCATGTATTTCATAGATATCACAGCTAACTGAAAGACTTTCAGAAATTCCCTAATGAAAATACTAAATTAAAGAAATGAGATACAGAAGGTAGATAACGATGAAATTTCACATTCCATTTTTTGCAAAGTATATTGTTTGTGGGTGGTCATTCATTCATGTACACCAAGCTGTATTTTAATTTACAGTACATGTTTATTGGAAGAGAGTATTTGACGCGATTAAGCTAAATCGTTAGAAATAAAAATATTAAGATAGTCGTGAACTGAAGTCATTTAAATGCTTTCATTTCCGAATAGATTTTTTTTTTTTTTTTGGGGGGGGGGGGGGGAGTGGGCAGCATTGTAGCTTATATTTTACAATATCTTTTCTTTCTTCTATCTTACAAGTAGAAAATATTATATCGCAATAGCTCTATCTCATGAATTAATGCCCGAATTTTCCTCAAACTTCAGATTCAATTAGCACCTGATATCAATATTTCTTAGTTTTTAGAATAAATCGCTCAACAGGATCATACATTGGTAACAGGATCATACATTGCTATCCAGCCTTTTTTTTTTTTTTTTTTTTTTTTTTTTTTTTTTTTTTTTTTTTTACGGTTTTTGCGATTATTCGATATCAAGTACTAATACATGGATTTTCATCAAATTTCAGATTCAATTAGAACTTTAAATAAGTTGTTGCATATTAGATTTTTGTGTAAATTACCCCACAGATTGTACAGAATGTATATTTTAAAATATACTTCATAGATCTAGTATATCAATTTTATTATATACGAAAGAATGTAACATCATTAAAATGCATTTGAAATCATTTTTTCCCCCATTGACCATAAAGTAACAGTACACTTTTGATTCTATAATTAAACTATGCAACGGATTTTTATAAAATTTGAAATGAATCGACAAAATTATACAACAAATATCTATTTTAAATTTCAAATGATTCCGTTGGGTAGGTTTTGCCCTGTTAGATGTGGAGAGACGGACGGACTGAATGACAACTATAGGTAGTACGATTTTACATAATTACGAACCCAACTAAAAATGGTATACTAGAGGGACAATCAATTTTATTTGGCAAACGAAAATGCAAATTTTTTCACAGAAAGACAAATTTTCCAGATTTTTGGTTATTTTTACAGGGTTTCCTAATTTTTCTCCGATTCTTTGATTTCAAATTTTATAGTACCCTATTTTTACAGATAACAATTTTCAACTTGTAAGTTGTAAATCGCTAACTAGTAAAATAAGTCCTTTCCTGGAAGTCTTTTCTGATAATTCTCCACCCATGTCGTCCAGAATTAGTATTGTGATATCGATATTTTGCATTCTGATATGGATAAAGCGATTACTTCTTGAAAGTTCCCAGAAATCTCAAACGCAAATGTTAATTTAAGGAAATAAGATACAGATGGCAGAAAGCAGTTAAATTTCCCATTCTATTTTTCACAAAGTATCCTGTTTGTGGGTGGTCATTCATTTATATACGCTAAATAAAATGTCTCAATTTATTTATGTTAAGACAGATTCTTTAGCAGGCATGGCAGTTTTAGGTAATTAAGCTGAATCGTTAGATATATATTAAAGGTGTTGAGAAATAAAGTCATTTAAACACTTCCGTTTCTTTTAGAATAACACTGATAACTTCGGGGTTGAAGAAATGAAATTACATTTTAAACACTTTCCAACATAGTTGAAAAAAATTTATGATTATACATCTGCATATTTACCAATTATAACAGGCCCCACCAGTGGCCGAGAGGTTCGGACCTTTCAACTGGTAGACGGCAGGTGCTGGGTTCGAACCCAATCGCGGCTGTCGGCCTAACCGTTCGGAGTTTTCCGTGGTTTTCTTCGAACCTTGCGTAAATACGGGTTAGGTTCCCTTAGAAAGACCCCCACGGAGGGCACTCCCCCTGGTCCTATATCCCATTAGCGTAGATAATCGGACGACAAAAATCAACCATCAACCAACCAATTATAACAGGTATTATGATAGATTTAAAATGAGATAGATTTTACGTTCATTTATCCAAAAAAAAAAAAAAAAAATTTAAATACCTTTTTAAAAAAATAGTCTATAAATATGTAGTTCTCTCTGTATATTTCAACAAATTTATTTATTCTTCTTCAGTTATTAATACAGCATTTCGTATAATTTATTACAAACAATAAATCTAATTGTTGTTGATTGATTGTTGTCTAATTGTTGTTGTTGATTTTCTTTAAAAACATATATATTGCATGTTTTTAAAGAAAATATGAATTGGATTTATTGTTTGTAATAAATTATATGAAATGCTATATTAATAACTGAAGAAGTATAAATAAAATTTGCTGAAATATACAGAGAGAACTATATGTTTATAGACTATTTTTTTTTAAAGGTTTTAAGATAAATGAATGTAAAAAACCACCCCATTTTAAATCTATTATAATACATGATGTAATTAGTAAATATATAGGTGTATAATTGTAAATACAGATATTAAAAATTTAAAGATAAAAACTTTGGTTTTTTTTTTTTTTTTTTTTAATCTATTTTGAATATTTATGAATTCAGTTTATCTAACAACACGTAAGCACTTGACTTTGAAATCTTAAAATCGATCTGCCTATGCTTTAACTAGCGTAAATATTGTCAGATTGCCATGAAATGAACACATGTTACTGGATTTCATTAAGGCATGCTCGGTTTTGAAAAAGAAGTGTGTAACAGTTATAATTGATTCACAGATACATTCAAAAAATTTCGTTGCATTACGGTGTATAGGAGGGGGAAGTGTTTGCGGCATATTTTATTGATATTACATTGTTTTAAGCGTATTGATTTTGATATTTATCATTGCACTGTACTATAAAGTTCTTACTAGGGGATGGTGAGGATAGAATTTTTTGTTCATTTACAGGGCCACCCAAAAAAGTTTAACTACAGAAGAAAGTAAACAATAATTGAACAATTGAAGCCTTTGAACAATAATTGCTGCATGTGCAGTTTCAGTTCTGATATGCGTTTGTAAATATAATTTTTCTTTAAATAATATTTCGTGTGTAAATTCTGTAGATAATATACAGGGCTGTAAAATTTTTCTTAAGAGCATCCCTTTATTGGTAGAAATTGCCGAATTTAAATTTTCAGCTGTGCTATGCGTTTAAATGAATTATTTTTTAGCAAAATATGTTGTGTATTTATATATAGTACTAGATCAGATACAGGGCTGCACAAAGAAATATATATTATCCCGACTATTCAGTATAATAGCAGAAATTTGATTTTCAGATACGTTATTGTTATGCGTTTTCCAATCTGTTATTTAGATATCATCTGTAACCTCAATAAATTGCACGTTTCATTATAATATTCTGAATGTGTTGGAAAGTGCCACACTATGCATGCTGCACGCATGCTTTTTTGTTCTTGTTAAATATTTATTAAATGATAAATTCCCAAATAATTAAAATTAACTCGACTTATACAAAGATGATGTGTTTCAGAGCTAGTTGGATTATTTAGTTGATTTATTTAGTTTAATTTTAGATGCTATGTCAAGGTTCCCAACAAAACATGACTGACAATTCCCGGACTTTACCTGACAAAATGTCGTAAAATTCCCTGACCAAATATCAAAATATTCTCTGATCAAATGGGCATACATCAAAATTTGCCACTTATTTTTTCAATATTTTGTCAAAATTAGAGTTTGAGGGAGGTGGGCGATTTTTCTCTAAATTTCTCTCTCACTTTTTTTTTTTTTTTAGGGGGGGGGGGCGATTGTTTGATGATTTTTATGATTTTTTCTCAAGACTATTCAATGACTTTTTAAAAAATATTTGCAAGTTCCCAATTTTACCTATATTTTGAAATTTCCCTTCCTTTCCATGACTTTTGAAATTCTGACTTTCTAGATTTTCCCTGATTTTCCATGACGCTGAGAACCCTGTATAAGTAACAACAGTATAATTAATGTTTCTGTGTTGTCAAAGATGAAAACAGAAAAATTGCTGAGAAAAGCATTTTATTCTTTTAAAAGCATACCTTCTTTTTACCTAATACATCTATTTTTTTTTTTTTTTTTTTTTTTTTTTTTTTTTTTTTTTACAACAGAGGCTGAATTAGTAAATACATTCAGCGATGAGGAATAGCGAGATCTGAAATTAAATTGCGTACGAAAAATACGTGCATGTTTCTATGTTAAAATTTATCTTAATTTTTTTAATATTTTTATGCATTTTAAGAAAAAGTGTTAAAATAAAGTGGCAACATAAATCAAAATTTCTTTACAATAAAAACAGTACCAGTAAATTAAAAAACGTGAATAATAATTAAAAAAAAATCACGATAAATTTGTGAATTTAAACATATTATAGTATTTATTATGGGTAATTAAAGACATTAAAAAAAGTTGTAACTTGTTTTCCTTAGGGTAGGACCGCCTGCTCTGCACATAGCTAATTAAAATAATTATTTAACTACTTAATTATAAGGATAATTTAATATATTCAGAGTTGTTTCATTATCAGTATTTTGCGCATACTGATAACTTTCGCCAGACTTACAGCTCTATTCAATTTAAATTAGAGCCAATTAAGTAAGAGAACGTTTTTGAACATTTTAATTATTTTAATATTATTCAAGTAATTTTTGCTTTCTAAACCAATATTAATGATTTTCAAGCAAAACTGAAGCATGTAACATTCATTTATGTGAAATATTAAAGCACATGACTATTATTTAAAGAGTATATGCCCCTTTATGCCCCGACGGTAAAAATATTATTAAAAATTAATTATTATAAAATTAATTTAATACACCTATTAGCAGTACTATAATTTAGAATGAGTAATAAATACTTTATCTTATTGTCAATTACACAAAAGAAAAATATATTTAAAAGGATGAGCTAACTGTAGATTATAGAAATATTTTAATCTTTATTATGTATTTTGTTACTTTAAAAAGGAACCTTGTATGCATATTTGCCTGCATTTTGCTTTTTAATCTAAATTGTTCGCGTCCAACGCTTGGTTTTCGAACATATTAAAATTTCAGTTACAAAAATTAATAACTTGCTTGGTTAAATTGCAATTTAAAATTAAATTAATTGAATTATTGTTATATTATAATAATATGAAGGGGTTGCATTTTTAGCTTGGTGCATCGGAGGTACATAACTGCTTTATTATTCTTGAAATGATAAATCATGGTATTCATTTGCTGATTGTCTGCTAAGTAACTACTTATTTTCCGGCAAAGTTATCTTGTGAATGGGTATTATACTGGTAAAGTACAGTTCCTTATCAATTTTTTTTTAAAGCCACTTTAAATCTTTTTTTTTTGGGGGGGGGGGGAAGGGGGGGAATAGAAAAGCAATTGACTAATTAAACAAAACTGATTTAGCTTAATGCATGTTTATGTTTATAACAAATACTAGTAATATTCATGCACAGTCGATTCTCGTGTGTTCGAACTCGTCGGGGCTGCAAGAAATGTTCGAATTGTGGAAATTATGAGAGAAAGGCATGTTTAAAGATGCACCATTACAAAAGAATTAATGGTTTAGTGATTTTTAATTTATTTCCGCTGTTATTATCAGAATATGACTTAATATTAAAGTAAAAGATATAAATACATAAACTAATTAAGGGATTAGGAACAAGTAAAATGGAAGAAGGGACGGAGGTGTCATTAATGGACAAACGGGGCACTGAGAAAGCGGATATCAAATGCATGGGATTATAGTCAAGAACAATTGTGACAAAAATGAAAGAATGAAAATTTCAAGGATCTGAAGTCCTTAACCTCTTCAGACCTGGGGTACACAAATGTGTACCTCCATTTTTTTCATCATAAAAACTAAACTGTTCGAATTTTTTGCATTTTTACTTTACATCTATACAGCTGAATATTTTTTGCATTAAAACAAAACCAATAAATGTCAGTACTGATGAATATTACTTCATAAAATAAATATTATTTTCATCCGAGTTTCGAAAATACCTTCAAGACATTGTGGCCAAGAAAATAAGAAATATTCAGGATTATTTAACTTAAATGCTTTACAATAAAAAAAATTGAGAATTTGCTGAATATTTACTTGTTTCTTGTTACTTAAAAAAGACCTTAATTTTGTTATTGGGTAAATTTATGTTACTAATAGTTAAACTGATGTTTTAAGGGGATTAGTACTTTTATATCCATATTTGTAAATCTAAATTACCAGTCCCCTAAAGTACTGATTTCACAAAAATGACTCTTTCTGTCATCTATGGTGTCATTTCGATTATGCAAAAGCAATAAATATATATTTGTAGAATTATTTTATGCTCAGGTCTGAAGAGGTTAAGAAAGTATGAAAAAAAAATTATAAATCAAAATTCGCGTTACTTCAAATTAAACAAAGTCAAGAGAAAACGAGTTCGAATAAATGAAAATTTTTAACGTTATTCTGCTATTGAAAATTTCGGTATTTCATGTTTAAATCGAACTAAGCAAAGATTCGAGTTACCCAATGTCGAATTAATGAGAGCCGACTGTATAATGTATTTAGTACCGTTTTTCACCTGATAATGTTTTCAATCATCCACGGTACTTTTCCCTACCCTATTCATCTAACTTCATGATGTCTGTCTCTGAAAATAAAATTAATTCTATGTTGACTATCACCATTTTATTTATTTAACCAACTTCATAAATTGTAACAAAAATTTAGCTTTGCTGTAGAACTTGGATTCTCTCCGAACTTATAACTCCAAATCACAATAAAGTAGTTACTATATAATGACTACAACTAGCAAACTCGTGTCCCGACTAAGTCTATGAGAGCCCCGGTTCAAGCATCATTCTGAAAGACCCCCCCCCCCCCCCCGTGAATAATGTAGTAGTTAGTACCAAACGTCATACGTACTATATGTATGTATAAATTTTGTACCCAGTGCAGTTCATAACTGTATGCAGGGTATCTCGAAAAGATAGTCACAAGTTTAAGAAAAAATACTAGTAGGATAATTGTAGAAAAAAGGATAGATTGATTGGCAGATCTCTTTGCAAACTCTTTACTTATGTTCGTACGTTATTACATTTCTAAAAGAAAATATCCCAAGTTGCTCATAATTAATCCTTTTAACTCTTCACGTTATGAGGAAAACGTTAAAAAAATTTCTTTCGAAAACAATAACATAATAAGTTGTCATAATAAAATTTTAATTATTAGTTTTCTATTAATGTAGTCTGTTTTTTCATAAATGAATAAGAGTACTGGAAGCAATAGGGGAAGGAGGACCGCACTACCTTACTAATGCTTGATAATATATGAACTTTGGTCACTTTTGACTAATTTTAATCATTTGGCGGCTTATAATAAAAATCCCGATTAGTTTCATGGGGTCTCCTAAAAACGGGAGCCTGGGGAAATTTTCCGGCATGCTCCTGCATAAGTTGATCACTGAGCATTCTGAAACCTACTATATAGGCTTCTATAGCTATACCATGAAAAATGGACAAGATATCCTTCATGTGACAATTACATAAATAATTTACCTTTAACTTATAAGTTGTTAAAATATAAACTATATACAGTCGGCTCTCGTTAATTTGAACTCGTCGGGACCACAAGAAATGTTCGAATTATGGAAAGTATGAAAAGAAAACATGCATAAAATAATACTATTACAAAAGAATTAATGTTATAGTGTTTTTTTAATTTTGTCTGTTATCATTAGAGTATGACGTTCTCGTTAGAAATTTAAGTTAATATTAACTTAAAATATATGAATGCATAAACTAATTAAGAGATTTGAAACAAGCACAATAGAAGAAAAATTTGAACAGTCCCTGATGGACAAGCGGGACACTGAGAAAGTGGCTATCAAATTCATAGGATTATATATATACTTGTTCGGAACAATTCTCACAAAAATCAAAGATAGAAAGTTATTTAAAGGGTCTGAAGTCCGTGTAACGAAAGGAAAAATGAAAAATCGGAATTCTCGTTAGTTCAAATTAAACGAAGTCAAGAGAAATTGAGTTCGAATAAATGAAAACTTTTAATGTTATTATGCCATCGAAAATTTCGGGACTTCATACTTAGTTCGAATTAAGCGAAGATTCGATTTATCCGATTTCGAATTAACGAGAGTCGACTGTATTACATTATATTTATCTAATTATTAAAAGGGAAAACTTAAATATTCATTCATTCATATTTAATCCTAAATCATTTTATCTAATAATAAGATATTTCTTCGAAAATATTCTGTTTAAAACAAAATGTCTAAATATAATGAATGCATCAAGGGAACAGACATATACTTCACATAATTGATGGATACATGCGTTATAATTATGTGTGCTTTAGGATATATATACAATACACATCTCTGAAACGGTAATACAAACACTTCGTCTAATAATATCATTATATATCACATGATTATGAAATAGGCTGCCGTGGAATATAGAGATGCCAGAATATTTAGTTTACCGGAGGTGTTATTTGAAGGACCTTAAATTACCTTATTCAGTTGAATTTGGGAGTTATATTCAAAACGCTAAAAAGAATTAATATCAGAATTAATTCATAAACTCATTGTAATTTTGTATCATAATAGGATAGTTGTGATCACTGAAACCAATGCTGGTGTTGAGTTTTATTTTAATAATTCGATGCAAGCAGTTAAAAAAAATTAAATTCATTAATTATTTAGTCAGTTTCAAATAGTTATTCATTAATTTATAAATTTAACTTTTTTTTCAGGATTATTATGCATTGCAGGTATGAGATTACAAAAAGTAAAAAAAGACAAACACGTGAATCGGAATGCAAGAAATTCTTTTAAAAATAGCGCGCGTATAAGGCAATTAAGGTTACTTTATTTGCAATAAAATTGTCATTTTTTTTTTAAATCCTGTTTTAATTTATTATTTTTTGTGAGGAGGAGAGAGGACTCAGAGTGAATCAATTAATGCAAATATTATAAGCAATTCTGAAATGAAAGTTTCTATTTTAAGTTCACACGTCTCTGTTGCAATGTTTTACGCAGCAATCTTAGGTAGTTGTCCAATTCAAATTTTAACAAGTTTTCGCTCAAAACATCAGTTAACAAACTTGGCAAGCTAATGCTAAATTTGCCACTCAGCTGAAAAAAAAAAAAAAAAAAAAAAAAAAAAAAAAAAAAAAAAAAAAGTTTTTGAAAACATCTATATTGCAGCAAATTTTTTGGATGAAACTGATTGAATGACGATATTTATCCCACCCGATTCTTTGACGAAATTTGTGCTTTTTTCTGCGGTCTTTTGAAAAAAAAAAATCTCGTTTTATTCAGGATCTTTCGACGAAAATAGAATTTCACAATATTTTAGTGAAAATTGCGATTTTTTTGGAGGGGGGGGGGGGGGAGAAGAAAGTCGCGTTCTTTTTCTCACGATCTTTTGGCTTTTTTTTTTTTTTTTTTCGCATTACCTAACCAAAATCGGGGTTTTTCACGATATTTAGACGAAAAAGAAATTTTTGACAAAAATAGTGTTTTTTTTTTGTTTTTTTTCTTACATATATATACTAAAATAGCTTTTTTTTTTCGTTTTTTTTCTTACATATATATACTAAAATAGCTTTTTTTTTCGTGATCTTATTTTTTCGTGATCGTTTTGACCAAAATCGCATTTTTTTGCGCTATTTTGACCAAAATCACGTGTTTTTGTGATCTTTTGACCAAAATCACGTGTTTTTGCGATCTTTTGACCAAAATTGCGTTTTTTCTGGTTCATTTGATTAAAATCGCGATTTTTTGACGAAAATAGAAATTTTGCGATCGTTTGACGAAAATAATGCGTTTTTTGCACCCTTTTGACGAAAATAACATTTTTTCTACGATCTTTTAACGAAAATTGTGTTTTTTTTCTCGCGATCTATTTACGAAATTCGCGTTTTTCCGCGATCATTTGAAGATATAAAAAATGAAAAAAGCAGAAAATCGCAGATCCGCGGAATAATCTCATGCCTGTAACATTAAACCAAGTTTTATTAATTATTCATTAAACTATAAAGTAAGAAGCGGAAAGAAACGCCCAACAATATTTTTGCTGGTTTATAAAAATTAGAGTAATCCTCTTGTTGCGCATCCCGCGATTTCTATGGACGACGTAAAGTAAAAAAATTTGCACAATCCGCAATTTTCGCGGTGCTGCATTAACACACTGAATGCCACGACGACTGAGAGTGTAAAAAAATTGATATTATATAAATTTTTAGATTTTTAGTAATTACCTAAAAAATATATATATATTTTTTTAGAGACATACTTATTTTAGACTGCCAGTAATTTGCGATTGACATGGCCAAAAATGGAAACTTCAGTGTCAGTCATCGGTGACTGACATGACTGACATGGCACTCAAAGCGTTAACCAAGATTAATTTCCATAAGTTCGCTTTTAAATGATTATCCTTAAAATTCAGTTTTATGACAATTTTTTATGATCTAAATTCTATTTAAAATAATAGTAATGTAACGGAAAAAAGTGCCTTAATGTTAACAGAATACTTTTGGTTGTCTCGGTATTTAAATTATACGTCCGATTTTCATAAAATTTGAAAAAATTTTACAAAATTATGCAACAATTGCATATTTTAAATTTCAAATGACTCGGTTGAGTAGTTTTTGCTGTGTTATATGCGGATAGACTGAGGGACAGAAAGAAGGACTGAAAGATGGTATTACGTATTTAAATAATTACGAATGCCCTTTTTTTACGAAATAAAAAAAAGGGGGTGGGGTGGAGGGGAAAACAAAAAATATATTTATAAAGCATTGGTTGATAGTTTTATGAATCTGAATTCAAAATTTACTCCAACAATTTCGTACAGTGGTCAATGAACATATGGTGATAAAAAAAAATTCCCATTTTCTGAAATATGTTCAAATTTAAGACATGCATACATCTGACGGGATATCTAATTAGATTAAGCTGGCTATCTGGTTAGTTTATGCAAATAGTATCATTTGAAATTTTTCAAAAATGGGTATTTTGCATTCAATATAAGCACTATTCACAGAAAATGAAAACACCTTAATTTGTGTTAGATATCAAAAACTCATGTTATGTGAATCTTTTTAAAAATATTAGGAAAGACTAATCAACAGGTAAATAAATAGGGTATATAAAATAAATGAATCAATCTCGCTGACAAGATGAAAATGCAAATATTTTTGTATAGAGAAATTTCCTTAATTTTAAAATAATTTTACACAATTTCCCTCACTTTTCTATGATTTTTCTATGATTCTCTGATTTTCAATTCTGTAGACACCCTATCGATGCCTGTGTTGCAGTGCTCGCCATTGCGCTTAATTGCGACTTAGTTCTTCATTTGACGAGTAAACAAGCGATTAGATTCGCCAAATTGCTAGTGCACAGTTTTTGCTTTTTCTTTCTTTACTTTTTCGTTTTTCATACACTTGCATATAGATATATTTTTAATATTTTTGTTGCGGATAGTTGAAATTAGATTAATAGCAATCGTTGTCGCAGTTATAAAAATTTTGGGTTTTTTTAGAACATATTGGGGGGGAAAAAAGAGTGGTACATTAAAAGATTTTTTTTTTTTTTTTTTTTTTTGTCCTACACGGCGAAACTGGTTTGCTAATACTTTTTTCATTTGGCGAATGTTTTTTATTTTTAATTAGCCAAATTACTAACGTTGGTCAAATGCTTTATGTTTTACAAGAAAAATTAACCTCCATTTAGTCAAACTATACCTATTTAGCAATAAAACTGATACTACAATATTCAATGCATATTAACACATATTACTAACTAAGTAACTTTTCTTGGAAAATCAGTTAGATTGAAACATTACTTCTGCAGGTAATTTTCCTAGAATCTAGCATGTTCTATTCTAGTACAGCCCCATTGACAGTGTCGTAACATGCTGAAACATTTCCTTCCCAGATAATGACAAGTTCAGTTGTCCTTAATTATGAAACTAGCAGATGCATTAGGAGTCTGGAGACTAATTAGGAATATTCATGGAGTAATCCGAAATCGTTATAAAGCTTGCAGACGCATTAAGAAACAGAAATACATATGAAATGATTTAATGGAAATAATCTGTGTCACGATTCTGTACTAGTATGCGTGGATCCAGTAATTAATCAATTGTCAAATATGTCAAAAAGAAAAACTTTTGACATGATCTAAATAGGTAGAGAAAAATAATAAATCAACAGATAAATGAAACTTTCTATTTTTCAGAAAAAAAAAAAAAAAAATTGTCCTTTTTTTCAAATTCCTGATTATGGCAAATCCATACCAAGTAAATATTTTTTTAAATATTGGGAAAGACTAATCAGCATGTATAAAAAAATAAGGTACATTAAATAAACGAATCAAGCTCGTTGACAAAGCAAAAATACAAATATTTTTACATATAGACCAATTTACTGAATTTAAAGTAATTTTACCAGAGTCCCTGATTTTTTCAGCTTGATAAATCTCCCTAATTTTTCTATAACTTCCTGATTTTCAGATTCTGTAGACACCCTGTCGATGTCAGTGTTGTAATATGTTGACAAATGTAAATTGAGCCTTGTCTAAAAAAACTGATATCCTTATCTACATGTTTTATATTTTACAAGAAACACTAACCTCCATGTAGTCAAACTATAACTATCTAGGTATAAAACTGATACTACAATATTCAATGCATATTAATACATATAACTAAGTAACTTTTCTTGGAAAATCACAGTTAGATTGGCACATTACTTCAGCAGATAATTTTCCTGGAATCGAGCATGTTCTATTCTAGGACAGCCCCATTGACAGTGTCGTAACATGCTGAAACATTTCCTTCCCAGATAATGACAAGTTTAGTCGTCCTTAATTATAAAACTAGCAGATGCATTAGGAATCTCAAGACTAATTAGGAATATTCATGGAGTAATCCGAAATCGTTATAAAGCTTTCAAACGCATTAAGAAACTTCAGAACTAATTAAGAAACAGAAATATTTATGAAATGATTTAATGGAAATAGTCTGTGTTATGATTTTGTACCAGTATGCGTGAATCGAATCATTAATCAATCGTCAAGTAATGTCAAAAAAGGAAAAGTTTTGGCATGGTTTAAATAAGCAGAAAAAAATAAATCATAGATAAAAGAAACTTTTCATTTTTTAGAAAAGTTTTGTACTTTTTACATCCCTGGCTATGGCAATGTACTTCAGTCCATGCAATATCGAAATTCCAATAATAATAGCAGTTCTAATGAATACTTAACTCTTTCTCTACCAACATTTCAAAAACTGAAATAAAAGTTAAGAATTTTTCAAACGTTGTAAATAAAACATGTAAAAGGTAGCTAAAATCCATCCGATAAACAATTCCTGATTTTAAAAAATATCTGTTTTAAAATATACACATTATAACTTAGTATCTTATTCTTAGAAACTTATTCACAATAAGTTTCAATCAAGGTTTCTCGTTAACAAATATATATATATATATATATATATATATATATATAACTAAACTATTAAAAAATTATAATTAAACTATTTCGGATATTAAATTGGACCAAAATTAGAAGACTTAAAGAAAGCTTACCTCAACGAGATTAACCGTCAAAATTTCTTTTGTTAAATTTAAAAGAAAATCCCTACCCCCTGTCAGTTAGTTTGATTTCTAAATACTTGTGCTTTTCGTAGAGACACGAAATTTATGAAATTCTGTTAAAGTAATTCCCGTAAAAAAATCCCAAAAACTTTTGATAAAGCCAATTCAGTTAAATATTAAATTTATTTTACGATACCTTCAAGAAACAATAGTTCACAATATTAGGTACTTTCACTACAAAAAATAAGTAATAGTTAATGCCCTTTACATATAACACTTATTCCAATGAGCAACTCGAATGACTATCAAATTAAAACTACAAAGAGGAAATTCAATGAATTATTTGAATTTTTAAAGAATCTTCTATACGAGAAATTATTTTATAAGCATCTACATGAATATGACAATCAGAACCTTTTTTTTTAAAATTTGGCATGCAAAATCATTTAACATACGACTGAAGTTTTTCTAACATCCTAACTTTACCTATAGCGAGTAGAGCTTTCTAATCCTTTTCAATTGTTCACAAGCCACATTAAAAATATCCAATAAAAGTAATATATCAATGACTATTTTATTAAATCTGACACGATAATGTACTGACATTAATAGAAAAACTTTCATAAACGAAATGAGACCAGAAAGTCAAGCTAAATTGCTTTAATACAATAAAAATGGAAATACAGATAAATAAATAGAGTACATCATAAAAATTATAAGATCATGCACTTCACTTTCTTGATGATAACCAAAAAAGTCTTTATAATGAACCTAACCAGGTTACTATTCAATTGGAACAGAAATAATATGGATATAGGCAACGTTTAGCAAGCATTGACCTCCTTCATCAACAGCACCCTACATTATTCATATTCACTGTCATAAATCGTCTGCCACTACCTCCGCAGACGATCCCTGTGGGCGAAAGCAATTGTTTCGGGTGCATCCGAGCTGTCAATCTTTGAAGGTCGTAGGTTTGACTACGCCCCGTCTGAGGCTATCGTGACTTCCGTCAAAGGAAAATAACAGAGAAGTTGTAGGATTTTTTTCCAGGCGTTTAGGATGTATTCATTCCCTTTTCTTTTTAAAGCATTTTTTAAATATTTCTAACCCACTTTAAATACATTTTTAGAACAGTGGGGCACCTTTTTGGGTTTTTTGAACTTAACTCTAGAAATTTAATAATCTCTCTGTAAGGCGGACTCTGTGTAAGACGGAAATCTCAAAAAATCGGAAGGAATTTCAAGTCCCTGTGAATCATAGACATTTTTTAAAAGCATTTTTAACCCAGTTTAAATACATCCCAGGAGAGTGGGACACCATTTTGGTTTTTTTTTAACTTAACTCTACAAATGTAGTAAACTCTCTGAAAAGCGGATTCCGTGTTAGACGGAAATCCGTATAAATCGGAAAGATTTTCAAGTCCCAGTGAATCCATAGTCATAGAATAAAATTTGTCTAAGGCGGAATATTATCTAATGCGGAAAATGTTCCGAGTCCCGATCGATTCCGTCTTAGAGTTTATTGTAGTTATATTTTATACAAAAATGAATCTTTGCATACAATCCTTTTACATCTTTAGTATATATATGAGCGAAAATTTTCCTGTGTCGCTAATATTGCATATATGCACATAACATTCTTACCACAGATCAAACGCATAGAGAGTTTTACACACAAGTTTGTACTTAAAGTGTGTAGTGATCAAACTTTTAAAATAAGTATTTTATGTTTATATAACATTTATCTATCGTAATATAGCACCTTCAGTTTTCACGTCTAAAGAAGATAATTTTTTTTATGTTTGGCAGCACGAAATTAATAAATATTATTTTAAGTATAAAATGATGATTTAGAAAATCGATGCTGCTATATTACGATACATGAATGCCATGTAAATATAAATATACTTAAAAGTTTGAGCTAGGGGGGAAAAAATTAAGTACGACCCTACTTTAGGTGTAAAATGTCAAACACGCTCCCCATTGATTAGGTATTTTCGAACTTTATTGAACTAACTATAAAATTATGTTTTGTTATAATTTTTTATTTGCGTCATTTAGTATACTCTTTTTATAAGTTTAGAATCATCTCCATTGTGATTCAAATAATACATAAATAAATAAATAAATAAATAAATAAATAACGATCAGGACCAATTTAACACTTTTCAAAATGAATGAATGCAGCAGTCTGTCCAGACTTCTCCCCACCCCCTCCCCAGGATCCTTTTTTGAGAAATTGTGAACAACTTTTAATATTTGTGAAAAGTTAGTCATAATTTTGTGAAATTGAAATATCATTACATCGAAGTTCTTGTTTGTACATTCTTAAAAGAAGATATGGTATGTAGAAAATACATATTTTCTCTGCATTTATAAAAGTGACTGGCCAGATTTTACTTTAAAAAAATTAAATAAAAAATAAAATAATTTAATTAATGAAGCGTTTAGTTTAGAGGTAAAATAAATTAGTGAAAGGGCTTTTATATTATTTAAGGAAAAAAAATTTACATTCTTTATATTTTATAGAATTTCACATTTTTTTTTTATAGTTATATATTTGCAAAGAATTTTATAAAGGATCCTGTTTTGAGATCAAAAGTTTCGTAAAGAGCAATTTAAAAGACCCATTATCGAGTCAATAGAAAAATAATCTGATTTGGAAACTTACCAAGCTAAAAATGACACTTTAAATATAATAGTTTTCTTACCTAAAAAAGAAAAACATAAATAAATAAATGAATAACAAAACGATAATAGAAATTAGAGAAATCAATATATTTTTTTCATATTTTTACATATTTTTTCTTAATAATTACGATGACAACTGCAATGTTAAAAAGAAACTTAAAATTTCAAGAAGGTAATATTTTTCCATTCAAATAATCTAGTTGATATGCAAGTACAATTTAAGGCCGGAACATTGCCAATATATTGCTTGCAATTGGAAAACATCGTATCAATAAAATAAACGCTGGATACCTGTAGATACAGGGTTATACTGTAAAACGTTACTGTAAAATGTAACAAGAGTAAAAAGTAACATACACTAAAATGAGCAAATATTTTCAAATTTTAAATAGTGCTTTATTTAAAACGGGAGATTTCCGCTCTATCATGAAACTTCAAATTGATGAAAAAAAAAAATCTTTAAATACAAAAACAAAAGAAATCTATAAAGATATATTTATAAATTCCTAATAGTTGTTGATCATATGCAATGGTTTATAATGGTTTTTACGAGTTAATGTTTAATATTGGTAACAGTAAGTTATTTACAATTTCAAGAATAAATTTTAAACTACCCGTAATAATGAATTTCATTCTAATTTTCTCACAAGAAAAGGTTAAAAAAAAAAAATTGCATTAAAAATAGAAGAAGAAAAAGAAAAGAGAGAATTAGAAGGCAACAAGCATAGGTCTTTTACAAGAAAACAAGAAAAAATGAAAGTTATGAAAATATGTTCTTTTACACACTGACGGAATTTAATTAAAAACACGCCGTATATATTTTTTCTTTTTAATTCAGCGTATGAAATTGCAGTAAAAATTGCATATAAAATTAAAAAAGAAAAAAAAATGGCAAAAAAACTACTTTTCAGCTTTTATATTACATCTTTTTCCTGTGAATTCAACAATATTTACTAACTATTTGTCAACTAGATACTTATTTTAAATTAAATTTATTGGTGGTACCATCTATATAAGAATTTAATAATTATAAATTAACAATTTGGATTTATTAGTCAAAGGAAAGTTGTTTTTTGAAAGAAATATTAAACAATACCCTCAGTGCGATCTGAGATCACGCTTACCAACTTGAGCCCACCCAATAATTTGATTTTTATGCCCACCAAATGTCAATTTGTTTAATATGTAATTTATTTTATTTATTTGTTTAATCGCTGAGATGAAATTTAGTTTTATTAATGTTCTCAAAAGTAATTTTGAATGAAAAATAGTAGTGACTTCAGTTAGAATTACAGGAGCACTGAAAACCCTTTCAGCAAAAATAACGTAATTTTTTTTATTTATTTATTTATTTATTTTTTTTTAACCAAAAAAAAAAAAAAAATTTCTTGCATATTTTGCTGTCTGATTTGTTGTCTTGAATTAATAAAGAACTTAGGTGGCTAAAATGCATGGTTTTCTTGAAATGCAGTTCTTTGCTTTTTCAATAGTTAGTAATCCCAATATTATTTTTAAAAAATAACGTATTTATGGGGTATAACTTATGACAGCATAATTTAATAAATTTATAAAATTATAATAATTTAAAAATTTGTTTAGAAAAAACAAACATAATTTTATTTTGAATTATCTTCAGTCATTCGGTCCCCCATCCCCCTCTCTCTACGCACACATACACAATAAAAAGAAAAAAAAATGTGTTATTTTGCTAAAAAAAATTTGAGCCCACTCAGTATTTGTGAAAAGTTGGCGCTACTGCCAACAGTAATCAAATTTGATTACTATTCGGCAAAAGTTGTTTACCTATAGATCATAGCAATTAGAAAATCAAATATATTTCTTTACCTGAAAAGAAAAAACATATTTCCCAGTCATCTGTGTACTTAGTTCTTTTCTTTAAAAAAAAAGTCATTTATACTGCTTGGCTTCAGGCGTCCTCATATAATACAGCACAATAATAGTCTTTAAGCTCTGACAAATTTGAACTTTCCACGGTTTTCAAGAAAAACAGCTGTGACAGAGTATTTACAGACAAGCAAATGATCTAATAATGTAATAATGGTTTCGTTTTATCATTTTAAGTCCGAAATCCTAAGAACACGCTCTTATTATTGCGTACTCAATATTTTAGAATACAGAGTGACAAAATAAAGGGATTTTAATTTATTGTATGTATTTATATAATTTTTAAATTTCATTATTCGTAAAGTGCTAAAAAAATCTAAAATTGAAAATTTCTTTTCAGGTGTTTTATTCTTAATCCATAAAAATGCAATTCCGTAGTTTGAGTACTGTTATTTAAAAAATGTTCCTTGCGCTCACAGCCAAAGACTTTATTTAACATCGATTATATGATTTATCGAATGATGTTTTTTGGCCAATTGCCAGCAGAAATGTACTTTTGTAAATTAAGAGTCATAAAGAAACGTAAGAGTTTCATATAACTACAAAGTATTCCGAATTATGTAAGAATAATCTGACAAAAGAACGAATTATAATTTTTTTTTTAGATTAACAGTATTACTTCCCCTTTCTCCCCCCCCTATATATATATTATATATATATACATATTGAATGGTAAAAATCACACTGCACTGCTATAATAACAGTTAGGATACATATTACTACTATTATATTAGAATACAAAGTATTCCGAATATGTAAGAATAATCTGATAAAAGGATGAATTTATTTTTTTTAGATTAACAATATTACCTCCATCTCCCCCCCCCACACACACACACACACAAAAAAAAGGTAAAATATCACACTACAGCGCTATAATAACAGTTAGGATACATATTATTATATTAGAATACATATTGTTATATCCGTTTAAAAAAATATTTCTGAATTTTAATGTGATATGAAGATTTTGTTTGTTATGTAATATTTATTCTTTGAGACTATCTGTAAAAATATGTGCTATTTAAAAATTTTAAAGAGAAAAAAAAAATCTACTTTAATGGCGAATTATACTAACTAACGAGAATGATTAAGATTTTCTTGATGTTAAATATTACATATTAAGGAAGGGACTACTTGAGACACGAGAAGTCAAGCACTATTTAATATTAAACCTATGGGGAGGGATGGGGGTCTTTTAAAATATCCTGTTTTTTCTCTCTTGGATAGTTTAGGCCCATCTCTTTTAACTTCTTCGGGAGGGACAAGCGACTGATATACGTGCCGCATAAAGTGCTCAGAATCCTACATTATTCTCACCAATAAAATTTATTGTACATTTTGCCTTGTTTAATGTAAGCATTTTCCCAGATTCAAATAAACATAAATC
Organism: Maratus speculifer; assembly: GCA_964019185.1. Taxonomy (NCBI): domain Eukaryota; kingdom Metazoa; phylum Arthropoda; class Arachnida; order Araneae; family Salticidae; genus Maratus; species Maratus speculifer. Next base: position 354,164,355 of record OZ025289.1, read on the forward strand.
TCTGCTTTGAAGACCGATGATGAAAACACTAAAAATTCTTTTAAAAGACTGGCGTCCTAAATGAGTTAAGGCCCTTTTTTAAAAAAGAATAGTTTACTCGTGTGCTCAAAAATGGAAAGTGTCTTCATAATAAAAACTGCTAGCAAAAGCAGAAACGGTATTGTATGTATAGGTAAAAGTATGTCAAGATAAATTTTTGCAGTTGAAAATCATTTCTAACGTAGATATATATTAACCATTAATACTAACTCGAGACACCATTTCGTTATTCTTATGTTCAAAAAATCTGTTGAAAATAGAAGAATATTTATATTTATCCAATCACTGGTATGTCTGCGATAGGCATGAATCTTTTTGCGCAACTTTGAAATAAAAACAAGATTTCTTTTTTGCAGTAATTCTGGAAAAGACTTCAAACAGAAAGAAATAATTATATACAGGGAACGTATACCATGGCTTCTTTATGTTATTAACATTGACCATGCCTAGGTTTCAGAATTAGGTATGATATATCTCATCAATAACAATTCAATTTCCTTTTAAACGGATTTTTAAAGGGTTGCAAAACATTTTAAGGTACTTCGATTACATTATTTTTCTCAAACAGGACATTTTCTTCTTTTTTAGCATTTTCCAATAAAGTTGAAAAGTGCTTATGCATTCGGTTTGTCTGCCCGTCTGGCCAGGTTCTAACTCCTATAAATATACTTTGTTTTTCATGCAATTGATAAAGCTTATTTAGGCTCACCAAAGGATGTTTGGTATTGCATATGAAGACGTACTATTAAAAGTTCATTTGCAGGGACAATCGAAAGAATTCAACTACATTATAGTACATAGAAAAATTAGTTTTGGGGTGTGTTTTCATGGCATTGCGTTATTTCAAATGTATTCAAGCAGATATAAATCACTGAATTTCGCTACGGTCACTTTAAAACAGAGCATTCATAGTATTTTTATAATTTTACAGGGACACACACACAAAAACAAAACAAAAACAAATCGATTACAGTACTGTCTTTGCGTAATAATTGCTGGAGAGTACATTTAAAATTCGGTATGCGCTTTTTAATTTAATTAGTTTTTTGCTATTACTCTTTATTTATAAATTCTAACCTCGTATAAGAGACTGCACAAAAGTATTCGCATACCATTCTCATTATTAGAGGAAATTACTGAAGGAAAATTTCAACTGATATATATGTATGTATCTTTGAAATGAACTACATTTTGGAATGCATGTTGTTGATATATGCAAATCTCTATACATCATATACAGGGCTGCTAAAAAATTCGGATAATTTCTCCGATCGTAGATGGAAACAGGTGAAATTCGGTTTTGAAATGCGTTACACATTTCCATGTGGTGAAATGAGACGTAAAAATTTAATTTTTTAAATGGTGCAGTTTTGTTATGTTATTCAGGATGTGTTGGAAAGTGCTTCATAATCCATGCTTGACGCATGATGTTTTCTTTGTTGTTTCTTTTTAATTTCTGAATAATAAATTTTCACTTTAAACCTGAGCCCGAAGTCTGATTTGTTCGGAGTGACTCGTTCGGGGTTCGAGCAGAGTGCATCTCCATCTCTAATATATATCTTCTGAACCTTTACCAAGAAACAGAATAAACAATAATATTACATAGTTTCTTAATAAGAGTATCTGTCAATATGATATATTTTACGAAGAAAAACCAATTTAAAAATGTTTCATAAAGTAGCCAATTCGGATTAAGAACCTTAATCGTTATAGCGGCAAAAAGCTTCATCGCGCTTTTATTTAACATGGGAAAAAAAAAATTTGGCACTAAAATGATTAATAAAAATACATGTCAGGTAAATGGTAAAGATAGAAAACTTCATTAGCGGCCAGTGGCTAATAGTAGCGGTTTTATAAAAAGCCATTTAAAATAAATAAAAGTTACTAAACAATAAACTTTTGTTAAAATTTCTGTTACTATTAATCTAGAATTAAATACCCATAATAAATGTGTTAATGTTAATATATTGTAATCAACAGAAGCAAAATCATTGATGAAATGCAAGAATATTGAATTCCCTCCTTGTAAAAAAAATATGTTTATAAAGTGGCCGCAAATAGACACTTTTTAAATAAACACCTTGATTCTATGGCTGGTGGCCAGCATTAATTTTGTTCATGATTTTTTTCAAGTAAAATGAAAACTTTGTTGTTCCATATAGGAAACGAAAAGTGTGTTTCCAGCCACACGTTACGTTATGTAATTCAGAAAAATAAATAGAGGGATTTATTTCAAATTTAGCTAAATATATTTATCTATATTTGGTAGATTAAAATTTATATAAATAAAAAATAATGCAGTTATATTTTCTCTCGCTAAATTTGAAGGGTGTTTTTTTTTTTTTTTTTTTTTTTTCTGTTTCTTATGAGGTTACTTTTAGAACCAAAATAAATATAAAATGCCAAGTAAAATAAGATTTTGATTTAAACTTTTTCTGTACCTCTCCCGACGAGTCTAGGTACAGTGTTACAGCAAACATTGGGAGTATGCAGAAACAAAAAGAAGAAAAATACTGTGTTGTAGCTTCAAAGATTCGGGAAATGGATTTTGTGCGTCAGAGAAAGCAATTTCCACTTGAACGGCACTTTCAAATACGGAAGAATAAAAGATCGAAATACTCTTGAGAGTGTTGGGTAAAGTCTTGGGTATAAAGAAGAAAACGCAGTCACTTGATTTTTAAAAAATTTTACATATATATTTTGAAATAGAATGTCTGGAAGAAACCAGAAAGTTAAAGAACTGAAAATTCATCTAAACGAAGGGGTGTATAGCAAAGTCCATATTAAGAAGTGGAAACGAACGCTCATGTGTTTTGCTGACAGGCGCATAAAATCTATATATAAAATTCGAGAAAAAAGACAAATTTCAGATACTGATGATTATTTAAAATAGGTATGAAATAAAAATATATATGAGGAGTGATTGCAACATTCAAGATAATTTAATCTTTCAAATATAATCTAAATTTTACGGTGTTGTGTAGCAAGCGGAATAAAGTGTGTTCCTGATTTAATTTTTTAATACTTAAATGTGTATTGTATATGTTATATACACCGCAAAAAAGAAAAAAAAATCTTAAAATATAGTAGTCTATAGATACCGAAATATGTATGCTTACTAAAATTTTATCTAACACACTACAAAATAAATAAATAAATAAATAAATAAAGTTCTCAGTCTACTAAATTTTTGGGCAAAGCTACAGAAATATGTAATTTTACAAAACAGTCTATTAAAGTTATGATAATCTTACTAAATTTTTATCTGTAATTTTGGTTGTGTTACTTAAACCGTTCTAGGTATCCGATTTAATAAAAAATATTCTCTGTAAATTTAAAAAATATTTGATTCAAAGTGCAAATCTGTATCTTTTACATTAATTTTTGTCTGTGGCTGGTATCCGGCATCAATTTTGTTCCTTAAAAAAAAAAAAAAAAAAAAAAAAAAAAAAAAAAAAAAAAAAGTCATATGTATTATAATTCTAAGTTTTGTTGTATCATATAGAAAATAAAAAATGTGTGTTTTTAGTCAAAAGTTACGAGTAATTCAGAAAAAATAAATAAACAAAAAGCTTTTATTTCAAATTTATCTAAATTTATTTATCTCTTTTTGGTAGATCAAATTTCATTTAAATAAATTAATGCAGATACATTTCCTCGAAGATTTTTGTTGTTGTTGTTGTTTCTTATGGAGGTTACTTTTACAACCAAAATAAGTATAAAATGCCAAAAGTTTTTGATTTAAACTTCTTTTTACTGTATCTCTCCCGCCGAGTCTAGGTACAGTGTCACAGCAAACATTGGGAGTATGCAGAAACAAAAAGAAGAAAAATACTGTGTTGTAGCTTCAAAGATTCGGGAAATGAATTTTGTGCATCAGAGAAAGCAATTTCCACTTGAACGGCACTTTCAAATACGGAAGAATAAAAGATCGAAATGCTCTTAGAGAGTGTTGGGAAATGTCTTAGGTATGAAAGAGAAAACGCAGTCACTTGATTTTTAAAAATTTGTACACATATATTTTGAGAAAGAGAGTCTGGAAGAAACCAGTAAAATTAAAGAACTGAAAATTCATCTAAACGAAGGAGTTGTAAAGTCCATATTATGAAGCGAAGACGAATACCAACATGTTTTGCTGACCGGCACATAAAATCTACATAAAAATTCGAGAAAAAGGACAAATTTCAGAAATTATTTAAAATAGATATGAAATAAAAATATATATGATGAGCGATTGTAACATTCAAGATAATTTTTCAAATAGAATCAAAATTTTGCGGTGTTATGTAGCAATCGGAATAAAATGTGCGTTTCTAACTTAATTATATAGTGCAGAAATGTTTATTGCGTATATTATATGCACCATAAAAAAAAAAGGAAAAGGGAAAAGAAAAGAAAAAAATCTGCCCCAACTCTAGTAATCTAAAGTAACAGAAATCTATTTACTTACTAAAATTGTATCTACGCTACAAAATAAATAAATTTAAAAAAATAGTAAAAAGGTGTCAATCACAAAATTTGTACGCAAAGATATAGAAATGTGTATCTTTACAAAAGAATCTATCAAAATTATGATAATTTTGCTAAAATTTTATTTGTAACTCTATTTGCCGTTACTTAAAAGTTCTAGGAATCCGATTCTCCTACAAAATTCTCAATAACCTTAAAAAATTCTTCAATTTACAACGCAAATCTGTATCTGTTATATGAATTTTTGTCTTTGACTAGTGGACGACATTAATTTTGTTTTTTAATAATACATTTTTTTTTGTCAAAATTTAAATTTTTTGGGGTCATATAGAAGATGAAAAGTGTGTGTTTTTAGCCAAAAGTTACAAGTAAATCAGAGAAAAAAAATAAAAAAAAAGTTTTATTTTATATTTATCTAAATTTGTTTATGTATATTTTGTAGGTCAAATTTTATCTAAAAAAAAAATAATGATGCAGATATATTTTCTGCCACTAAATTTTAAGTTTTTTTTTTCCCTTATGAGGTTACTTTTAGAGCCAAATTAAGTATGAAATGCCAAATAAAATAAGATTTTTATCATCTCTCCCGTTGTGTCTAGGTACAGTGTTACAGCAAACATTGGGAGTATGCAGAAACAAAAAAGAAGAAAAATAGTATGTTGTAGCTTCTAAGATCGGGAAATTGATTTTGTGCGTCAGAGAAAGCAATTTCCACTTGAACGGCACTTTCAAACACGAAAGAATAAAAAATCAAAATGCTCTAGAGTGTTGGGAAAAATCTTGGGTATGAAGAAGAAAATGCAGTCACTTTATTTTTAAAAATTTTTACATATATATTTTGAAAGAGAAAGTCTGGAACAAACCAGTAACGTTAAAGAACTGAAAATTCATAAAGACAGAGAGATGTACAGTAAAGTTCATATTAAAATGTGGAAACGAACGGAAATGTTTTGCTGATAGGCGAATAAAATCTACATATGAAATTCAACAGAAAGAAGAAATTTGAGAAATTAGTTTTTTAAAATAGATATGGAATAAAAATATATATGAGGAGTGATTGTAATATTCAAGATAATTTATTTTTTCCAAATAGTATCCAAACTTTGCTGTGTTATATAGAAAGAGAAATAAAGTGTGTGTTTCTAAATTAATTTTATAATTAATAAATGCGTGTTGTGTTACTTTAAAAAAAAATCTAATTTTAGTAATCTAAAGTCACTAAAATTGTATATGTTTTATTCTTACTAAAATTATATCTGTACGCTGTACAAAAAAAGCTTTCAATCCACAAAATTTGTAAACAAAACTACAGAGATATGTAACTTTACAAATGAATCTACTAAACTATGGTAATCTTACATTTCATTTGTAACCCTATTTGCTGTTACTTAAAAAATTCTATGAATCCGATTTTCCTAAAAAATTCTTAGCAACCTTAAAAATTCTTTGATTCACAGTGCAAATCTGTGTATGTTACATCAAATTTTGTTGTTACCGTTACATAAAAAGTTCTTGGATTACAATTTTACTAGAAAAATTTTAGTAACTTTCAATTATTTTTTTCAAAGTGCACATGTATAAAGAAAATAAGCGTTATTTTATAAATTGAATAATAATTAAATTATTATATGAATGTCTTAATCAGTTTTTAATGACTTGCAGTTATACTATACGCGAAAGCGAATCCAACTTTTATTTTCTCGGAATACATTTGAAGATTTAATTACTCAAAAATATCCCCTAAATTATCATCAAAATTCCAATTTAAAAACTAACTGTGCTTATAATCAAAATTTAATTTTCAACATTATCATCAGAATTCAATTTTGTAAATTTAAGGTAAAAATTATCAAATTCCATTTTCAAAATTATCTTCAAATTCCAATTTTCAAAATTCTACTTTCAATATTATCATCAAAAATCTATTTTCAAAGCTATCAAGAAAATTCTATTTTGAAAATTATCATCAAAATTCTATTTTCAAAATTATCATCAAAATTCTATTTTGAAAATTATCATCAAAATACAATTTTCAAAATTATCATCAAAATACAATTTTCAAAATTATCATCAAAATACAATTTTCAAAATTATCATCAAAATACAATTTTCAAAATTATCATCAAAATACAATTTTCAAAATTATCATCAAAATACAATTTTCAAAATTATCATCAAAATACAATTTTCAAAATTATCATCAAAATACTATTTTCAAAATAAACTTCAAAATACAATTTTCAAAATAAACTTCAAAATCCAAATTTAAAAATTATTCCCAACATTCAATTTTAAAAATTAGCATAATTTCAATTTTAAAATTCGAAAAAAAATTCCTTCTCAAAATACCTTCAAAATTCAATACATTCCTACCTATTATATCTCATTTTAGCACAATAAGATGGAATACTTATAAAATATACATTATATAGCCAGTCCAGTAAAAATAAGATTTAGATTTATACTCATCCGTTAGATTTTCTCTCATCCTTTACCATTGAGCCAATGTTACAGCAAACATTCAGGGTGCCCATAAAGAAAGAAAAGAATAGTGTATTGTAGATTCCAAGATTCGGAAATGGATTTCGTGCGTCAGACAAAAATAGCAATTTCCACTTGAACGTCAGTTTCAAATAACGACGAATAAGAGATAGAAAAACTCTTAAATTAAAAATTGAAAAAAAAGGGGGGAAAAAAAGAAAGAAACTTAAGTATGAAGAGAGGTGTGCAGTTTCTTGATTAAAAAAAAAATAATAATATTTCAGTTAATTTAAAGACAAATCTTGGGTAGTGGGGGATTTAAAGAATTATAAATTGATAAGTATTAAAAAAAGTGAAAGTTTATAATTTAATTGATAAGCATGTTGATTTTCTTGCTGACTGGTAAATATATTTTGAATTCAAAATTTTAAGTGAAAGTTCAAAATTTGGATCAAGCATTTAAAATTTGTAAGAATAAAAAGTATAAATTGAAACTGTAGGACAACTGTGGCTATGTAACACATAAAAGCCATACTAACTGGCTTGTCTAAATATTGCACTTTAGCAAATAAAATTACAATTTTTTAGCATGATGTAATGCATGGAAAAGAAAGTTAAATGTATTTATTGAGGGATTTTTTTCAAACTTTAAATAAAACAATCATATAACAGATGAAAATGCAATTTTTTAAAAATATAATTTAAACTTTATGATAAATTTATATCCGACAAAAGAATTTAAATATTTAACTGAAATAAACTATAAAAAATATTTAACTAAGTATATAAAACGATTTCCGGGTCCAGATAACAAAAATCGATGAAAAAGGCTTATTAGTTAACGATCGATTGCAATTAGCCGTTTAATTAATTTATTTGTCAGAAAATTAAAAATTCTGGGAAAAAAAACACTACAGTAAGACTAAGTTGGTACTTCAAGCATATAAGAAAGAAATTAATTTAAAAAAAATTGTATCAAAAACTTTTTCAAGGTTAAAAAAAAAATCCACATTTGAAAACAGTTTAAAAAATCTAAAAGCGTTTTTAAATTGGTTTTCTTTTCTTGCGGTAATAACAACAATAATAATAAAATATATCAACTTTGTGTATTTAAAGAAACTTTATTAAATTTCATAAAGTTAACAAAAACAAAATAATGATTTTTTGCATCTAAAATTTCAATGATATAAAATATAAATTAATGTAATTAAAATAAATTCAGTAAAAAGTTAATTGTTATGGAAAGTTAACTTAAGTGTACAAGTCAAATATAAAAGAATAATTATAACAATTATCCTTTAGCATGCTTTGAATTTCAGAGAGACATAATTGTGGTAGCTGCTTTCACGTTTTAGTTGTTTCTAAACGACGATAATTAAGGTCTCTAATTAATGTCTCTTATGACGTCACAGGTGCAAAGTGTCATCAAGAGATTATGACATACATAAAGAGCCGCTGAATATAAGCATAAGGAACATTTTTAAAAGAACATCTTTGTCATATACAAAGATAACTTTCAATTTATTTTATGAATTTGATTGAAGGAGGTAGGATTTTCTTCAGATTACAGTTTTGTTCATAATTGCCTATTAATTTGTTTTTCGATTATTAACATAACATCACAGAATACGTAAAACGCAAACAATGTTGTAAATTGTTATTATAACTACTTTACTTAGGGATTTCATACAACCACGCGTTTAAGTGAAATATATGTGCAAATATTAAAAAGATAATTTATGATGCGTTAAATAAAGGTTTTTCCTAAAAATTTCCTATCTTCTTTAATATACAATTAGTAATTAAATGATCTTAAAAATAATTAACACATTGCGTAAAAAATAAAATTATTAAAACATGAAATTAATAATAAATAAAAAATACAAAATAAATCTAAAAAATATGTATAATAGAATGGCTGAGTGGATACATGTTAGAGTACGGAGGAGGATGGTGTTGTCTGGATATACGCAACGTTTAATAATAATAATAACCTGAGAGGAGAGAGGCATCTGCTGAACTGTAATAATACATTTCATACTCGATGTTGAATTAACACCATATGTGTGAATAGTTGTATAGTTATATTAATTAAACGGATTAATATAATTTAAAAATTTATGTTAAAGATTAACTTAAATCTAACTTTTAACGATTTAGAGAATGTAACCTAAACCACCTAAGAATGTAACCACCTAAAATATTACTTGTAAGTGTAATAATGCATATATTAATTACCTATTTTATTTCTTCTTTTTCCTTATATTACGATATTGATTTTAGGTTAATATTGTCGAATAAAATGAAATTGCTTTCAATTTTTATTATTTTCCCCCCTTCTTTTTACTTTTTTATCCACTTTTTACATATCTAAACATTATAATATGATATAAGAATGATTTAGTCTTCGAGATTTTATAATATGGTACACTATTAGTTATAGGAATCACTATAATGATTCATCCATATTAAATTAGATATTTTTTATATTTAATAAATCAGTTATTATATTTAATAATGTTTTTTATTAAATAATTTTAATCTTACTTATATCTACTGAAAGTATATGCTTAAGGCATCTTCCAATAGATATATAATACATTTAATTAATTTAGAATCATAACAGTATTTTTGTTGTTGTTTTGTTTGTTTATTATTTTAGGGATAACGACAGTGTCTGGTATTTTTTTTTTCTATTTCTTTCCATTTTCAAATTGTTATTGTGATTTAGTTGTAATGTTTTTTCTACATTTTATTTTGGTTTTATGTGTGTTGTATGCCCGAATTCGTATTATTTTGCTTTTTCATGGCTAATGCGATGATGAAACCACACACTTTATTTGTAGTTCCAAAGTATTTGTGGGCTTAAAGATCCTACGTTGGTTCTACAAATTTCGATTAAATTAATTTTAATTTATCATCTTTAACATGTTTCAATGTACTAATTTTGTATTAAATTTAATGATTTATATTTGTTTTATAATTAATAGTTCATACATATATATATATGCACACACATACATTTTTTCTTTTCTTCACGAAAAAATTTATAGAAATTTGCTGAAATTATGTGCCGCATTTGTAATGCATAATAATAAATATCATAATACATATGTAAAATATACAGGATTTCCAACAAAAGATGACTGACAAATTCCCAGACCAAATCTCAAAATATTCTCTGACCAAACGTTCATACTGATTTTCACAATCCTTTGTTAAAATTAACGATTATTTTTCCACAAGCAACCGCTCTTCAAATTTCACTTTATTTTTTTTTTTCAATTGTTTGATAAATTTTGTGATTTTTTTTCCACCTCTGGAGATTATTTGGTGAATTTCCTGACATTTTTCACTTTTTCTTCAAGACCATGATTTTTCAGAATATATTTGTAAATTCTTTGACTTTTCTTATAAATCTCGAAATTTCCCGACTTTCCATGAAGTAGGAATCCTGTATAGAGTTTAAGTTATTGCAGCATATAGCTAACTGGAGAAATAATTGACTCTAAACCTTACTGCAAACCAAAATTGCTGCAACCAGTTTCAGAATACAGTCTTATTTAATTATGTTCGAAGGAAAACCGGAAAATAATATAATAATTATTATTATCATTATTATTTAAGTTCCTACATAGTCGTAGGATTCGTAAGTCTGGTGAAATCTACAAAATCTTTTTTGTGCTCATTCAGATTTACTGATCAGAGTTGACAATATTTTCCAACAAATACGAACGTTTCAAATTGGGAGTGAACTTAAACGTGTATTTCAATATAAAATTCTTATTTTCTGATTTATTTAATTCATTTTTGGTCTCAAACGGGCAAAATATCTATTTTAGAAATTACAGAATGTGCCTTACTTGTCAATTTTTTGATAAATGAACAAATATTGAGTTAAATATGAAAATAATTGTTTATAAATCAAATTCTAACGAATTTTGCGAAAAATGAAATGACATGGCATCTTCTACATCTCTTCAAAAATCATCTCAGCAAGTTTCATGTTTCTACTTTTAAAAATGAGTCTGAAAATGTATCTGAAAATTTCGAACTGTTGAGGATGATCCCCCCCCCCCCCGAATACACCCTTAACACTAGAACTGACGGCAAATTTTACGTTGTATGGAATGTATTTCACAACTACTTAACTTATTTAATTAGACCATTTTTGTGTTGTATTCACTTAACATACCTTATGAAGAAATTTGTGGTATAAATCGATTATCAATTTTGCAAGGTTCAAAATATTCTCTCACAGCTCTACTTTTGGTGTATTTTTTTTTCTCCCCAACAGAAAATTAAAATAGATAATAAAGATATTTCCCTCACAACAGATTGGTTTGGAAAGGTTAATTAGATGTATAAAGGTAAAGGTTGGTTGTGCATAATTAATTTCTGATTAATTGCTTTTTACTTGAAATAAAACTATGTAAGAATTTATGCAATTTATTTAATTTCTTTAAACGCAAATTTTATGCAAACTTTCAGAATTCAGAATTCTTACTAATGATTTGCGTGTATTTACTCTAAATCTATTTTTAACGAACATTCGATTAAAAAATTTTAATATTTATATCTATCTTGTATAAAAAATAAATTGAATTCCGGAAAAACTTGAATAAAGAAACTTCCAAGAAAAGTTTAATTTTTTTCAAAATTCATTTCCCTTTTCAAAAATTTTAATCAAATTTATAAAAAGACCGACGGCAGAAAAATCTTAATGAAAAAGAAATATTTAGAGCATACATTAAAATAACTAGAAGTTAAGAGACAGTTTTAGATTTAAATTCATCAGTAGGAATAAAAGCAAACAAAAATTTCTTCTCTAAGTTTTGCCATTGTTTTTAATTCGAAAATTTCATCGGTTAAAATTAAAGAAAAATTTTACTGAAATAAAGTTTTAAAAAAATAATGTTTACTTATGATAATTTAAAATTTTTTAATAGCATGAAGAACTTAGTATCGTTCAGTCCTTCTAATGCGTATTTTGACATTTTTAGACTCCTGGAAAATAATTTGATTTAATTGAAAATGAATCAAAAAACATTTCATCGTCATTTGAGTCTAAAATTAAATGGGGATCTTTTTTTTAACATTGTTTAATAAAAAGGAAAAATGAACTTTTATTGTAATTTAATAATTAGTAATGTTAAAAAAGTTACAAGATCGATTTAGACGAATTTTAATGAACTAGTCTTTATTTAATTATTAATTTTCAGTAATGATTAATTTTTTATATAAAATATATTTTAAAAGTAAAAATTAGTGACATTAAAGCCTTGTTTTCCCCCCCCCCCCATTAATAGAGTCTTTTCCTGCATGAAAAAAGCCATGTTTAAGGAAATTTTACAAAAAGTCCAAATTTTTACGAAAATTAAATTATTTTCTGTTGGTTTCTTCTATTTCGTACAATTTCTTCCGGTTATCCCCCGTTACTTCTACTGTGCTACAGCTAGTTTCTTTCGGAAGAAACTTAATCCTAAAGAAAAATATTCCAATTCAATGCAAAAACACAAAAATCAATACGTGTTTTCCCACATATTATTTTGGTTTCCTAATTTTCAAAAAATATAATCGTGTTGCTAAATGAATGACCAATATCAATTTTAGTATTTAGTTTCTATTATTTCTTTTGTTTCTAATATTTAGATAAAAATTATAAGAATAAAAATTAGTGATATTAAAAATTTGAGGCAAGGAAATTTTTCAGCTATCAGAATCTTCTTCTTGCATGAAGTAAATCACGTAAGAAATAAATAATCATGTTTACGTAATTTAAATAAATTCACAAATTGGAAATATATGAACAAGTCGGTAAAATTATAAAGATGAACAAAATGTGAACAGTGAGAACCAGAAATATATAAGAAACTCTGAATAATCTACAGAATCATCAGGAGAGCTTCCAAGTTTAATCGAATTCATAGTGAATATAGATTATTTCATCCAATTTTGTCAGCACTAGTCCTAAACAGGCATGAGATTGCAAAAAGTTGAAAAAAGAGGAAAAGCGCGTGAATCGGAAAATGAGAAATTATTTTAAATAGCGCGCGTGTCAGACAATTAAGAAGCTTACCTTATTCACAACAAAACTGTCAACACTTTTGTTTAAACCCTGTTTTATTTTATTTATTTTTTTGGGGGGGAGGGTATTAGAATGACTCCGTTTATGCAAATATTATAAGTAGTTCTGAAATTAAACTTTCTATTTTAAGTTCATACTTCTGTAGCAATGTTCACTGGTTTCCATAAATTAAGGAAAAATCACAAAAATAGCGATAATTCAAAATATTACATGAAGATTTTAATAAAACTCAGCCACAATATACAATGCATAGAAAGGTATAAAATAACATGAAAAGAATTTACCAGACAATTATGGTTTTTCAAAAAATAGCATAATTATAAAATTAACAAAATCAGTTTGCCAGTTTGATATAGGAAAAGTACCTTTAATATGCCGTATGATCACCCCTAGTAGCAATACAGCACATACAGCGATGTGTCATTGTCATACTGTCAATTATGCGGTCGATGAGTTCACTGGGAAGTAAGAGCCATTGCTCTTTCAAAGCAGTTGTAAGCGTGGCAAGGGTCAGAGAAGGGGGATTGAGATCAGAGACACGTCTCCCTAAAGCATCTCAAACATGCTCGATGGGATTCAAGTCCGGCGATCGAGCTGGCCCTTCCATGCGCTGAATCGTCTGGTGCTAAAGATAATCTTCCACGATGCGAGCCCTGTGTGGTCTAGCGTTGTCGTCCTGTAACAGGAAAGTGTTACCTATTGCACCGGCATAAGGTCGCCCATAAGCATCAAGGATGTCATCTCTATAGACGTGAGTATTCACGGTTCCATGTGGAATAAAATGGAGGTCTGTGCGTTTACCCAAAGAGATACCACCGCAAACGCAGACACTGCCTCCTCCGTATGAATCTTTCACGAATGTTTGATGGATGATAGCGTGTTCCCTGTTCTCTCCGAATCAAACAACGCATACTATCGCTTTGGAGGATAAATCGGGACTCATCGGTGAAGAGAACACGCCTCCATTGATCAACCGTCCAGTGGACATGTTGACGTGCCCACATCAAACGTTCCCTCCGGTGACGTGAGATGAGCGGCACACAAATTGCTGGTCGCCTCGCGTAAAGTCCACCTTCGTGAAGCCTTCTACGCACAGTAGACATTGACAACAACCTTCCACTGCCTGCAGCAAGGCAGGATCTAATGTGACATGGTGTTGCCGTTCTATTCCTTCATACACATAACCGAAAATGTCGGTCATCGGGCTTGTCGAAATCCTTGGCCGTTCTTCGCTGAACCTTCTTGAACCCGAACCAGTGGTTTGAAATTGTTGCCAAAGACTATGAACCACCGAAGGACTCACATTTAGTCATCTAGCCACCTCTGCCTGACTTTTGTCCTGCTTCCAATCTCCCAATAGCTCTAAATCGCAGTTCTGCGAGCAAATGATGCCTCGAGGTCATTGTAATGAATTAGCTATCCTAGATTTATAATGTCACTATCACAGCAACAACTGCAGCCTTACTCTCTAACGTGCCTTTTTATGTGCCTCACAGATGACACAATGCGATTGCAGCGCCACTAATTTGCATTTGGTATTTTTATTCAGCATCTTATTTAACAATATATGCAAATTTCATACGGACTGCTTTCTTTTTGAACGAGTTACCGCTATTTTTGTGATTTTTCCTTAATTTTTGGAACCCAGTGTAGTTTGTACAATTTAAATTTTAACATGTTTTCACTTAGAACATCAATTAACAAGCATTGTAAGCTAATGTTTAATTTGCCACTCAATTGCAAAATGGTTGTTAAAAACAATATTAGAGCAAAGTTTCTGCAATTCTATCACGAAATTTTTATTTTCTCCACAATTCCTTCAGAAAATGTGCGTGTTTTTTTTTTTCTTTTTTTTTTTTTTTTTGCTGTCTTTTGTCGAAATCGCGGTTTTCTCACGATCTTTTGACGAAAATCACGATTTTTTGCGGTCTTTTGACGGAATCCGCCTTTTTTGCGATGTTTTAACGATAATCGCAATTTTCTGGCGATATTTTGACAAAAACCCCGTTTTTTCGTGATATTTTGACGAAAATAGCGTTTTTTCAGCAATCTTTCGACGAAATTGGCGTTTTTCCGCGATCTTTCGATGAAAATTGCATTTTTATTCCGCAATATTTTGACGAAAATCGCGTTTTTTTCGCGATCTTTTAACGGAATCGCGTTTTTTCGCGATATTTTGACGGAATCGCGTTTTTTTCGCGATATTTTGACGGAATCGCGTTTTTTTCGCGATATTTTGACGGAATCGCGTTTTTTCGCGATATTTTGACGGATTCAGCGTTTTTCTTACGATATTTTGATGGAATCCGCGTTTTTTCCGCGATATTTTAATGGTTGTAGTGTTTTTTTGCGATGTCTTAACAAATATCGCGTTTATCTCGCGACATTTTCACGAAAATAGCATTTTTTCGCTGTCTTTCGGCGAAAATATCAATTTTTTGCGACCTTCCGATGGAAATCGCGTTTTTATTGTGCAATATTTTGACGAAAATAGCTTTTTTCGCGATATTTCGTCAAAAATCTCGTTTTTTTCGCGATCCTTGATGATATAAAAAATCGGAAACGGGGAAAATGACAAAAAAGCGGAAAACCGCGGATCCGCGGAGGAATCTCATGCCTGCCTAAAGTAACAAAATTTGGCTCCTTATAATGTATCAAGGATTCACAGAAGAATTCGAAAATTGAAATACTATACATAAGGTAATAAAGATAAATAAGAAGATAATACTTCAATGATAAAAAAAAATTCTAAAATGCAAGAAATTTGATTTACTAATGGAGAATGTGCAATGATGGAAGCGGATTTGAGATATTGAGAAACGTGAGGTTGTGATTTAACACTACAAAGAGATATTTAATAAAAAGAAATATACTGCTGTTCTTTGGTGTGAAAAATTAAAAATAAGATTGTAAAAGAGTTGTTTAACAGATTTTAAGGCTGCCACCTTAGAGAAGAGTGAAATCTAAAGAAGAATTTTAACGAATATAGTAATATATTCGATAGTTATTAAAGATGGAATAAAAAAAATATGAAATAATTTAAAATTTATAAAAAGTATTGATTAAATTTATTCTCAAACAATTATTATAAAAAAATAAAAAATGAATTAATGAATCATATTCAAGAAATAATTAGGATTATTTTAAGACAAGATAATACATACATATATTATTAGGTGCCAATTTGTAAGATTTTATGAAAAATTAACATGTGAAATGCATGATCCCCTCCCCCCTTTTTTATACCCAATTCTTGCACAAATTTAATGCATACACACAACTGCAATATAAATATTATAGTTTTTAGTTAATATTCAAATATAAAATGTGAAAACAATTTATATTGAAGCCTAGTAAATTCTTCAGTTATTAGAATCATCTTGCTGGGGATAAATCATGTTCAAGATCATTAGAAGAACAACAATAAATGTAATGTGTACACGTACAGGGATGCATTTCTCCAAAATACAATTAAAAAAAATTATACATGTGAAAAATCTATCAATCATGCAGTATTTAGTAAAACACACACAAAAAAAAAAAAGAAAATCGGATATAAATTAAGTGCAAAACAAAAATATGAAAAATAAAATATGAATCTAACGTGATCTTATTACATAACAGGTAACATAAGTGCTTTGTATTGCTGGTCACAAACAAGCAAAAAATTAAAGGTAATAAGTTTTATTGTTGCTGTTAGTTAACATGTTTCTTACGATTAAGAACTGCATTCACAGCAAACAGTATTCTATATTAACATGATTAGTACATGATAATTATAATTTGAATTTAATCTTTCAAATGTCTTTAAACAATCTTCTTAGACTATCCATTTTGAAAATGGCTAATTCTGAATTCTGTTTACTCTATTTCTGACACTTAGGTTTCTTAAATACAAATATTTTTGAAATTATAAAAAAATATTAGATATTTTCATGAATGTATACCGATAGTTTTAATACATCAAACATATATATCTGGTATTTTCAAAGTAATAAATTTGCTTAACTTTATAGATTTTACCTGATTATAAATATTTTCCGACTTAAAATATATTACAAAATATAATGCACTTAATATTAAGAAAAGATTTTAAATATGTGTTTTTTTTTTTTTTTTTTTTTTTTTTTTCTTTCTCGTTCTTCCTTTTTATTTCCCTCCACTTACATCGAAATTGAATATCAACTAATTGAAAACTGCTTTTTATTCTCATCAAAAAACAAATTATAGAATTAAATTTTTGTTTCCGGAAAATTTTTGAAATTAAAAATGCTTTTTTTAATGAAAAATTTGAATTTAATTTTTTTTTTTTTTTTTTTTTTTTTTTGAAATTTAACGCACTCAATAACAGTTTAAAAAATCATTTATGCTAGTTTTGAGTAAAAATTATCATATATAAAATTTTGGAAATAAATATCAAAAGTATGGAAATATCGAAAACGTTGAACAACAAAATGTTTTGAAAATAAATATCCAATATATATATCCATTGTTATAAATACCTGGCTTTTCGAATATCGTATAAAATGATAAATTTTGTCTTTTTTAGCATACTGCTGAAAAGTTTTGACGAAATAACGTATCGTCTCTACGAATTAGTATGCATAGCATCTCTGAAGAATATGTATGCTACTCATAGATTTTTGGCTTCTGCATTTTTGTTTATCCTGTTAATTTATTTATTATTTTTATATTTGTGATTACAGTTTTATTATAGACCATCAAACCCTACTGAAAATGCACATTTAAGTACATGGTGAAAGAATGTCATCACCATATTCTAAAAATCAGTTTTTTTTTCTCCCCATTCAATAATTTTTTTCATGTTGAACCAGTAGTTACGTAAAGGGAAAACTATATTTACAGGCATAAAAACTACCTCAACAATAATAAAAAAAGGAAAAAAAAAAAAAGCATTAGTTGTAAATCTTTACATTGAACATTCATGTAACGTCTTTCATTTTTAGTTCATTTCATTCGAATTATTTTAATGTTATATAAAGCAGAAGTAAAACAAGATAAAAGAGAAACAAAGCTAATTGATTCGCCCTGATAAGAGACAAACATGTCTATTAAAAAAAAAAAAAAAAAAAAAAAAAAAAAAAAAAAAAAATGTGGTGGAATGAAGTTTATGGTCCAGTTGTCCTAGATTTAAATGCGATTAAAATTCGCAATAAAAAGTAGCAAGTAAAATATCTTATTCCAAAAGAATGCAAGTCTGGAAGAATTAATGTTATTGGGATCATAAAAGAATTCTGATTGTAACACTATACAGAATTAAAAAAATAATAATAAATAATTAAAATAGTATATAACTTTGTATTTACAATCAAAATTTGAAAATGCGGAAATTTTTATATGTGTATTATTAGAGAAATTTAAAAATTATTAATTCCCGAAACATTTCAAGTTTTATTTTAATTTGTTAAACATGAACTGGTTGCAAATTATATTGTAAAAGCAACAATTCTGCATTCATGAGTTGAAACAATGATGAAAATAATATTCTTATCTATATATTCGTAAGAATATTTCATTTATGTATAGTATATCCAATCATACCAAGGGATGAATTTCACTGGCGTTTCAAACTATATTTTAAGAAAATTACAGTCTGAAAAGCATAGTACATCATAAATACATGCAATCCCCCCTCCCGACACCGCAGTGCCAGATAGTTTCAGCAATGTACTGCTCCCTGCTTTGTCTTATTTGTTTTACAAATAGCCCCCCCCCCCTTCTTGTTCCTAAACGAAAAAAGTTGCGTTTCTGCTTTTTATGCAAAAAAAAAAAATACTTGTACAGTAAAAATTGACTCAATGTTGTCTTGAAAAGAGTACTCAGATTTTTAAGTGTCAAAAGTCGGTTTAAAAATCAAAAGAAAGCTTTTAAGATTAACAAAACGACTTTAAAAATTAAAAGAATGAATTTTAAAATTAAAGTGCTTTTAAGAATCTAAAGATAAAAAAGTGCCCTTAAAAATCTGAAAGTTCCCTTAAGAATTCAAAACGTGCCCTTGAGAGAAAAAAAAGTATCCGTTTTCTCACATGAAGCACCCCGCACTTTTTTAAACATGTTGTAAACTCCGGTGTATATTTGTATTGTTGAAATAAATATAATGAAAATATTGCAGTTTTTTTTTAATTATTTATCGTCTCGAAAGTTTCTACTCACAAAGTCATTTCGACCTTTTCCAAGTGTATTTATAAAAAACATCGGTCTGCATATGCAGTGCATAATAATTATCGCATAAATAACGCACTGCTTAAATAAGTATACCGTAAACATTACTTAATGCTCTATATATATTGTACTTCATTGTTTATATATTGCTGCCCATGCAAGTGAATAAAATTCTGTGTGAAAAAAAATACTGCATACGTAGTGTATTACTAAAATAAAAATCGAATAAATATTGCATTACTGGAAAACAATAAAACTTTCTATTCTAATAAGTGAAGAAATTGAATAAAGTTATATTTTCTGAATTAATTCCGAAACTTGCGCTCGGAATTATAAGAATTATGCTCTTGATTGCGTTATAATATTTATATGCAAATGCCATTTTTCCCACATTGCAAAAATTGCTGCACAATATTTTTGTTATGAATCATCATTAATTTTAGCGACTGTATCTGTTTAGCAACTAAAATCACTAAAGTTTAGATACATTTTATTTTTACCAAAAGGCAAATGGGTAGGATGGAGACATTTTAGTGTGGTAATAAATTGTTTACTTATCGTTTCTTCAAAATAAAAAATGCTGCCAGATATATATATTTTTTTTTTTTTTTTTTTTTTTTTTTTTTTAATGTGTATTAATGAATTTTTTATTTTTAAACTGCGCAGTGTGACAGGCGGAGGCGGGATGTTGATATTTTCGAAAAAATAGTTAACATGAGATTTACATTTTTTAAAATATGGAATCTGCCAAAAAATTTAAGATTTTCAAATCTGGCAAACCTTTTACTTACAGATGGTAATGATGCTTCAAATTTCCTGATTTTTTTTTTTTTTTTTTTTTTTTTTTTTTCAGATTTGGACTACATATTAAAATATTCTGACTGTTTCCTGAATTTATTTCATCAATTAAAAAATTATCATACATTTCCAGGTAGTGTAGCCAGTATTTAATTCAGGGGGTGGCCCGGTGGGGACATCCCCCCCCCCCCCGAAGCAACAAAATGTCACACCCCGGAAAATTTATGATTTTTTATGAACATAGAAATATGGTCATAAAGTGCAGTTTTCCCTCCGGGTCTCTATAATGTCCCCCTGCCGGAGCCACCGAAGTCCCTCCCGGAGAAAAATGTCTGAATTTGCCACTTGCTATCTTATCCCATTAAATAATCTTTAAGCAATTGTTCACATTTGTATTTCTATTCCGTTCAAGTTTAGTGCCATGCGAATAGAAATGTACAAGGTATCGTATAGTACGATGTTGCTATTGAACTTAAACATTGGGTATAATTTTAATATAAAGATGATCAATTCTTACATTGCAGGGCACACAAAATTATAAAATTTTGTACAATTTGAAACAGTGTTTTCTTTTTTTCATTTCCTTTTCTTTTTTACTTCCTTCTTCTTAATTCCGACGCTAATGTAACTTAAGTTATAGCTATGTTCACTATTTTAACTACGCTATCATTAACGTGTCTATTGTAGTGGAAATAGAAATGGCAGTATGTTCAGACAAACAATCTGTAACAACCTAAAAACATCCTTTAACAATTTTTCATTCATAAAAATCTTTAATCCCATACGTATCCATAAAAGCTTCATAATTATTTCAGTAAATGTAGTTTTCTGAAATGTAATAGACATAGTAATGGCAGTATATTTATCCTTAATGTAACAATCTAAAAAACATCTACATTAACAATTTTTCATTCATAATATTCTTTAATCCCCATTTGCATCCATAAAAGCTTCATAATTATTTCAGTAAATGTAATTTTTTTGTAATAAATGTAAGTTTTATGTCAAAGAAAAAAACAAATGCTGATATTTTTTGTAGCTTATGAATAAACATCTTTTCTGAAAAAAAAACTAAGCATAGAAACCCGAAAAAACTAATTAAATTTTGCAATTCTGCAAACCTAATTAACGATTAAATCTCATTTAAGCAGCGATCTAAATTACGGGGTTGCATTGTTGTACTAATTAGAAATTTCTCGTTAGCGGCAAGCGTACGTTTGTCTAAAAAAGATATAATAAACTATTAAATTGTTTAATAAGCTATTAAAAGCTTTGTATAATCTATCTATACTGAAAATGCTTTATATGAAAATTAAGCATTTTGAAATACTTCTGAAATCCTAAACAAATTAACTTTTCATATAGTAAATATTTGCTTTTTAAAAATTTTCATCTCAGTAATTTCGATTACATATAATGAAATCATTGGAGTATTTTAATTATTGATGAAGACCTGCTTTTGTAATACAGTAACTTTTTTTTTTTTTTTTTTTTTTTTTTTTTTTTTTTTAATAGTTAGTCTCTTTTGAATTACAAATCGTATTTACACCAAATTATATTCGATGTCGGTAACATAATTTGTTTAAACAAATAAATTAGATGTATATTCTGAGATTCCATTAGATCAAAAATCCACTAGATTAAAATTATTTCACTAGATTAAAAATGACTTATTAAATAGGCTAATTTATAATTTGTTTTCTAATTACAAATAAAACTGTTTATATTTTTAGAGTATGTGCCTGGCGAATAGAAATGTACAAAGTATCTTAAAGTCAGGGACCGATTTACAAATCTGGGGGCCCTGGGCACAGATGCTTATAGCCCCCCCCCCCTTGGAAAGTTGCTTACAAAAATATTGAACTCCCCCCTAACCCCCCCAAAAAAAAGTTACTTATTAAGATAGCCACGGCTGACTTTACGATTGAATCACTTTTAAATGCTAATTAAAAAATTAAATGTGATAATCATTTATTTACCTTTTAAATAAATATTTCACAATCATGAAATTTAAATGAGTAGACGTAGTACAATAAGTTGTGTAGTGATAATTATCTTTTCCTGTGCAAGTTTATATATCTGGAATGATAAAGTATGCAACAAATAACCACAAATTTTCCACAATACCAAACTATAAATATTAAAAATATTATGGGACTCTGCCCCCTATGAACTGCACTCACCAACCCCAAATAATCTGACAAAAACAGGAACATGATTAAATAAGAATAAAAAATACAATATATTTTTAAAGTGATAAAGATAAAAGAAAATATTCACTTTAATAAAATGATTAAATGGGGATGTTACAACCAAAATGTTGTAAAAATGAAATATGAACACAGTAGTATGTAGAATAAAATAGAATAAAATTCCACTAGATTTTGTAAGCAGTTGTACTGATTTTGAGCAATAGTTGAAAACTATACTGAAAGCGGCAAGCGTACGTTTGTCTAAAAAAGATATAATAAACTATTAAATTGTTTAATAAGCTATTAAAAGCTTTGTATAATCTATCTATACTGAAAATGCTTTATATGAAAATTAAGCATTTTGAAATACTTCTGAAATCCTAAACAAATTAACTTTTCATATAGTAAATATTTGCTTTTTAAAAATTTTCATCACAGTAATTTCGATTACATATAATGAAATCATTGGAGTATTTTAATTATTGATGAAGACCTGCTTTTGTAATACAGTAACTTTTTTTTTTTTTTTTTTTTTTTTTTTAATAGTTAGTCTCTTTTGAATTACAAATCGTATTTACACCAAATTATATTCGATGTCGGTAACATAATTTGTTTAAACAAATAAATTAGATGTATATTCTGAGATTCCATTAGATCAAAAATCCACTAGATTAAAATTATTTCACTAGATTAAAAATGACTTATTAAATAGGCTAATTTATAATTTGTTTTCTAATTACAAATAAAACTGTTTATATTTTTAGAGTATGTGCCTGGCGAATAGAAATGTACAAAGTATCTTAAAGTCAGGGACCGATTTACAAATCTGGGGGCCCTGGGCACAGATACTTATAGCCCCCCCCCCCCCTTGGAAAGTTGCTTACAAAAATATTGAACTCCCCCCTAACCCCCCCAAAAAAAAGTTACTTATTAAGATAGCCACGGCTGACTTTACGATTGAATCACTTTTAAATGCTAATTAAAAAATTAAATGTGATAATCATTTATTTACCTTTTAAATAAATATTTCACAATCATGAAATTTAAATGAGTAGACGTAGTACAATAAGTTGTGTAGTGATAATTATCTTTTCCTGTGCAAGTTTATATATCTGGAATGATAAAGTATGCAACAAATAACCACAAATTTTCCACAATACCAAACTATAAATATTAAAAATATTATGGGACTCTGCCCCCTATGAACTGCACTCACCAACCCCAAATAATCTGACAAAAACAGGAACATGATTAAATAAGAATAAAAAATACAATATATTTTTAAAGTGATAAAGATAAAAGAAAATATTCACTTTAATAAAATGATTAAATGGGGATGTTACAACCAAAATGTTGTAAAAATGAAATATGAACACAGTAGTATGTAGAATAAAATAGAATAAAATTCCACTAGATTTTGTAAGCAGTTGTACTGATTTTGAGCAATAGTTGAAAACACTCCAGCAGCATTTGGGGGCCCCTGATAAGTGGGGGCCCTGGGCCTGTTCCCGAAGGCCCTGCCCTAAATCAGGCACTGCTTAAAGTATGTTGTTTCCATTGAACTTTTAAAAATTAGGTTTAATTTTAATAGAAAGATGACCAAATGTGATAAGATAGGCTATAGAAAATTATAAAATTTTGTACAATTTAAAACAATGTTTTTTATCGTTTTCTTTATTCCGCGGCTAATATAACTTCAGTTACAGCTACGTCAAAATAATTTCTCCGTTATCATTAATGTCTATTGTAATAGATATAGTAATGACAGTATATTCAGACTTAATGTGACAGTCAACAAAAAAAAAAAAAAAAAAAAAAAAAAAAAATCTACATTAACAATTTTTCATTCATAACAATCATCTTTAATCCCACATGCATCCATAAAAGCTTCATAATTATTTCATTAAGGCGAATGTGGACTCTCAAAAAAATTTCTTTTTCTTTTGAACCGATTTGCTTGAAAATAAAATATGTGATTACAATTGTAGTTATTTGAGAAAAGCTAAAGTCGCAAGGAAAATTATTAATTATTTTGGTAATTATTAATTATTGAAATAATTTATTAATCAAAAATGCTCCATGCGCATTTCTTTTGCATATAATAATTTTTATTTCTGAGATACCTTTCAGACCTAAGAGTAAAACTTAGTTGAAATCCTAAACATAAATAGAAAATAAAAATTAATAATAATAATAATAATAATAAGTCGAAATACCAATTTTTATAGTGAAAAAACACTGTAAATCATACTTTTGATGAAGAATTTACAGTTTATGAGGTCCGAAGTACAATTATTTTAACTGACATATTTTCTATGTACTATGAGGTAATGACATAACAAATTTTGAAGAACTCAAAAAATTAGGGATGCGCATGGAACATTTTGAAAATTGAGATTATTCCGAATTTTTTATTTCGAGAAAAACCACTGTTAAGTTAGAAATATCAGTATTTCAATATTAAAGAACATTAAATACCATATAATAAATGAATATTATTTATAATACACTTATAATATACTTGTAATAAACTCATAATAAACGCTTCATGAGTTGGGAAATAAAAAAAAGTATTTTTCGAAATTTTGGATGATTTTTGTCGATTTGAAGGTCCTCTTTGCCTTAAATGTATTTTTTTGTAATATATGTAAGTTTTACGTCAAAGAAAAAAATAAATGCTAATATTTTTGTAGCTTATGAATAAACATCTTTTCCGGAAAAATCTAAGCATAGAAACCCGAAAAAACTAATTAAATTTTGAATTCGGCAAACCTAATTAACAGTGAAATCTCATTTAAGCAGCAATCAAAATTATGCAGTTGCATTGTTGGACTAATTAGAAATTTCTCGTTAACGGCATGCGTACGTTTGTCTAATAAAGATAT
The DNA here is from genome assembly GCA_964019185.1 of Maratus speculifer. Lineage (NCBI taxonomy): Eukaryota > Metazoa > Arthropoda > Arachnida > Araneae > Salticidae > Maratus > Maratus speculifer. The sequence continues at coordinate 354,189,491 of OZ025289.1, forward strand.
AATAAACTATTAAATTGTGTAACAAGCTATTAAAAGCTTTATGTACTCTAACTATACCGAAAAGACTTTATATGAAAATTAAGCATTTTGAAATACTTCCGAAATTCTAAACAAATTAGCTTTTCACAGCTAATTTATTTGGCTTTTGAAAATTTTTCATCACAGTAATTTTGATTAAATATAATGAAATCATTGGACTTTTAAATTATTGATGAAATATTAAGGAAGACCTGCTTTTGTAATACAATCATTGTTTTCCCCTTAATTGTTAGTGTCCTTTGAATTACAAATTGTATTTACAGCAAATTATCTTTCATGTCAGTACATAATTTGTTTAAACAGATAAATTGGATTCTAACTTAACAGTGGATTTTCTCGAAATAAAAAATTCAGGATAATCTCAATTTTCAAAATATTCCATGATCATCCCTAATTTTTTGAGTTCTTCAAAATTTGTTATGTCATTACCTCATAGTACATAGAAAAAATGTTAGTTAAAATAATTGTACTTCGGACCTCATAAGCTGTAAATTCTTCATCAAAAGTATGATTTACAGTGTTTTTTCACTATAAAAATTGGTATTTCGACTTATTATTATTATTATTATTATTATTATTATTATTAATTTTTATTTTCTATTTATGTTTAGGATTTCAACTAAGTTTTATTCTTAGGTCTGAAAGGTACTCATAAATAAAAATTATTATATGCAAAAGAAATGCGCATGGAGCATTTTTGAATAATTAATTATTTCAATAATTAATAATTACCAAAATAATTAATATTTTTAATTGCGATTTTAGCTTTTCTCAAATAACTACAATTGTAATCACAACCCACATAGCATGCATGGTCACAGTGACGTCACTGTGAGTCACTGTGGTCACGTCACATCTGTGACCAAAATGCCACCCCTCAGTGACGTCACATTGTGACTGAAATGTGGCGTCACGCCTATGACCAAAATGCCACCCCTCAGTGACGTCACATTGTGACTGAAATGTGACGTCACATCTGTGACCAAAATGCCACCCCTCAGTGACTGAAACGTGACCTTCTTAGAAAATTAAAAAATATATACAAAAAATCTTCAAAAGATGTTATTTAATGGAAAAAATATTTTTCTGTCAATTGAAAAAGTTTTTGTGACGTCACTGTAATGCCACTGCAAATAACGTACGTCACGTCACATCTGTGACCAAATGGCCACCACTCAGTGAAGTCACATTGTGACTAAAATGTGACCTTCTTAGAAAAATTTAAAAAAAATACAAAAATTCTTCAAAAGATGTTACTTAATGGAAAAAGTATTTTTCTGTCAATTTAAAAAGTTTTTGTGACGTCACTAATGTTACTGCAAATACCGACCCTAATAGCATGCATGGTCACAGTGACGTCACTGTGAGTCACATCACATCTGTGACCAAAATTCCACATTAATGACAAATTAGTCACAAATGACACATTTTTCACAAATTTGTCACATTGTGACCACTTTGTGAAACGTCACAAAAGAGCTCTAAAACAGCAATAACGACTTCATATTTTAGTCACTGTGATTTCACATCGACAATCGATTGTCAAAAAATCACAATTAGACTTCAGA